>JAYRBT010000082.1:39811115-39842704 GCA_036023395.1 Myiotriccus ornatus
ATTCAGAACCATATAAAAGAGTAGACAGTACAACGGCTTTGTAAACGCAGATCTTTGTACTTCTCTTCAGGTGTTTCGTACTGAAAATGTCTATTGTTATTGTCCCTATTTCAGTGTTTCACCACTGGTGGCACTGTGGCTGCCTCTCCCTTTGATTTTTAGGACTCTCTTTATCACGCAGGTCTCCACGCTAAGAACTAAGTTGTGCCAAAGATCTTTTGATGTCCCTGAAGCAAAGGGGTTTGGCACAATGTGTCTGCACACTGCTGAACTCTCTTGCCCCCCAAAACTCACTGATGCAATTCAAGCAGCCTATGGGAAACATGGGGCCAGGAACTAAGGTAACACCCGGAATGGCCAATGGCACACAAGTGCTGGAGTCCACAATTTGGTGTTGCTATTTTAGCAGCACAGGTATGGTCCTTGAGGCCAAATAATAAGCTTGTTTCTAACACCTTAGTCTGTGTCTGGTATATATCAAGACAGCCCTTGCTCTGCACACTAAACGGAAAACTTTTGGACCAACACGGCTGTTGCAGTGGTCTCTGTTGTGCCCGTTCACTGAACCTTGATGATGCTTCTCCAACATGTGTCCCCATTTCTTGTGCACAGTATGGTGTCTCTTGGTTGAGTGCTTTTGGGAAGGTCCAAAAAGTCCTCTAAACCCCATGTACACAAATAGAAAATCCAAGGCTGAGATTTTCCCTTCCCACACCAAAGCTGTCTTCATGGAAAAGGCATCCAAATCCTTCTGTGTCCTCTTGGGAAATAGTGAAAGGATCTGATGGGGCACATCAGAGAGTCCTGGTCTGGCAGTCATGGCACAGAGGTGCTGAGTCCTGTTCCCTGTAGGTACACGTGTGGTTGAGCTTGTAGGTGGTGTCTGCTGCTGTGTCTGCTCCAGGGGGACAGACAGAGGCAGGGTCCTGGCAAAAGGGTGGTGCTCAGGCTATATTTGCCCACCTACTCATCACTTTTTTAAGGTCAAAATCATGAAAGGTGGTGAGTTTGGGGCTGGTGTGGTTTGCCATGGGACAGAAGATGAGCTGGGCCTGGGCTAAGGGCTAGCAGGATCTGCAAGGGCTTGTAGAATGCACATAATCAAGACATGTATGATTATCATGCAATCGTAATTTTTATTGTTTCTGTGTTTGAGAACACTTGGCTTTGATTTAGCTAGGCCTCGAGCGCAAGCTTATCATTAATAATCAGGAATCTCTTTTACTCTTTGTGTTTAGTTAAAAGGAAATCTCTTCACTATTCACCACATAACCACATCCTTTAACGTCACAGTTTTATTTTCTGGCAGTCCAAAAGTTTGGGAGGCTAATACCTCAGAGCTCAGACGTTGGATGGGATAAGTACTCCATTTTTAGTGTTAATGCTAGGCATAGATACTCATAATTAATATTTAGTGTCTAGACCAGACCTCAGAATAACTTAAACATAAAGGATGCTATGAGATTTTGGCAAGCCAGAAAGTAAGTACCTCTTGCAGGAATGAAAACAAATCGATATCAACACATTGTCACTGACAATGTTTATTTTATTCTCTTTGTTCCATAACCTTGTTTCATGGATTTTCAGTCTCTGACATTTTTTTTTCACAGTGTGAATGGTATGTTGGGATTAAGGCATTAACTCTAAGAAAAGGCTTTCCAGTTTCTATGTTGCCTCTCTTGATGATTACTATACATTAAGTTTCACATTACAGCTCTTTAATTTTCACAGTCCCCTAACTTGATCCCCTTACAGAAGACAATTTTCCAGGGGGTTACAGATACATCCAGCTCTGCTTTAGTTTCTCCCTTTAACAAATGTTTGACAAACTAAGGCATGAATCTTACAGGAAAAAACAGTAGTTAAAGGCAATCTCAATTATATCCTTGTAACCCATCTTTCTACATGCCAGTTTATTTTGTAGTTTGTTGGTTAATATGTCAGGTTGAAAAATATTTTTAAAATATGTTAGGATACCAATCTGTCAGATTTTGTTTGACCTCTGAAGAATTACAATTTTGGATACATAAATTTCTTTTCACTGGAACTCTATGGTAAGGATCATAATTGCTTTAAATTTTCTGGGCAGAACCCCTGAGATACTTTACTTCTCCCTGGATAAAGTAGGACTCAGGGAGTTTTCACAGGGTCTTTAAATGGTTTGTCAAGTCTCACAGTGGTCAGAGATCAATGTCAAACCTCTGGTTTGATGTAAGGCGAACCTCAACTGTTTCACAGCTGTTGGGGTTTGTCTGCACAGCCCACAGCCCAGTCCCACAGCCTCCAGTATCTTTCCTCTCTTTTGTCCAGGTGAGAAGATGGCAGAGTTATCAGCAACACCTCCAGGTGTCATTATTCCCAAGAGCTCTGATAGGAAGGGCAAGAAATAGGAGCTCTGTTCTCAGTGAGGGATTTTGATTTTCCTTCCTAAGCATTCGGAAGGAAGTATGGCTCAGAACTTGCCACTTGGTTGGCACCCATGTTAATGCCATTGCAGAAGATGATCCCTAATTCTCCAGAAAGAAAACTGTATCATCAAATCAGTTTTTTTTTTCATTAATGTGAAGCTACTCTCTTCTTGTAAACTTCAGCAAACTGCAGTCCGATAATGCACTTCTATAGACAGACAAATGTATGTTGTCCTTTTTCCTTCTTCCTTTCCAGTAGCTTGAATAGAGATTATTTTTTTCTTTTTTTTCTTTTTTACATAGAAACAATCCACAGTAATCATCTGGTTCTAGCAATCTTTGTGCCCTTTCCTGAGCCATTCCCTGATTACTACAATGTAATTTCATTTTCTTTTATTAATTACTTCTTTTTGCTTCTACTGTCAGATTAGTTCTGAAATATTTCCATTGTAGGAGCTATTTAAACCTTTCTCCTTTAGATCCATACCAGATAATCAGGATAATTTGATTAAAATGGGAGGCTGACTTTTGATTCATGTTTCTTCTTTCTACAATGAGGGAAGAAAGTTCAGGTCATCTCTGAACCACACATAACACTAGTCAAAAAACAATATGATAATCCTGACTCTGGTGGTCTTCACCTCAGTGGAAACTTAATTCTCTATATCTATGTGTAATTTCTATTTGAAATATGAATTAAAACTGTGCAATTAAAAAAATTACAACTGTTCACACAAAATGCAGAGACAATTATGCTGAAGAACCTGTAGAGACATAAATCTTCTGCCAGTACAGCAGAAATAAAATATGCCCATAGTTCTCATTAAGAAAAGAGAATGAACAGTGAGATAACAAAATGTGCAGAGGACACAGCACTATTTTGATGTGAGAATTTCAGAGGGTACTTAAAAATTCTAGTTGGGTGATCAGCACAGCAGCCAAGAATTTTTTGTTCTGAAAAATGCAGATTAAGGCATGGTCAAAGGTAGATTGCTTCTTTCTAAGCACTCAGGAAGCGGAGCTGGACATCCCTGCAGGGAGTTCTGCGTGCAGAAATGGTCAAAAGGCAAACAAAAGACTTGCTTCGGTAGCTTTCTTCCTGTCCCTGGAACTTGGATATTTTTTCTCAAGCGGTGTTGAAGGTTTGGGGTTTTACATTTTCATGAAACTGAAGTAATTTTGAAGGACAATCAGTCCCTGCAGGTAGTAATTAGACAGATTCTTACAATCTTCCTTTATTTTCTTCAACACACTACCAAAGCAACTGATAGACGCTGAAAATATGACTGACTTCTGCCTCTGAATTTCTGTGAATTTATGAAATACATTTCTTTGCTATTAATTTTAATTATGCATGGTTCTGTATAACCAAGACAAGTGATAGTAATAATAAATACAAGTCAGCTTTTCAGAACTATGTTTATATATTCATTTTAGTTACAGTACAATTCAGAAGAAGACTACTGAGATATGGTCTCTCCAGGTCTATTTGGGAAAAATCTGCTAGTTTACCAATATAAGTTGAATGTCTGCCCTAACAAAGAGGAGTAGGGGATTCTTGGAGTTGTTGGAATGTAGTATCAGATGCTGTCAGAGACTGCTGAAGGGACATTTTCCCAAGTGAGAAAGACTTAGGGGTGTTCGTTGACCAGAAGCTCAACATGAGCCAGCAGTGTGCACTCATAGCCCAGAAAGCCAAACGTATCCTGGTCTGCATCAAAAGCAATGTGGTCAGTGGGTCAAGGGAGGTGATTCTGGCCGTCTGCTCCACTCTCATGAGACCCAACCTGGAGTGCTGCATCCAGATCCCAGCATAAGGAGGATGTGGATCTCCCGGACCTCCTGGAATGAGTCCAGAGGAGGACCATGATTGTGATTAGAGGGCTGGAGCACCTCTTCTAGTAAGATAGACTGAGAGAGTTGGGCTTGTTCAACCTGGATAAGAAAAAGCTGTGCAGGGACCTTACAGCAGCCTTCCAGTAAAGGAGGCCTACAAGAGAGTTGGAGAGGGACTTTTTACAAGAGCATGGAATGATAGGACAAGGGGGAAAGGCTTTAAACTGAAACTGAGGAAGAACTAGAAAGTAATTCTTTATGTGAGAGTGGTGAGGCACTGGAGCAGGTTGTCCAGAGAAGTGGTGGATGGCCCATCCCTCAAAGTATTCAAGGCCGAGTTGGACGGGGCTTTGAGCATGGCATGGGGGCTGGAAGCAGATGAACTTGAAGGTCCCTTCCGAACCAACCATTCCATGATTCTATGATCCTGTAACACTGGAGTAGTTACCTGATAAATACGATTTCTTGTGTTTCCCATTTTCAGGAGTTTTTGAGAATATTTCAGTGCTCTAAGAGTGACAAACCTATGTTGCCAGAGGAGCATGGCACATGTTTGTGCCTGTCCACGTTCAACAAAGCAGTTAAGTGCATTCTAAAGTTAAAATATGTGAGTAAAGTTAAGTATGTGCTTCACTGCTTTGTAAAAAGTAATGGCTGTCTCAGTCTTAGCTGGTAAAGACTAGTTTTCTGACATCTGGGCAAGCTGCAAAGGCCTGTCCAGCTGGGATTTGCCATCTCACCTTTCTGCTCCCATTTAGAGGTGTCTTCAAGAGGTCATTGTGGCTGAGGGACTGCAGATGGCGGCTTTCTCTAGCAATGCCTGCATTTTCTCCATTATTCCTGCACAAACAATCAAATAAATGCAAACCAGAGAAGCAAAATAAATCAGACAGAAGCCTCAGAGGTAAATGAAGAACCTTTGTTTTCCATTTAAAACTGCTGGAAGCAGTAGTCTGTATGCCAGACCTTGGATCTCATGAAGATGACTTATTCCCGGCATAATTTGCCACCTACATTAGACTGAATGAGAATCCATCAGCGAAAGGCTTCCAGATAGAGACTCTGCAACATTTGGATTTAGTTCCAAATTTCAAAGGTCATTTAGAAATCCAGGTCAGGATTCAGAGTTGAATTCTAAATGTCCCTGAAGTTCATGTTTGTTCAGACCTAAGCCTAAAGATCTGAACCAACATGATAATGCAGATTTAAAACCTAAACTTGTGGGTTTATGCAGAATCATTTATTCAAACCCTTGGTTACTTTTTTTCTCCATGGTATTATTTACCACACACAAGGGCATGTAAAATAACTACTTAATAATTATGAACTGCTAAAACCCCTCATTATGCATTGAAAATGTGTGAGTTTAAATTCTCTAAATGATGTGGAAGTTGGACTGTTGGGAACATTCAGCTTGTACATTATCAAAGTGTAGGCTACTCTCTAGTACATTTATCTGATATACAAGACAATTTCATCTAAACTTGGATGAAATACAGAAGTGTAGGCTCTGTGGAATATGAAGTGGACTTGGTGGAGCAGAGGGAAATTCGTGTTATGTTCAATGTGCCTAGTAAATAATGAGATATTAAATTATAATGTGTTCCAGGACTTTTCAATTGTATTTTCTCTTTAATCATTTCATTACTCAGAGTCCTTTGTTTCTGACTTGTGTCTTTCATTAGACTTTTCGGACTTGACTATGTGTGTGGGGAGCTCTGGGTCCCTGTGGTACCTTCACTGCATTAATCCTTCAAATAAAGAAGGAGGTTTACCCACAGCAGAATCACTTTTTGTTTCCTGAGGTCCAGATTTCTGCTAGGGGCATGAGCTCTTGGGCAAGTCTGTGAAGGCAAGCTTCATCCGCAGCAGCCACCATGTGTAGCCGGAGATCCCTTTGACCATATCCCACTTCCCTGGCCCGGTACTCTGAATGAGCAGATGTGAACCCTTTTTCAGTGAGACTTGCATCAGAAGTGATGTGGTGTGACTGCAGGGGTGGAAGCAAAGGAAAGGACTATTGTAGCCTTATGTGAGCAAGTGGTGTCCTGCTTATTATTCCTGTCCCTTGGCATTGCTGCCTGAGCATTGGACCAGCAAGCGGGATTGGTGCTTTCAAACAGATGGGCCTGAGCACAGTCAGAGCCAGGGGAAACGTATATGAATCACTTGTGGGTGTTGAGGGCAGGATTCCTATTTGATATGCTCAGAATCACATCAGGTATTAGGGTCCAAACATTTAACAATGTAAATGACTTGAGCATCTTAAAAATGCATGCTGGATAGTTAAATTTCTGTTAAGGGGAAGGAGAAGGAAGGAAGCTTCGGTAGATATGTTCACCAAGTAGCAGAGGATTTAAGGGTTCTGCACTCTCATTTGCATCAATGAGTCAAAGAAGCCTGGCACGTGAATATGCGACCAGATTTGCCACAGGAAGGCAAATAGGCTTCTAATGCGAGGTCTTAGTGAAACCCAAGAACAGACTTATTGGGTGTTTCCCTTTGATTACCAGGTGCTAAAGTGTCTACTACAGGAAAGCAAGGAAAGTGTTTTAACTGTGTTTCTATAAACAAGGTCCTGATTTCCTGGACTGAAGCCTCAGGGAGCATTATAATGTGGCAACTGGTATGGGCCAGTGTACTGGTTGGTCATTTTGTTTGACCTTATGCTATTCAGAGGAGCCTAAAGGTGTTTGATCCCTGGTTGCTCATGACTTTCTAACATTTCTTTGAAAATCTCCTCCTTAATATTTGCTGTAAAATAAACCATGTTGACATTGGCTATGTTTATGGTACCTTTCTGTGCTTCCCAGTCTGGGCACACAAACTAGCCACGCTTTATTTGCATACAGGACTTTGCAGTGCAAGGATGCTGTTCTCCCAGACCCAGGGTTTTAAGGAAAGGAAACAAGCTTGGATAGGAGCAAAGACATACTCCAAGAGATGTCCTGTCCAAGTAGGTTATCAAGAATACAAGTCCTAATACATTAACATACTTCCCTGGTAAATCCATACATTGACATAGACACTATTTTGTATCTTAGGAAATTTTATGCACAAATAATTAATCTAAATATGGTGGTTACTGAATATTCTGCCATATTATTTGTGAAACCACTGATTTAGGTGCACAGTTATTTCACTTGAATACATATGCTTTTTTCTTTTTTTTTTTTTAATGTGAGTGAATGAACTGGCATACAGGCATGGTTGTCAAGGCCATGACTGGTACAATTAAATCTGGTGTAAATAAAAAGCCAAAAGTCTTTGCAGTCTTGTATTTAGGTGTGGGTCCAATGTTGATGCCAATTAAACTCACATAATGGCAGTAAGAGTACAGTAAGGTTGCAAAGATCCCACTCCAGGACTGGAGATTCTGGAACGTGTGTTGGCTGAATTCTTTGATGCATAGAAGTATTGTCTTTAACAATCATACACAGACACACATACACTGCCATTAGGAAAATGTGACCATAGAAGGCACTCAGAAAAATGTAACCGTGTTTATGAACTATGTAGGATCAATAAAGTTCATTGTTGTGCAGTCCAAATGGCTCCCTTTAGTGCAGTTCTCTTTACGGCAGCTTTGAACAACAAAACCATCGTTGGAGCATTCTGAGAAATGGTAATTTAATTTCGAAGATGCATATATACATATATATACATACATATATCTATATATACATAATAAATATACACATATATATAAAACCCACTAAATTACAGCACTTGATAAATAATACAAAGCCAACACAGGAAATATTAAATGCATTTTAATTTGGCTGCTGTAATGCAGGGTACTGTCAAATAAATATTCACTTTTATTTCAGAAGATCTGTATTGCTTTGCTTTGGTAAGAAAATATGCAGTGCTGATCTGAAAAGTGACTTGACACTTGAAAATATAACCTAGAACTAGCAAAAGGAGTAAAAGAAAACATGTTGGCCTGCCAACCTGTGAGCTTAACACCTGACATACAGATGCTCTACATTTAAAACATTTATTGTTTTAAATGCAGACTCGTCATTCATAACATGATTATTTTTGTGTCTTCCTCCACATTCAATTGCTTTTGTGGACAACTGCTAAGTGCCACCCTGTGCAGATGGACCATATAATCCAGATTGAGTGCCCTGCTTGCGTGACACTGAATCTTTTGCAGAAAACAGAGGAGTTTCCTGAAGAACTGATGTTGATGGATGGGCTGGACAAGCGTTAGTACCTTTTCCTTGGCACATCAAACACAATGTGTGTTTGGCTGCACGTGCAAAGAGGCACTGTTACCGTCACCCTTGCCCACAGTTTCAGATGGATGACAAATTCTCTCTGAACACCTCGTGCTGTAATGCTCCATCCTGTTTCAGTATGGCAAGAAGTCAAATTTGTGTGTGCTTACATCTAAATACAAATGAATATAAATAATAAGTGAATATTTTCATTTGATATTCTGTTCAGTGAAAGAATCAGTCAATTGATTAACCTATTATTCAGTCCATTATTCAGGGTTGTATCACCATGAAGTTACAATTATTTATGAAACTTCGATTAATTTGAAATCTGTTCTTGGCTTTAGGCCATTGAGTAAACTATGTAAAAAGAAGCAATTAGTAATTTTACCTTTTGAGAATTCCTATTGAAGTTCACGTAAAGTTCTATTTCTCTTTTGAAAAAAAACATAGGCGTGTGCCACTGTGTTGTCTCTCTTAGATCTACTATTTCACTTACTGTTTTTGTTTAATTCCATAAAATTGCTGAAAGCTGTGAGTATTCAGCACCTTCCCAAACCAGACTACTTTGGTTTCATTGCTCAAGTATGCATTCAGGCATTCACTTTAGGTAGGAGTGTTTTGATATGCTGGGCAGTGGTTTCTGGCAGGAATGTTAATCTTTACTAGTACCACCACTGAGATTTCAGTCTTTGAGGGCTACCCCTTGCGGTAATGAAAGAGCCTGTGTTTCAATGATCCTATCATCTCTGCTGGCTGGAGTTTTAACTCCTAGTAGGGCCACTTAAGTCTAACAGGTCAAAGAGGCCAGATGAAATGAAGTTCACTGTTTTGCTAGACTGGCAGATGATTGATAGTTCTATAACTTATACTCATTTGCAAAATAAAGTCAAGCATCAAAAGCACACTAAGGTAGTCACACAAGCAAGGTAATGCACTCAGCAATTTTTGCAAGTCTTTACGTGAGTCGTTGGTAAAGCCAGGTTTCTGCAACAGACTTTTCTGAAGCTAAGTATGTACATAAATTTCTAGGGCATTAGAACGATAGTTGCAATAATGAAAGTTGATATCGGTAATGAAAGAAATGGAAAAACGCAAGCCCTAAATCCTTGTAGTACACAAACTTCATTGCTGACAAAAAGCATTTTAAAAATGAGGAAATCTGTAATATATCCAAGGCTGCAAGATAGTTACTATTCAGTGAGCATAATGTTAATGCAGAAACAGCATCATTACTCATAGGCTAAGAGCCAGTTATGACTGTGGAGTTACTCATCAGCATGTTCCAACTGACAACATTGCTAGGCCAGTATCTCTGCAATAGAGGCAGTGACAGAAGTTGAGGCAGTCGAAATATACTGGGGAATGCAATGAGCAAACATAGTCCCTGTACTTTAGATCAGCATGAGTTAAAAATAATAATCAGTGACCAGTGTTGGAGTTCAGACTGAGTGGAAATCATTGTTAAACGTGGCTGTCTACAAGCCATAGGAGTCATCCAAATGGAGTCACTGGGAGTTGCTTCAATTGGTTTAACTTCCACTAAAAGGAAATCTAACTCTTGAAGACCTGAGTAGGTGTAGATGAGCTGATACTAGAAGTTACCAGATTTTTTGTTTGGTAAGAACAAATTCATTAGAAAGTCACACCTCTTTTATGATGATGATGATGATGATACAAAAACATGAGAATGAGGTTTGGGGATGTTTTAACATTTTGTTGTCAGCAGCAGGAAACGTGCTCTGCACCTCTTGGAACTGGTGTAACTGCAGTTGAAATATGGTTTTGAGAGCCGGGCTTAAGAGTAGACAGACTGGATAGATCCCAGAGGAGGGTAGCAGGAAAAGAGGATTAGGAAACGTGCTTGCAGAAATAAGGTGAAGGAACTGATTTGTCTAATTTAGCAAAAAGAGGCCTGAGGGGAAAATTCATCTTCGAAAGCATACATGAATGATGGGAAGGAACAGTGAGCAATTGTTGCAACACTGAGACAGTCATTCAGGGCTCCTCATTAGAGGTTTTTAAAAAGTGGTTAAAGGAAAGTCTACTGGGGATAGTCTACAACTGATTGATCCCAACTTAGAGTGCAAAGAGTGGGGCCAAAATATCCTTCCATTTCTTTTCCAAGTCTTTTTTTTTTACGATCCTAAAAGGCATAAGGAAAAGGCTAATCAAGACACCAGAAGCACATTTCACGCTGTACCGATGAAAGGAATCTACGTGTGTTGAGGCTCAGATCCTGTACAAGTCAGCCCTGATGTGCCATTGTCTTTTTTGAATGACCGTATCATAGATGCAGCAACAGCTGTTATTGATTTTCAGAAGAGTGTCTCTGTGTCTGCATAACTGAGAGACGGAAAAGAAACAAGCCAAGAAAAGCATCAACTCCTCAGAAATATCTTCGAAAAAAAGGACAACAAAAAGTTTTGAAACAAAGGACAGCATACTACAAGGCAACATGAGTAGAAATGAAGGGAACGATATGGATAATTTATCAAGAAGGTCAAACAGTTGATCAAGCTGCAGTAAAGGATTCTACCAGCTCAGCTGTTGAACTTGATTAAGACTTTGACCATTCTGAACTTGTTATTATGCCACTTGCTTTACAGGTACGGTAGAAAGATATGATAAACATTCAGAAACTTGAGAAAACTTCAGGTGAAGTTCACATCACCAGGGAGGTGCTTCTGACAACAAGATGGTTGATAAACTACTGAACTGTTCTGCAAAGCGAGACACTAGGAAAATCCCACCAGAATAATGGGGAATGCAGCATTGTAGCCAAAATATCGAAGAACAGAGATGCAAAAACTCATAGCAATTAACAAACCAAGCAACTCTAACTGTTACACTTCTTCCAGTGACAGGTAAACTCTTCCACATGGACCTATAAAACAAAACGAAAGAAGTGGCTGTGCTGAAGCCTGGATTTTAACCTGGAAAATTAAGCTGTCCTCTGATTTTTCCCATGAAGTTTAATCATTCAAGAGATCATCAAGTGGCTTAAAAATCCCCTCCATGCTTTTTCTGAAATCATGTGACAGATTTCTTTACCAGTTATCATCTTGATGTGTCACAGTGTGCCAATAAAAATAATTTTATCAATGTTCAGTGTGCACAACTAAATCAGTGTAAACTTGAACAAATGATTTGATAATAGATAAATGTCAAGCATGGTTGTATTATCTCACCTCTGGCATTTGACTGGCCATTAAAACAAAAAGTAGGTGGATACAGCACAAACCCCGTATGACTTGGACGTGGGACACTGGAATTAGTTAGATTTTGCTGGTTGCAGAAGTCTCTGAAATGGCAAAACAAAAATTTCCCCATGTAGTCCAAGATATTTTAGCATCATAAATATGAGTTAGTTATCAATCAGATGTAAGCAAACAACAGATATTGGCAGAAAGAGCCCCCCAGCTCCCAGGTTGCATGTTATTTTAGGAGGCAGAGCATACAAGTGGTAATGAACATCTTTTGCAATAGATTATGAGTCAGCACAGAGGTATAAAAGGATATACTGTCAAATAGCCAAAGTGTGCTTCCACTTATAAGAGACTTGATTTTCAAGGGTCTACAACTGGAATGCTAACTGACAAAACTGAGAAGTTACTTCTGATAGATAAAGAGAGGGTCTTAAAAAGACTAGGCATTAAGTGGAATTAATTTAGAACAAATACTAGAATTCATCACAGTTTTCAGATAATTATACTTTATCATTAATGCTATTCAGAAAGAAAAATGGGAAATATTTGCTGGGAGTTGTGAATCAAAGCAGAGCATCAGCCGTGACAGATCTGCCATGGGGCAGTTGGAGGAGCACAAGAAAAAGGCCCATTGAAAGAATATCTCTAATTGAACTTTGAGAAATAGTGCAATATTTAACAATTCTGGGAAAAAGTAGAAAGCTGTCCAAATTAAAAAAAAAAAAAAAAAAAACAAAAAACCCCAACAGAAAACCAACAAACACAAAACTGGCAAGGCCTTGTTCTGGCCCTAGGCTACTTTGGATGGCACAGGAAAGAATGATGCTAGAGTTTAAGGATCTCTTGTGTTTCTACAGTCCTTGCAGCTATAAAAGGTTTGTGTATGGAATATAACTGTTTCATAACTGAGTAATATATTACAGAGGGTAACTAGCTGTTACTAGTTCATTTAAGAAAATACTTTCAAAAGGCACTATGTGCCAAAATTGCAAGACTAAATATATTGTATTGTGAGAAAAAAGGCATTAATGATTGCTTCCTGGAGATGAGCATTATAGGTTTCAATTTGTAGCTACAAAGCAATGACATTTTCAGTGCACTCAGAAAATTGTACATTGTCTATTAAGTGAATTGAAGACTTAGAAAATGGATATGGGTGTTCAATTTTTACATCCACACAACTGTTGAAGAACTAGGTAAAACCACCTGCTTTGACATGACTCCTGAAGTCACACATGTACCCTCCAACTTGCTCAAATATGTTCAGCACAGTCTTCCTATAGGCTAGCAGAATCACTCAAATACTTGTTAAAATGAATAGAAAACTGAACAGAAGCTTTAAATCAGTGCAGGCTGGGCAATCACAGACTCCCTTATCACTTCCTAAAATGACTTGCTTAGAGTAAATTGAAGAGCTTTGATAGTTCAGATAGCTGTACAATTCACATGTTCAGAGTGGTGATCACCTTCAAATTTAAGCACTTAATTTAAAAGCTTCAGTAATTTTAAATTGCTATGTGTCACTGAGTGGCAGGCAGAGACTCGAGTGCTACAGTATTTTAAAAACTTCGGGTGTTCTGCTTAATATTTTTCTTTCAGGGACTTCAGAGAGGGTTTCTATAGTCAAGCATGGAAAATGGAACAGATTTCAAGATTTCTGTAGAAACGTAAGAGAATTTATGCTTTTCAAAAATGGGGGCAGAGGAGGTCTTCTCTGGGGAACCTACAGGTCCTGAGCCTGTGCTTGCCCTTCTCTCTGAACTGTTTGACCAATGTCCTTGTGTGGGCTGTGGTAGAAGGTAGAAAGAGAGGTAATGGAGTTTACATGGGCATCAAGAGACTTTTCTGTCTATTTACTCTCCTGAAGGAGCCTGCCCAGGTTAAGTTTGTTTCCATTAGGAATTTCTTCTTAACACCTACTTCCACAGCAGAAGATAGGAACGAGAATTTACTGATATTTGAACGCTTCCCCACTTGTGGATTCAGATATTTTTGTCTGGCTGAAGGTTTCGTCATTTGTTATTTTGGTTTTACTAAGCTTCAGTTTGATGTCAGGATAAATCCTTCCCATGTGCTTTTAACTAGCCATGTACAATATTTATTGGTTAAATACTTTGCTGAAGACTGTGCTGAACTGTAAGTGGCTGCCATGGACTTGGTCTTAGCAGGTAGGAGAGGTGCAGAGCATACTACAGAGACCTCACAGCCCCATTACTCTGTCATGCTCCAGATATGGGGAGCAGGATTTTTTGAGTGTCATGGGAAAGTGAGACTTCAGAGATGGTTGTTCATCTCTGCTTGGGAGGACGTGCAATTCTTTGGAGTAGAAAGGTTTCACTACAGCCTCCTGTAGCCTAGCTCTTCAGGCTGGAAAGGAACAGTGCAGGGTGCCACAAGCTACAGACTCCAGAAAGTTTGCAAATTAAATGTCAAGAATTAAATCTTACGTGAAGATCCATGGGAGCAATTTAGTGGAATTGATACCTTGTGACCTCTCATTTAGTGGGATGAGAGAAAAGTTAGGCTCCTGTGAGGTGGATGTGAAGACTTTTTTTCCCTTCCAAATTAGAATTTGACTCACAGAGATTTTATTATTGAGGGTGCCACTTTAAATGCTAATCACTATTTGCAGGCTCATTACAGCTTCAGACTGGCTTCTTTGAAGGAATGAAGGGGTATTTCATGTTCATCTACCAGGGAAATTTGAAAATCCCAGCTTGAAGGTACAAGGCTACAGGCCAAATATTACTTCAGTGATTGTTTTGCCAAGGCCTCTTTCAGTCTCTATGTCCGTGAGTAGTCCCAACATATATGATGATTTTGTGTTGGTGTACCTGAGTTGGATCTAAGGGGTGTTACAAAATCTGACATCAGACCAATGTCACACAGCTAGAAGAGAAGAGACTGTTCCTCTGAGGGAGCTGCAATAAGTTTTGTTGGCCAAGGACAGAATCATTCCCCAGTACAGTATGCCAAAACACCCATGTTAAAATGGGGATTTAGGAGTCCCAGTGTTAAACCTATTAATGCAGCCAATGTATACATATCATACTGGATACAACTTTTATGTCATAAGGAAACCTGGCCTGCTTCAGCTATGGACTGTATTTTACCCAGCCAAGTGCCCTGACACAGAACTCGGCTTAACACACTCCTAATATTACACAGCTGAAACTCTTCTGTACACCTGGTGAAAGACTTGTTGTGGCTCACTGAATCTCTGCCCTTGTTTGATGATTTTTTTGGTTGAATTTAAGCAGGTTGTATGTGTTAAATTATGTCTTTTCTGTGTGAAATCTGAAGAGCCAGTTTAAATTTTAAAGTAATCTCTCCCTGCCTCACTCTCCATGACTTGAATGGATTTACACTTTGTATGGTTAAACTGTCTGAACTATTGTTTCCATTTTAAATGAGTGTCCTCTCACTTCCATCCTTGTTTTTTTCCAAGAGCATACTACTTTTTTGGTGATACATCCCAGAAAGAACTGGCTTTTTTGTTTTCTTCACCTCTTACTGCAACAGTCCAGACAACTTGTTTGGATCTAAGAGAGTGATGTTTCCCACACACCTGACTTCCTGAAATCCAGGGTGTTTAGATGTACTTGTCTTGCTTAAGAGTTGCATCTGCTGACTGAAGCTTACGTTTAAGGTAGTGAAAAATTTCATACTCCACCTTCCAAAGCGTTCAGGTGTCAAAAGCAGGCTGTGAACATTTTGTGAATGGCCATGCTGATGCTCGCAGAGGGGTCAAGAACGTGATAACTACTTGCTTTTGCAGGTGGGTGACCCTAGTGATCATCCTTGGTTTGTCACTTTTCTTTGACATGACAAGAAGGTGTTAGAAATTAGGTGGTGAACACCTAGAGGGTTACTGCCCAGCATAATTGCAGAGACCTGGAGATATGCTCTGAAGCATATAGTTTTAGGTATTTCTGTTTTTTGGGTGGTAAAATATGAAGTAATTCTGAACAATCGTAATGAGGTTATATCAACAAGTTGTTTGAGAGCTTTGGATATTTAGGGAGGGATATTGTTCCTTTCTCCCCATTTGCTTGTTAGAAGTTTTAAGGTTAAGTATGTGAGAGGACTGTGAATCTTGCAGGTTTTGGAGTAACCGTGTTGCAATATTGGTGGGTTTTGCCTGGAGAAAGAAGACAGGCAAAATCAAACTATGTGTCTTTGAGTTTACCAGCCAATGTTTGGGAACAAAGTTAGATTGCTTTCTTGTTTTTATTTAAGGAAAATCAGTAATCTTTTTATTTTCTCTGAATTTACACTGGCTTCCTCTAGTTTTTCAAAATGAATTTCTGTTTTATCACATTGTAAACTTTAAAATTTTTTGTGTTCTTTCTCTGTTAATAAATTTCCATGTGTTCATTTACCTGTTCAAATTCTTTTTATTGGAAGTTGCTGTCTGTAGAAGAATTCTTACTGCTCAAATTATTTACTTTATGAAGTCCTGAAAGTAGTCAGGGAGCTGTAATTACAGATTGTCTCTGAATGAAGTAAATTGTGTAAGAATATGATATTTACTTTTCTAAGTGTTAAACACAGTTTAAACACTTAGCACAGTCATGTCACAGTTCACTATTGATGCCACATCCGTAACACTGAAGGACAGAGGACATACCTGAGTAGCCCTCTCACCAGCGTGGGCCTGAAAGAAATGGAAAGACCTGTGTGGGTGAAAAGACCAGTATTTTTACAAAAAGAAGGTTTATAATGCATTCCACAAAAACTATTTCTTATATTTTTTTCAAGTCCATTAGCCTTGTCTTTTACAAGAAGTATACCGTGGCTATCTTGTCAAGAAGCCTTTAATTTTAGGTTCCTTGTTTGAGTTTCACAATAAGTCACAACAGGTGCATAGTTGCATAGCTGTCAGGTCAGAATTGTACCTCTGTACACCCACCACTAGAAGGAATACTCGATGTTTTCCCAGGGATGTGACTTTGTCATGGGAACTGCACTCCTTACTAGCAAAATTGTGAACATTTTTAATTTTCTCATGGGAAGAAGTAGAATAACATTAATTCCAAAGCTGAAAATGTTGAATGGCATTCCCAGACTCACCAGTGGTTTATATAACGGAATCTGTCACTTCAGAAAATTCATAACCCAATCTCTCCTCATAGTACAGGCAGCCTTATAATTTAACAGTGTAAGAAAATTCAATGCCAATGTGGACACCCCTGTGTTTCACTGCAGGAAAGAATTACAGCACAGTTCTCAGGAATTCTATTGTGCAAGAACTAGCAATAGCATATAAAATGCTGGTATTCGACTAATAAGTCTTTCTTTTACACTAGGTCTCAATTGAATGAAGGAAAAATACCCAAACAAAACTGTGTTTTGATTATTACAAAATCATGGTCATATGGTTATGTTTGCCATTGAAATAATTTCCATTGAAATCATTTTTGTAAGTGTATACACCAAAATCACAGGAAATACTTTTCCTATAAATAAAGACAGCAGCACAAGAGGTGGCTGAGTCAGTGCGAAGAATAACAGGGTTTTACTGGCAAAAGGGTGGTATTCTGAATACTCATAATTTATTTACTCAGTCTGTCTTAAAATTTCAGCATATGAATTATATATGAAACTGAATACCATAGTACAAGGGGGGACTAAAAGGCAAGTATTTATTTCCAAAGTATTCATTTCCAGCTCTAACATCTCAGTCTTTAAACAAGACCTGCTACTTAGCATACTGGTAAGACAGATGGGTAAGTGTTGGTAGATATGAGATTTATAGTTTGGCATTATTTAACTGCTCAGTAATTTGCTTGTACTGGCACCCTAGAGACACATTTTTTCAGAAAGTCTGATTTTTCTACATTTATTCTAGTAATGGTAGATTGAGAGTTGTTAGGGAAATTAAAGTCCCATTTCAGGCCCCAGTTCAACAAAGCATTTAAGTAGTTCTTAACTTAAAGTATATCTTAACTTAAAGTATATCTTAAACCGAATCCTATTTTAACAAAGACAAAAAAAAAAAAAAAAAGAGAAGTCTTCAGAGGAACTTCCTCACATAGTTAAAGTTGACAGCTTGGTGTTTTTCTTAAAGTGAACTTAGAAATATTGCCTTTATCAGAGGCTGAAAAGATTGTCTGTTGAAAGGGATATTTAAAGACGAAGTTACCTGTTGTCCAGAATGCCTGGGTGATGTGGTGAAGGAGGCAAGAAACTCAATTCAAATTTTGGAGCAGAATATGAAATGAACTGAATTGATAATGTTTAGTGGGAGTGCTTTGAGATTAAAAGAAAAGATGTTTTGCAAAGAAAAGGAGCCGTATCTCAGTCACAAACTTGTTGGACAGTTAGGCATGTTCTCCTGAGATATCATGACGTTGGAGGCTTTGCTGAAAAGCTGAAAAGCTAGAAAAAAGACCTTTTCTAAAGATGAAGAGACTTCCATCGAGCTGGCAACTAGTTCTCTTGTATCTCTGTCATAAGGAGCATCTTTACGTAGCATCATCTCAGCTCCCTGTTCTGGAGAATTTTGGGGGTTCTCTATATATTTTCTAACTCTCTATATTGAGAGTTAATGGCTCTTTTGCCTTGTATGCTCCCAGGTCCTGTTAAAGGACTTGAAAAATTTTGATAGATAAGTATCAGGTTTGGTATTGTTGGCCATAATCTGTATTTATGGGTCTCCTCAGAAAATTCTATGATATAGCTTTCAGTTTTCAAAGCAAAACATCACTGAGAATATTTATGTCCACCTCACCTTCCCCAGTAAATTGGATGCTGTTATTTACAGTTGTTTAGCCAGATACAGTTATTTGCTTCATGCAGGTAGTCTTATGAAAATTTTATGACATTCAGTAGGAAAATACCTGGTGGCCTTGTGTTTTGCCACCTGGTGTGATGCAAGATAAAAATCCACAATTTCACCTTTGAAGACACTCAGATGACAAATAGTGAGGAGAAGAAAGAATACCTTTTTGTGTAAGTAAGCTGTTTCCTTGTTGTACAAGAAAGATTTAAGAGAAGTAAATTAAAAATAGCTGTCAAGTATAAAACACCAGTCATGATGACAAAAACATTTTTCCACTCACCAGTCTGGAACATTAGGGAGATCAAAATATATCTAAACCCCAAGTTTTGTTAGAGTAAAAAGGCAATTTTATCATGTTTAATGGAAATTCCCCTATGATAGAAATTCAGCACTGCAAAATGTCTTATTTTCCCATATGACAGCAGAGAGCATGACATAAAAAAAGCTCAGACTTAACAGATTTCTTAGTTAATTATGTTTTCATATTTCAGTATATGACTGAAGGTTATAACAGCCTTATAGAAAATATATAAAGGGATTTGTAGTGAGTCTAAACAAGCACATGTTAATATGTAGCTGATGACAAGAAGAAGTTTTCTTTATGTGGTAGCAAATTGTTATTAAGCTGAAGAAAGTTGATATTATGCTGATAATTGCACAGCACAGTTAATTTCACCACATTCTTATTTTAACTTCAAGACACTTAGAACTCCTTCTGGATACCTTTTATTAAGTTTGTCTGAAGAGGGCAGCCTTTCCTAATGCACTTGGAATTTTCTTAATATGGCAAGGTTAGTGTATGCTAAACAAATTGACAAAGGACAAGCTCACAATCCCAAGTTTGCCTCTCATTATTGCCTGTGTTTTCCTTGAAGTTTCTTTCAACATATATTTATAGACCAACCACAAAAAAAAATTATTATTTTAAATGTTGGACCTCTCTGTTAAATTACAGTCGAATTTCACTTACTCTCTATGCCAAATGAATGCAGACTTGCTGTGATATTTCTAGAAAGAAATCTAAAGAAAATGTTTTTAGGAAATTTCTGGAAATACGGTTGTTCCTTATTCTTTCTGCAGTCTAGAAGTAAGTGCTATTTACATGCATTCTTAAATGCTAGGAGTGCATGTGAACAGAGCAGTGAAATATCTGTCCCTTTCTGTTGACAGTCCTACTAATCTTTTATGTTTTCATGCTGAACTCCTCTCCAGGCTTTGAAAAGAAACATTAGCCTGAAAGTAGACAGTGATGTTACATTTAGTTTTATTTTGTACTTTAACCGTATCAAAACGTTAAAAAAATAACCTTAAGCAAATTCAATAATCTTAAGCAAAAAACATTGCCACGTTACCAGGAAAGATGAATGTATACTCTGCATTTTGCAATTAGTGTGATGTAGGTTTGAGGGCTCTTAGAAGAATTTACTGCTCTGGCGTACCTCAGTCATGGTGCAGGGAGGGCCATTTGAAGAAGCTGGAATGATATATTTTCAGAGTTACTGCTGCTCTAGCCACTATGTCGCATCTCCTCTTGCAGTGACAGCCAGATCTGAATGCTTGTCTCACCTTCTGTGGTGCTGGGATTTAGATTGTGTGACAGTCCTGGGGGAAGAGTGTATGCTGAACATGGGGAGCAAGCACGGGGATTTTGAACAAGGAGAACCTAAAAACTGGTACTGGAAAAGGAAGGTAGGTGAAGACAATAGGTACAGGATTTCACAGCGTTTACACAGACAGACGTACTGTTTGCAAAGGAGTATTACCTGTGCATTACTAGAATCCCTCTATAAAAATCATGTCCAACACATTGCGTGGACAATCACAGTGGTGGCGTGGAAACTGTGCAAAACAGTAAGCTAACTGTATTCTTAGTAGTTCTCTCTGGAAGAGTCTGCTACAAAATGAGATCACTTTATGTACCCAGGAGGCCAGAAAGTTTGCTGTGGTGGTTGACAGCTAGTGAACCTTGTACCACATCACAGTCACAGTGGCTGTCACCCATGCCAGTTATATTATGCTCGCACTAACTACAGTCAAACTGCAGTACGATGTCACCCCTTCAGTTTGTCAGCTCCTTTTCTCAGCTGATGATTAGGCAATATCAGTGTTAATCTAATTTAAATTTGATGACTTTTTAGGGAATTTTTTTTTAAAATAAATATACAAAGGAAATTTCCCTATCGTCATTAGGTTCAAAGTAGCAAATAATTGAATTTCCTCCTCTCGCAAACATGTATAGCTGTTTAAGCTACCAAACTCATTGCAACCTCATGTCATTGCTTGACAGAAGGATTGCCCAAAATCTTATCACTACACAGCTATTTACCTGGTTTTACAGTCCTTGAACTTCATTCATGTTCATTGATTTGAAAATACCCTTTTATTCCTACCTTGTCCTTCCTACAGCAGCCACTTGCTCAAAAGTCAAGGCATTTCCTTCCAACCCCAGACTCTCTCAATGACTGGACCAATAGGAAAAGCGTGGGGCTTCTTCATCTTCCCACTTCAGCACTGGATTGCTATGAAACAGAGTAGAAATTCGTCTCCCTACTTAGAAACCACTTAACTTTCTACGCAACAGTTGCATAGTTGTGCCATGTTCTCCTAAGATGTTAGATCCTGTCCTTGCTGGCCAAAGACCCACCGGAGTATTCTGCCTAAATCCTCTAAGAAATTACACCTTAATTGTCTTTATATCATTGTTTTCCCTTGAGACAACACCTATCTGAAACTGATTGCTTGTTTTCATTTTTTGTGACTAGTCTTGTAAGGAACATCATTCTCTGTGCCAGACACCAATACTTGCTGTCTCTCACTGATTCCCCTGTTTAAAGAGAATGTGCCTGTAAAAGGTATGGAGCCTAGATTTTTGAGGTTGAAATGGGAAGAAATAGACAAATAACTCCCACATTTTCAATACATTCTTATTTTGAAGTTGTAAAAGTGACTTCCTCTTTTCACTCCTAGGGAATGTTTGCAAAATTACGTTGTAAAAAATTTGAATAAGCTTATTGCATCCGGGTCTTAATAATTTAACAGGAATTGCCAACATTTTTCCTGAATGTCTAATTGCTTTTTGAATAGTTTAAAAATTTGATTCATCTAAGAATGACTTCTTTATCTAGAAAATAACCTTTTGCTGTTCACTTTTATCTTTCGCCATTAAAGAAATCATTATAGTGCCTCCTCCACCTTTCTATCATTGCATTGCTTGCAAATAAAGATTTTTATTTTTGTACTTTACTGAACCTTCATGATTCATTCCCTTCCCTCCCAGTACTGAAACACATGTAAAATATTCTGAATATTTACTGTATATCATCCTTTACTTAAATTTCTGCACTATTCTCTTTTGCATTATCAAGGCTCTTCTCTTTTCTGGCTTTATTATAATGTTTAATGTAAGCACAATTCTGGATTCTTATTTTCTGTGGTAAACATTAATAAGAAAATGAAAGATTCCCCGACACCTTTATGATGGCATCCATTGGTTTTATATTTGCATTTGTTCCTCTAATGTGTTTTGATGCTCTCTATAGTGAATCTCAGAAGGTTTCCTACTCAGTGTCAGTTTTCAGTGTGGTCACTTTGTTATCTTTTAATATCTAGGACCTGATATTACTCAAAAATTCTGGGTCACTTTTCGTATTTCTTGTCTGCTGTTATAATGGAACAGACAACCTTTCTCAGAATAGCTGCTAGAAGAGAACAGCTCTCATTACAATGAATTTATTTTACATTCTTGGTGTTATTCCTTTGCCTCAAACCAACATTAATTCCATTTTTGCAGACCTATGCAAATTTCTGAAGAAAGCCCCATCTTTTGTTCCCACAAAACTAATTCCATTCCACTGTCTGCTATAACCAAGACAGTCTATTTTACAGAATCATAGAATCATAGAATATCCTGAGTTGGAAGGGACCCACAAGGATCATTGGAGTCCAGCTCCTGGCCCAGCACAGGACAACCCCAAGAATCACACCATGTGCCTGAGAGTGTTGTCCAAATGCTTCTTGAACTCTGGCAGGCTTGGTGCTGTGACCTCTTCCCCTACACCTCCTTGTGATCCAATGTTTCATTTACTCAGGAAAATGGAGAAAGTCCAAATGACATAAAAGGTATCATATGTTCCAGGTTCTTCTGATAGTGCATCTTGCATTTCCTTGTGCCTTCTTTCAATAGGAGTAGGTGTCCTGGTAATATCGGCACTGTTGTGTTCCATGACTGGTTCTTGAAATTACCAATTGCTAATAATGTAATATTGCTCAACATAATATCATACTTACTTCCTAGCTGGTAGTCTTTTTTCCACAGAAGCAGCTCCTAACTTTTAGAAAGCCACTTTCCAGTTAACTATCTCTCATGTGGCTGTGATGTGCTCGCCTACCTTCTCTGTAGTGCTTGGGAGAGTTCCTGACTTCAAAGCATAGAATGTTTCAATCTTTTTTCCCTTTTTTTTTCTCTCAAAGTGAGATGGTTTCTCCACCTTATCTAAATACATGTTTCCAAGTCTTGTGACTTTCTTACAATTTCTTAATTGTACAATTTATGGGATAAGGATGCCAACTTTATGTCAACTCCATCTGGGAAACTTAAAGATTGTTGCTCAATCTCTTTGCAGCTTATCTTCAAACTCTAGCTTTGGAAGAAAGTGCCGACTGCACAGCAAATCGTGGTGTATATAACATCTTCACAGAGAGGTTTTTTCCACCATGTAAAATCCTTAGAAAGACATTGTTGCTTCTCAGACACAATAACAGTTTTTCAGCTTGTTTGTGATTGAAATGCACTGCTTTTGTTGATTGAAACAAATCAGAATGGAGAAGGAATTAATGGCTACAGCACTGTTGGCCTGAGCTTGACCAGTCAGTTCTGCTAAGGTCTGATGTCATTTGAGACTGATAGTGCAATCTCTAATATCAGTTCTTCTATGATTTGTGAGATATAAAAGGTTTGTGGATTTCATCACCATTTAAATATACACTTTAAAACTTCAAATACATTAATTATTAGGAAATTTTAACAGTCAAGTAGGATATGGGAGGTCATATAGTGAAGAGTTGGAGTTTTCTTAGCGTAAAATTCCTGGTAGGTAGTGTAAAGAGAGTTTCTGAATAGAGAATATTTTCATCCCTGGCTTTGTCCTGTAGGTTTTTTTTTCCTCTTCCTTAATGTCTCTATTAAATTGATGAAAAGGAGTGGACAAAGAGAAAAAAAGAGAGGAAATCACAGTATCATGGCAAGCCCTATACCATGGTTCAGAGTCCATGTCAAATTGTTAGTGTCAAGAATCCATAAATGGGGTGAGTGATAGATGACTTACAGTACCTTTTGCAATTTCACCTCAAAAATTGTGAGTCAGTATGCTGATGATCAAGAGTGGATATAAAATGCAAGTGAGTACTTTGAGCAAGTGCCTGAGTTCCTATAAAAGCATCTACTGAATGCATTTGCTTCATCAAAGCCCAAACCCACAAGTTCAGAGATGAACTTCTATGGTTGACAGCTCAGTCAATATCTCTGCTGCTCTGTCTCTTCCTGTCATAACATTGATTTCTGTAAGCTAGAGGAAGTAATCCCTAATGACATTGTGTAACAGTGTTAAGGAAAGATTGTTTTCCCACTGCACACTTTTTCATACACTACTTATAAATGTATTTCATTACTTACAAACTTTACCTCTTGTAACTCTGTTATATTTTATTTCCTGACATTGTATCCAGATCGGCTGCTTTTTTCATGTTTTCTTCTTGATTTTACACTTTTATGGGACAACATATTTGGTGATTCCCCGGCATCATCTCATCGCTGCAAAACAATGATGTCACTTTGACATATGCTATTCACTCAGCTGCCAAGCTAGCTGAAGAATGCATCATGTGCCCTTCGCATGGAAGAAAAGACCATATTTCGTGTCACGTACCATCATTCCACTGCTGTCAACATCACTACATTTAATTTTGTGTGCTAACCCCGTGATCAGCAGTGTTCGCCATTGCGTAGTAAAAACTGCTGCATAGCTGTAAATGAAATGATATTCCTGCTATTAATCTGATTATCAGCCTTTTCTCTCTTCATGTTTTCTAACCAAAATGCAAAAAACCAAAAACAAAGAAACAAAACAATAAAAATAAATTTCTCTTGAATTTTCTAGTGCTAGCCTCACTAGAAAGAAGACAGTTTTCTAGGCAGTTTTGGAGGATTTTTAACTTGCACGTTTTTGAAGAAAGCATGGGTATTTAAAGTATTTGGAATTTGTTTTGTCTGATGTCCAGAGTGGCACTAGCTATGAATTTCCAGCATAGTAGTGGTATCGTTAAAAAAACGGGATGAGGTTTTGAAGAGAGCAAGGAATCATGTATATTTATGGCACGGGAGCGAAAATGGCTTCATGGGTGAGCAGCACATTTGTAATGAGCAGGCTTTAGTGGGGTTTGTCTCCCCATGGGGTCAGGTGTGATACCAGACTGGAAGCAGAGATACCCTTTCCACTCAGCTGACTCCTCTGATCCTTTGAGATGATGTTTGTAAGGAAGAGGCTGTAAAGGATTTAGTTTTATTAAGTGTGTGAGGTCTTACCTCACACAGAGAATCAGCATGGCTTAAGGGTGTCTGGAGTCAGACCACAGGCAGGTATGGATTGATATGTAGGCATGAAGTCTATGTTGTTTTATGAGATATCACTGGTTCAAATTTCAGACTGGTTCAAAATTCCTCTAAGCACCATTTTTGATCAGATAGAATCTGTTAAGTTGTCACCACTTTTATTTAACTTCTATGTAGAAATTAAAATTGTTGTGGAATAAGCTCAATAAGCGAGAAAAAATAAAACTCAGTACTTCGCAAAACCAGCTCCCCGCCGCTCCAGTCTGCCGTGATTAATGTCAAAAAGACTTCACCCATTAGTCTTTCCTGGAGAGTCATAAAAGATATTATAGCCTTTTATAGTATGAGAACTTAAAACTTTGTTTTTCACTCATGTTTCTCTTCATAAATTTGTGTTGTGAAAAAAAATAAATGAGTAAACCCAAAGGCCTGTAACTCACAATAAGCATCCATTGAATATTGTTTCTTTATAATACAACATTACTGGTTCCTCTTTGTAAAAGTCACAGATATACAAAACTCCATGAAAAAAAAAGAAAGCAACTTCAAAGAAAGAACTTCAGTGCCTTAACATCTTACAAAATTGTCAGATGTCTCAATTACTTTGTTCAGCAAATGAATTTTTGAGTTTAAGAAAAAATCAGGGAAATTCCATAGCAAATATTAGGAATAAAGTAATCTAAGTAGTGGACAGTGCAATATATATCCTGAGTTTGATGTCTTTCTTTGCATAAACAGCTGGACTCTATACTCTTTAAACAAACAACATCTCTAATAAAATTGGTGAACAAGATACCGGCTGAAAGCCAGCAAGATTTTAGGCCAGGAAACCAAAGAGCTGAGGAATTGGTGGTTTTTCATGTCTATCATGTAACTATAACTGTATTTTCAAAGTACTACAGATATAAGTACTTTTCTTCTGAAAAAAAAAAAAAGGCTTTAAACAATTAAATGTTTAGCATTACGTCCCATTTACTTTTGTATTATATTTTCTCTATTTATAGATAAAATGCTTTTCTTCCCTTCTTACCCATCCAGAAAATTCGTCCTAAGTCCTGAAAGTCAAGACAGTACTTCATGTCTTTATGAATGAGCTGCCTTTTAAAGATTAATGCAGTTTGTAGGAATTCATAAGGCAGTTCACAAGTACCCTGTTTACATAGCAAATTTGCTACCATAATAACCCTTTAAACCCTAGAAGAGGAAAAATTGCATAAGTCTCTTGGTAGGAAGGGGAACGAGGACTGCAGGTAGATTTAATTTCACCTAACATTAACCATCCCAAGTTAGATGTCTCAATTTAACTTTCTGTTCAGTAAATGGATGGAAAGAGACAGGTACTTCTAGACAGTAATTCATCCCATCTTAAGATACTTTTCCAAGCTAATGGGATAAATTGCCATGCCCATCAGAAGACTTTAGAATATTATTTGGATGTAGAACAAGTTATAAACTTTGGCTTTGTTATTAGAGCACAAACTTTTTTTTTTTTTTTAGGAATACTGTCAGAATAATGACACTTTTTTCTTTTGTCTGTGCCATGATTTCTTTCATAATTTTGGAGTGTGATCTTACATTAACCTCTCCTCGACTGACTGAAGAATTCTGTATGGGCTGTATATGTTCTTGGCTTGTACTGCATACAGTCACTAAACCCTTCACCCAAGAATGAGATAGTAGCACATATTTCCATGAGCTCTCATGTTGAGACATACTTATATTTCCATGAATTCTCCTGAAAGTTTTTTCATTGCTTATTTCTGTGTTATCTACTGTGTTCAATAGCAGGAATCTTCTGAGAAAACAGTTTTCCTGTGAACTGCATCTAAAACAGCATCTTTGCACATACACTACATCATTTGCTCTTCTTTTTATCTGTGCCACTTTACTGCTATGAAAAGTACTTTTTTTGCTGCTCTCACTGGGATTTGGAGGCAGTCCGATGTTTCGTCAGCATTCTTTACATTCGGGCTTGGGTCTGGCCGTGTGCTTGAAATGTTGCACCTGAATCTACATCAGATGTTTTCCTCTCGTACTGACTCCTGTCTGGGCAGCAGTGTGTAGACCATGAGCTTTCCTTCTCACTTATTCCATGACTTCCATCTAAGATACCAAAACTCACACACCCACTTTCCAGTTGTACTTCTGAGTTAAGTACAGCCTGCTGTAATTCTTCTATCTTTCTGAAGTTTTTATCAGAAGTTCATTGGTCTTTTAAAGAAACTGGTGTTCACCTACAGCTGAGTCAGTTTAACTGCTCTTCACAGGTGGGGGAAATGAGAAGAAGGGTCAAGGACATAAGGAACAGCTTGGACAAGCAGGTAATTAATGCAGTGAGACCTGATTAGTTTTTAGTAGTTGGGGAGGGGTTTCTGTACCTACAAATGGCTGAGAGGCAGCTTCTACTGAGTAGAAACAAGCTGGGGATAGTAGCAGGGCTGGATATAAAATTAGCTAAGTGGGGAGATTTAGGACTTGCTAGAGACCCTAGGGTAGTTAAGAGAAGCTTGGTTTAGATGTGGTTTAGCAGTGGTGGTGTTAGGGAACTCTATGAGACCAAAAGAGGAAATTTATGTTCAGGGCTTGTGTTAAGGTGCTAGTTGTACCAATAGGAGAGTCCTTAAATGTTCTGTGTGTGTGCTCCTTTTTTGAAAGAAAGAGTGACGTGAGAGGAGATTTTAACTGAAGAAAAGGATGTGGCTTAAAGGGCTAAATGCAACCTTTGTTCTCCCTGGTAATATACCTTGTGAAAATGCAACACACTGAGGTTTTCTTTGTGGCACAAGCTGTATGCAAAAGCTACTCATCCAGCAGCGAGTGTGGTCTAGCTTGTGACCCTGGCTACTAGGAGTGAAGAGTCATATTCCTAGAGGTAGGTGGTTGTCAAATTTCTACTGACTGTAGTGAAATAGGAGTGAGACTGTGTGTGTTTAGTTTGTTCATGCATGACTTTTTAAGTCACTTGCCTGAAGTATTTTAACTGTTCAGATGATCAGGAGTTGTGGTCTGGCCTTCAGTTTTTTTCCTATTGCCCCTTAGAAGGTGGAGAGAAGCTTAAATGAACATATTTTCCAGATTTTGTGTGTGAGAAGTGTAAGCCTTTCCTCTATAACTTAGTAGTTTGGTTGCCTTGGAATGTGTAAGTAAGCCTACTTTTTGATCTGCAGATGGAGGGGGGGAAAAAAAAAAGCCTGGAAGGATAGGGGAAATAAATGTTGATCTTAGACCTCTATTTTCACCCGTATTTGTGGTTTTTGTTTGCTTTTTATTTGTTTGGTTGGGTTTTTTTGTTTTGTTTGGTGTTTTGTTTTTTAAATACCTACTTCATAAGCAAATGGGAGAATGGAGGTCAGTTTATAAATACTTCTGCAGCTCTAGTCCCTTCTAGTTTGCAAAGTTAAAAAAAAAAATCATCATCTGCCTTTGTCTTTGGAGGTATTTGTCTGTTCTGGAAAGGACTTGCCTATTTCTCTGTAGTATTGCAGTACCGTTTCTCTGTGGGATATTTATCTTTTGGATGTCCTTGAAACTGAGAAGAGTTTAAAGGAGTGATTGCTGTAAAGGAAATGTACCTACTAAAGGTAACAGGTATTGGAATAAGTAATGAAACCCAAGACTGGTATTTATGAGTTTAGAAGGGAGGAATATGCAGTTTTATTGGATGATACTAAAGGCAGACATATATTACATATATATTAATTAAGAAAGATGTGTGGTGCTTGTGGAAAGGCATCTTGCTGGCAAACAGCTTCCAGATGCTTCTAGAAAATACTCCAGCTATCTCATTATTCAACTTGTTGTTTATAGATTGACCAGTCATTCTCTTGAAGCAGATGGAGGTAGTTTTTGTAAGTGTTTATAAAGCTGAAATCAGCATTGTGTGTGTTTTGTCTTTTCTGAAGTTTCTATCAAAAGAAAGTATTATTCTGTTGCATGGTGTATCTCTAGCCTGTCCTTCTAAGGGTGTCTAGGAGAAGCTAAATACACTATACAGTAATGCTATTAATTAAATTTGTAAAATAACTGCTTTTTGATAGACTAACACTCAAGCACAATTACAGCAGTGACTGTTTCTCATTAGCGGGAATGACATGCCAGCTTCGGAATATGTAATGATGTATAAGCCCTAGTGGTTATAATTGGCATAGAAATGTACTATATCCTTGGGTGTTAAAAGCCATAAGCTATTTATTTTCATACTTACAAAGAGTGTACTACATTGTGATATTAATCTCACATGGATTGTCATATTTGGATTTTTTTAGTAAAATTTATGTCCATATGCTTCAAATATGAATTTGTCCCCCTTTTAGCATCCTGCTGGTGACATAATGTACTGATAAATTAGTATCTCATGTCTGTATCGTAAGCCTGTTCAAATTCAGATTTCATGAGAAAGAAACTCAAACCTACCTGGTCTTCCTGATATGGGTAGTCTTGCTGTCTATGAGGGTTTTGTAATACCTGAGCTTATACAATATAATAATGATATGCTTGCAAGAAATTTGGCTATTGGCTATTGTCTGGTGTTTTAGGTTTTTTTGGAAGTACCAAATTCACTTAAGTGAGGGGTGGATTTGGAGGCACTGTATTATGGGAGGTTCTGGCCTTTCTTCAAGCCTCCTGACCCACAGGAAGCACCACTTGTGGTCAGTGGCTCAATGTCCAAGTGCAGATCAGTGAGAACTCTTTGAGATTGACCTTGTAGCCAATTCTTTATCCACTGGGCAGTCCATCTGTCAAATCCACAGCTCTCCAATTTAGAGGCAAGGATGTTACGTGAGACAACATTAAACCCTTTGCCAAAGTCCAGGTAGATAGTGTCAGTTGGTCTTCCCTTTGGAACATGTTGTTTGCTTAATCTGAGTAAGTAACCTGGCTAATGGGTTGTGCTTTGCAGCCCCAGTTTAGCATTTAAATTTGTGGTTTAGATGATGTGTCAAAGTTAAGGTGAAAATCAAAGTTCTGAGGTTCAAGACTGAACAGATCATGGGTTGCAAATTCAGCAAACTTTCTTTTCTGATTTTAATGCTGTTGTATCAGATTTGTGGTTTCTGGAGGTTTTTGTTAGTGTTTTTCTTTTTTTTTAATATAGGCATTTATATGGTTGACATTGGTGAAGTTTACTGTGTGTATGACAGACATTTTGGTGAATATTTAACATGCCTTTCTTTTATTTTTCAGAGACCTACAGCCAACAAGACTTCTGGTGCTCCTTCCTACAGCAGATGGTCCAGTTCGCAGCCCCATCAGGTAATATGACCTTGTCAAAAAGGATATGAAGTTCAGGTTGACACATGCTTCCTTTTAAAATGAATCTATGAGTGGATCAGAGAGTGTTATCTACCTGCAACACCCCAACTAGGTCATGCTGGTCTCTGAGGCTGTTGCTGGATATCCTGTGGCAGACTGTTAGATGCAGTTGCTGCTCATGGAGCTGTACCTCCTCTAGTGCTGTGGTGCCCCTTGTGGTTTGTCAGGGATGGTAATTCTGGCTGCCTACCCCTATATTTTGCATCTTGTCCCTTAAGCTAGAAGTGTGCGTGTTTGATGCTCTTTGGCAACACATGAAGTCATGTTCTCTCGTGCCAGCCTTCCCCACACCCACACCCCCAAGTGTTTTTTGTTCTACTTAAAATAACGGAGTTGTGAAGTGCCTACAATGGTCAAAACTTTGAGGAAAACTTTTTGTAGACCCAAACTGAAGCCAGAAAGCTATTCAGTGATAGCCGGATAGCAATATTACTGGTAATGATTCCTTATAAGAATCTGAATGATATTCAGGGTTTCTGTTAGTTTATCAAAATCAAAAGACTTTTTTTTGACTATATACAAGGACATGGCTTGCTTTGCCATTAAAGAACAATGTATTTCAACTAAAGCAGCTCTGTCTTTAGAAACTCTTCAGGTGTTTGTTCTGTAATGATTGTATTGACATTGCTTTCCTCCAACCTCTACTTATATTTTTTTCCTGCCGCTTTCTACCTTCACTTTTTCTTTTCAAAAAAAGACCCAAACAACCCACAAAACGCAAAAACACCACCCTCCCTTGACACTATGAAAAACTTAAATTATCCTGGTGAGTTAACCCTTGATCTGATATGCTGGATTTTCCTTTTGAAGGACATGTATGCACTAAGGGAGGAAACTTCCAATAACTTGATATTTGGCCTCAAAAACTAAAGCCAAAGAAATCAAGAATTTAACTTGCATTCAAATTAGGATGGGGGATAAAAAAAGGTGGCTAAGGCTTCCCAGACGGCTAGCTACCTATTTCATGACCCTTCCAGTCTTAATAGTTCTGTTTTCACAAGGTAATGTGAGAGTTTTTTTCTTCCTCTTCATATGAAAGTATGGTTTTTTTACTTGCAAAGGTTGCTGTGTTTTCTTTCACCTTTTAAACACTGAATTTTTACTGTTGGGGGTAAGAATGAAGAATATCTAGACAAAAGGTTAATTCATTTCAATGGTTATTGGTTGCCCCATTCTAGGGCATCAGACAGTGAGCAAGAAAAAGTT
>JAYRBT010000082.1:39842804-39857515 GCA_036023395.1 Myiotriccus ornatus
TAGACAAAAGGTTAATTCATTTCAATGGTTATTGGTTGCCCCATTCTAGGGCATCAGACAGTGAGCAAGAAAAAGTTCATGGAATATCACTAATATGTACAAGGACTGTACCCCTCTTCCTGTGTTTCATGGGAGTTAGTGGGAGGTGCATTCCTAAGTCAGGAGGAGATCATTCTAACAAATCATATGAAGTGCACCTTATGCTCTACACACTTGATTTCCTTTTTGAGGAGGAAAGGGAAGATAAGTGCATAATAAAGATTGTTTGTAGTGTTACAACCCTGTCAAACCAGGAGCAGAGTTAAGGGATTAGCTGCCAGGAATGCTGCTTGAAAGTATGTCTAGACCATCCAGCATCTGCAGGAAAAAAATTGTTCTAATGTATTAAAGCATGCCTGTGGTAACTTTCTTCCACCTATGTTGTACCCCTTACATTTTAATCTCATCTTCCTTTGTCCTTTATGCTCTAATCTTTTCTTTTTCATCCTTGTTTACTGTAAGCTTTTGTGTGCTGTGCTTTGGGTTTAATAAGCCTATAAACTTGCCTCATGGATTCTACAAATGCCAGTACCAACTGTGAGGATGTATAGCCATGCCGTGGTTCAGTTTGGGAGTCCTGAATACTGCTGTGCACTCTCATGAGCTGAGTGGCAAAATATTTGTATTGGATCAGGGATTTGTATTTAGCCTTGCAAACTTGCCAGCATCTGTATATAGTTTATTTAAACTTTTTTTTTTTTTTGTAAGATGGCTTTCCAGGAAAGAAAAAGATTAAAGTTCAAATTCATATTGTCTGCATTTTCTTGAGTCTCATGCAGTGAACCCAATGAAGGCTTTTCCACATGCATCTTACAAGAATCCATGCAGAAATCTAATAGAACTACATGGCTGAGACCTTTGGTGCAGCTAAGAAATGTTAAAAGTTAAATTGATTCCCTCCTTCCCTCACCCAAGTTTTCTTTTTTCGTTTCCTCTATCTATGTGAAGTTGGAAGGTCCATTGGGTGAGAGGTTTGAAAGGGGTCCTGCAGGTTGGATCAATGAGTCACAGAAAATAACATATTTTTCCCTGACTTATTTTGCTTTGTGCTACCCACACATGCTTATATTTTGCATTGGATAAGCTGAAGCCTGTTTATCTATCTCAAATATGCTATCTGGGGAAGGTTTTTAATAAGTTTCTATTAACTCATCGCTCTCGTGGACATGTGGAATTTGTATGCTCAGGTTTTTTTGATGTGAAGCTGTTCAGAGAATGGTGTTTGTTTTTTGCTATTTTTTAACCCTCCTACCCCTTAAGCCTGGGAAAATGTCTTGTTGCAGGGGAGGTATCTTTAAAACTTGATTTAGAGGTTCCTTCTGACTGCCCTGGGAAAGAGGCATTAGTACCTTCTTGAAGCTATTTTTTGTGTGTGTGGTTTTGTTTTTTTTTTTTTCCCCCAAGCATTCCACTTTCTCAATGTCAGAATAAGAAGCCAATGTCTAAAAGGTTGGTCTTTTTTGAAGTCGAGGAATTAGTCTATTGAATTAAAGGATTTGAGGGGTGGACAGGAAAGCCAAACCAAACTCAAGCTTCTGAACCGGCATTCATGGAGCTCTGTTGGATCTTGCTGCCTTCAGATGCACTGAACTGGCTTGAGGGATAGGATCAAGGAGCAAGTAGACGCTAATGAGCCAAAATTGCCTACAGTACAGTTCTTGGCTAGTGGAATTGCTTGATGTGTGAAGTTTGTGGCAATTTTGGGAGAAGCTCTGAAGTGAACTTAGTCCTTCTGTGGTACTCTGAGGGCTGTGTGTGCTTCCTCAAGTGCAAGTGGCTCTTACTACTGATGAAAATGAATGAGGAAGTGACATTTTATCAGGCATGATGTTAGAGCCAATTTATAACGTGATGCTGCTTTTGCTGAGTGGGGTGGCAGCCAAGGCAGAGCTTCTTAAAGTTGTGTGGGACAGTCTGTCTGACATCAGGAATCACAGGTACACAGGCAGGCTGGGACACAAGGCACTTGGCATTGCAGCTTGGCTGTCCCTAGAAGCAGTTTTAATACGAACAATTCACTCATTATTGGTAATGACTTGAGAACTATGTGCTAGAAAATACTGGGGTCATATAGTAAAAACGAAGGAAAACCCTCTATTTGTTCCTTAGCACAAACAGACGAAACTCAGTATTTCAGATGCCAGTTTAAGGCTGAGGCGTTGAAGTAAGCTACAGGTGAAGTGTCCTAAAAGGAAGAATAACAAGACAGTGATCTTCCTAATCTGCTATGTGCTAACTGTTGATGAGAGGTAAAAAGTGGGTAGAACCTAATCAGATCTCAGAAATAAATTCACTTTATATGTAAGCAGAAGGCAGTGATAGGCTGTCTTTTCTTGCTCATGAGTACACTGGGGAGCTGGTGAAATCTGACAATTCATTTGGTCTTTACTGTTGGCTGGTGTCTTACTGGCAATATTCCAGGTCTCTTGCACAAGGGTTGTTAGCAAGGGTATCTTTAGAAATGCTTAGATTATATTACTTTCTAGAAATACATGAATACATCTTTAGTATTAGGTGCTAAATGAGCCTGCAGAATAATTGGTGTGTATTAAATGCCATTAAAAATAATATAGAACATTTCAGCATTTCCCCCCTTCCCATTTCTATTAGCAAGACATTAGCTTATGAGCTAATGAAGTAAAAAATGCAGAAAGTGAAACAGTGTCCAATGGGCCACAGGACAGGAGGACTCTCAGCTGAACTTCATGGTATAGTTCCTCTGTCTGGTTCCGCTGCTGCTTTGTTACAGAGTTATTGCTCTGGCTTTCTGGTTGTGAAAACCCAAGCTCTTTGTTTTCCTGCTGGTAGTCAAAGCTTTGTCTGTTACCGACCTTGGCATCAATGCCCTAAAGTCAAAATGATGTTTTTTTTCTTCATTTCCTGTTCTTTAAACATAGGGATAAGTACTGTAATTTAGTAAACAGTGGTTAACGGTTTCTTAGAGGAATCTGAACAGACAGTGGATGTTGATAAACATTCAGTGTAGTATCTAAATTTCAAACAGGCTAAATCTTTTAGCATTCCATGTGATAGTTTCACAGCTTCTTTGTGATGGAGATGATGGAAATACCAGTGCAACAGACGAGAAGACAGAAACTAGGAAGGATGATAATCCAGCTTTACTGTGGCAGCTGTTTCATTGAATTCCAGGTCAGAGATTTCACTATATGTAATTTATCTCTCTTGCTTCCTTCCTGTTATGTGTGTGTCCCTGCTTTCCCCTTGCCTTGTTTTTGCCCTTGCGTTCTTCCTGAGTATATGTTGGAGCAGTAATGTGTTGGTAAGCAGATAATTAGACAGGTGTCAGTTCAGTAGTCTCTTTCACAGTGCGTGAGGTCAAATGAACCTTCTGATTAACTGTGCAGCATGAGAGTAGAGCATTTATTTAGTTTTAAAAAGCTATGCCAGATATGGCTGCTGGTAGCAGTTGAGATTGTTGCAGCCTGCTTGTATCCAAAATAAGACACCTGCAGGTGAAATTCATCACTTCTTAATGCAGGGAGATGGGTAATGGTGAGTTTCCTTTATGGGATCTGGCATGTCACCTGAATACAAAGATAACTGGAGCACCTGTTAGCAATGTCTCAGAAGATCCATCCCGTGGAATGACTTTTCTTCTAAACTGGTTCGAGATACCTAATTCTAAGTACTAAATAAAGAGTAATAAATAGTCATGTATTCAGCTGTTTAGAACCTTATTTATTTGTTTGTTTTCCCTTCAGTGTCTCAAGTCTGACTTGAAAGAAGTCAGTATTGAGAAAGTCACTGTCTCCCTGATGACTCAGCTGTTTGCTTTTCTGCTGAGCACTGCACACTGTGGCAGTAAACTTTAGGTTACATGCCTCTAGAAAACGTCCTGAGAACACCAACAATTTTCCCAGAAGCCACTGAACAGCTGTCAAAGGGCAACAACATTGCTTCACTCTTGACCTAGGTTTTAGCTGTACCAGTTTGCTCATTTAAATGAGAGTTACGTAGTCCAGCTACTAGGGTTAAACCTTATTATAAAGGTCAAATGAGATCTGGTGACTTTCCAAAGGCGAACTAGACAACCCAAGCCACAGAAATATGTTGCTACCTCCTGACACTTGGCATATAACCAAAAAACCTAGCAAAATTCAGTAGGCTTAATTGGAGTTCATAAGGGAAATTTGTTAGTTTTCTAATAAACTGAATAATAAAAAAAAACCACCCTAAATACTTCCTTTCCATGATACATCTTTTCAGAGCTATACATTCCTCTACACCATACATCATCATAGTTGTACAACATTTGAACTTGGTTCTCACTGCATTTTGATCCTAGTTACATTTGGATAAGCACGTGGAAAAAATCAAATATGAAATGAAAGAAGCTGAATTTTTTTGACATGTCAAACGGGGTCACTGAATTTCAACAAGCCTCTTTTAGGCTTACCTTAGATAATTCATTTAGTTTGAGGCAGTGCCTTATGGAAACAAATTTAATTAGTTAAACACGTGTTGCAAGGCACGATGTATAAAAGAATAACTGCCCTTCTGAGTTCACTGAAGGACTGGAAAGTTCAAATATCTATGGTCAGTACTCCAAGTCTTCTGCCTTTATTACACCCACAGTATATGCTGTGTTATGCACATTATAACCTTTGTGGGATTTTGTCTACAATTAATAAAGACTGTCCCATGTAGTAGGTCAGTCTTTATTAATAGTAGACAAAATATTAGACAGCTCTTTTTCGTGTCTCACTTCTCACAGCACTTGTTCATCTCTTCTGCTAGAGCTTGGTGATTTCTTCCAGTCAACTGGAAACCTGGTCTTAAAGGCTCTGCTTGACTGAGAGTCTGATGCTTCCTCAATAAAATCTGTCAGCTGCTGCATCTACTTTGATGCTTTGGGTAGGCCATCAGATGGGAAAATTGAACCTGGAATCTCTTTTTGAAAGCAACAGGAATCTGTAGCCTGCACTGGCGAGCCCAGCTTCACAAAGGTCAGTGGCAAGGGCAGAGCAGACCTTAATCTCAGGGACTGCTGTGCAAGTAACAGGAGAGGAGGGCACATTGAGTTGACTACTCAGCTAAGTGCACTGGTACAGCAAGATGCATAAGCTATTTTTATTGTCTGAAGATAACTCAGCCAAACGAGACTCAGGAGGGGTTGTATCTGGTGCCAAGCAAAGTACAACATAAACTTAGCTTTGAAAAACTAAGGCTTTTGTAAACGAAATAAGAAGGGAAACTAAAAAAGGAAGCTGATTTCTTCTGGCCAGTGGCAGAATATGAGTATATGTATGTAGTGTTATTCAAAGGTTGCTCATCCAAGTATGCTACCTGTTGTCTTGGCAAAATCACCAAGCAGCCTACTGAACTGAACATAAAGCTGGTTTGTAAGCTGCAAGCAGAATGAGACCCTGTGCCTGGAGGGAAGCAATGGAGTTGATAAGGTTCGACCCCATGCTTTCTCTTGGTGCTTGTGGAGAAACACTTTGTGTCTGACACCTTCAGTCTTCAGCCTGCTGTGTCAGTAGTTGTGTATATTTAGAAAGAAACCAAAACCTATATTTAAAAGCGGGGCTTATGCTTTCTGGGTCAGTGTAAATGACAAAATGCAGTGTTTCTGCAATCTATGTACCTGGTACCTCCAGACCACCAAGTGTGAGATTTGGGCATTAGTTACCAATACACAGCAATTGCACAAGTCTAGTATTACAATACTTAAAAGTCTGAAGAGTGCACACTTTCCAGAAGGTATGATGGTAAGCCTTGGTAAACTCATTGTGTTAAATTTCCCCTGTTTATGGCATATGAATGCTAAACTTTAGGTGTAATGTTTATGGAAAAATAAGAGGACTCTTCTACAGGTGTGAGGAAAAATATAACACATTTGCTGTCTCATCATTACAGAGTCAGATACCATCGGTATTGTGGTGCACTTGCAAGTTGAGATTCAGAAGATTCCAGCTATAATTTTACTAATCTTAAAATCAGCATGCATGTGAAAAAAGGCTTCTTTTCAAAGTGATAGTTCCAAACAGCTGCCATAGTTGGATTTCTTTTTTTCCTAGACCAACAAAGTTTTTACTTTTACAAAGTTTTGTTCATTTGTTATGTAATTACTTTTGATGACGAAGACCAAATGAGCATTTTATGCCAAGTGTCTTCTCAGTGTGCTCATGTTTGCCTAGAGAAATGTGTGTGCTGGAGATGAGGGAAACTAGCAGCATTTGTAATGACTTCCATAGATGCAAAACATTCCTAAAAGCTATCTATCAGCTACACTTATGTTGTCTGTCAGAACTAATTTTTTCAAGAAGGAGAATTTAATAGGATTTTAAAAGACTGAAAACTATATGGTTCTACAAATTTTTAACCAATAAAGACAAAGTTTTCCCTATGTCACACATTGTATTGCCACTTGAGGATGCCCTACTCATTCTGTAAACCTCACTTCTGAACTGAAGAGTCAATTTGTTGAGTACCTCAGCCTTCTCCTCATCTGTTGTTATGAGTTTACCAATGTTGTTTATTGATGAGGGCGGTATGCCTTCTTTGTCCATCCTTTTCTGGTTAACAGACCTGTAGAAGCCCTTCTTGTTATTCTTTGTGTCCTTTGTCAGGTTCATTTCCAACTTTGCCTTGGCCTTTCTCACCCCATCCCTACACAACTGAACTTCATCTCTATAATCTTCCCAGGTTACCTGTCCTTGTTTCCACTGTGCATTTGCTTCTGTCCCTTTAGTTTGACCAGCAGTTCCCTATTCAGCATTCCTTGCCTGATTTCTTGCTTCTAGGGATTGCTAGCTTTGCCACTCTGTGGAAGACTTCCTTAAAGATCTGCTGGCTCTGTCCTACTCCCTTGTCCCTCGGGACACTCTCCAAGGGGTTCCTATTGACTATCTCCTTGAAGAGTTGGAAGTTTGCTTTCCTAAAGTTCAGGGGTCTAACTTTACTCTTTACCTGACCCAAATCACTCAGGACTGCAAACTCCAGCAATGCACAAGCACTGCAGCCCAGGCTGCCTCCCGTTTTGATGTCCCCAATTAGCTTGCTTACACTGGTGATGTTATGGATTTCCTAACACTGGGACAAAAGACTCAGTTGCTGGTGTCTGTGTTTTTACAAGAATAAGGCTAAACTTTCTTTTCTGTGCAGATTTTCTGGTTAAGAGATGAGCTCACCCGAGAGCTCAAGGAATAATTTAGTTAAAGTCAATCAGCTGCAAGACGTGTGTACATTCACTATCAGGCTTAATTAGTTTTGTTGTTCACACAGCTACACAGTTGACTTCTAACAAAATTCTATAGTGGATTGATTGAATTCAGAACTCTTTAAATCTCTGAACCTTTTAACGAAACTATCTCCTTGCTGCATCTAGCAACATTATTCTTGACTCTTCCCAAGGTTCAGGTCTTGTCAGATAAACTTCAGATAATATTGTTTGAAGCTGAACATAATCTTACAGTAGGGTCTTTTCATTACATTTTCTGTAGTATCCCTGGTGTGTGTGTGTGTGTTGACTAATAGCAAAGATTGACAAAGGATTTTACACACAAACATCTTGCCCCATGTACTATTAAAGAAGTCATTTGATATCTTCTATTATAGACTTCTTGGGTTTGACTTTGCTATGACATCTTTTTAAAAGAAATAGAAGCTGCCAACAAATGATGTTTTAACACTCGTCAGCAATTCATTATGATTCTTCGTACTTTAGATTTAATTGTTCTTGGAATAAACAGTTCATATAGACTTTAAAAAAAATTTCTGCTTTCTTGTTAATGCAATCCATTTGATGCAAAAGATAGTATGATAATTGCAGCCTACATGTGTACTACTGTGTCCCCCCCAGCTTTCTTCAGTGTCCCAATATTTTTAAAGATTGGAAGATAGGTGGGAGCAGAATAGTTTAAGTTATTTTTAGGGGACTTTTGCCCCCTTGTACTAGTATTTAAAAGTAACAGATGGACTCTGCTCTTTGTGCCTCTCATCTTTCATATTCCTGAAGCCTTACACCTGGAAAGGAAATGCAACCAAGAGACACGGCTGGATCCGCCATCAGCTGCACTAACAAAAGGATTGATGATTTTCCAGAGCAAACATTAGCTGAGGGGTAGGGGCTAACCTTCAGAGAAGAAACAGCTGGCACTGAGATGTGACCAGGGCCTGGTCTAAGGTTGGGGGCATGTCTAGAGAAGATGGTCAGATCAGGGCGGGTGGTATAGAAGTGTTTTTCTGCCTTTCTAAACAAGGTCCTGACAAAAACTTCTTTAAAAACCTTTCACCTTTCCTATCTTTCACATGAAAGAGAACAAAGCTGGCTGACAGATTGTTTTAATAATCTAAATGATGATCATTCTGTTTGATAATTAACCATGCAAGTCTGGAAGAAACAACTGGTGGATCAACAAAAATAAATCTGCAGGCTACATTTAGGTGAATAGCTAAAAAAGCTGATTTGCTTATAAGGATAGGTTATGCTTTGTAATGAGAAGGCATTTTGCTGCAGCTGTCATGGCAACTTTAGAGCTTCTTCCCATAGTCTAATTTAAAATGTATTTACCCTGTAGCAATGAAACTACAATCTATGTATGAATCATAAAAGCTGGAGATGGAAAATACCTCTTGAACATATGGACCAGTTCCTCAACCGTTACAATTCAGTTCAACTGAAAGTCATAGAACAGATATTCTCTGTCTTCAGAGTCAGTCCATTTGTCCCAGCTTTTCTGAATGTGGACTCTTTCTAGAGTCTCTTTGTCTAATCTGAGAGCTGGTCTTGGCTAAGAAGCTTTTGTTAATTGGAGATCTCAGTGTTCCAGTTTTATGTCAGGTTTTACTTCAACAGCTTGTGAGCTCTACTGTCTACTACATGGTTCTACAGAAGCTTATAGTCTTTGATCAGTGCGCTTGTAGCAAGCGTGGGTAGAGCCCTTCTCAAAGCTTCATTCGTGAAGCCTACCCATGATAGTCTTTGAACACTGGTAAAATTCAGTTATAACAGGATGCTTTGTAGTCCTTATGTTTCAGGGTACAGATTAGTTGCCTGATGAGTTAAGATCTTAATTGTGTGAGTGTTCCTTTTTGGTTCCATCAAGCTGTGTTGATATTTGAAATCACACTGCAATCAGGAAATGACAACTTCCCCCCCTCCCCCCATTCTGTATTAACAGTGACTTAGTTATTCACTTGTTAATGCTAAGCATTGGTGGAAGCTATCTGAAACACAGAAACTTGATGCTAGAAAGAAAATCAGACTTTTGTATTGATGATTTAATTCGATGTAAAGTTCAGGATGCTGGTTCTCCCAGCATGTTTAGAGATCCTTTATCATTCTGATGACAAGCTTTTGGACTTAGAGGAAAATTCTTTGAGACTTTCTTAATGTCTTCCTAACAGAAACCAGTTAACTCCCACAGTCACCAAAGCTTGCATTACTCTATCTTATCCATAGCCTTATACCCTAATGAAGAGTTCTGTTCTCAGGGTCCATGATGATTATCTTCAGTACTCTGCAGTTCTTCCAGTGTCTGAGAACATTTTGTAGAGTGACTGTAGTGCTATCTGTGAAGTGGACTATCAGCTTTAACTGGGATTATTTTAATAAACACCAGTATTTCAGACATCTGAGGGATGGGATTGTTAAAAGAGTCAAGGGCCTACAAGTAGCTTCTAGTAATACCTCAAAGTTCACTGATGAGGGAGGCCAGGAACCTAATTTCATTTTAAATTAAATATTCAGGTTTTCTAAGAAACTGAAATAAGGATAATGTAGGCAAAGAACTGGATAAAGCAATTCTGTGTAAGCTTGACTTAGATATTGTCATAAATCCACTGTATTTCTTGCTTCAGCTGTAGTGGATGTGGAAGACAATTAATGTGTCAGAGCAAAATTTGCGCAGGTGTACAAACTTGAATGAAACCTTCAAAAATAAAAGCTACTAACAAGTTATTGAAAAGGCTGAAGTAATGCCAACAGAAATCATATGGGCTTCAATGGAAACATAAAATTGTGATCCACAACGTAAGGAAAACTTGATTCTGACAAAATGAGAAGTTGTGTTGGTTTCATTTTCTATTCAGTGTGAACAAGGGAAAGCATCTGAACTCCAAAGAATGAGTGACATTGCCTCGATGGCTGAGATTGCTTTGAATTGCTCTTCGTGCACAGGTTAAAACATAATTGGATAGTTTCAAAATTAAGAAGGAAAAACTAGAGTATTGTACAGGTTGAAAACATAGCCATCAAAAACTTGTGAAGGGAGGTGATAATCTGGAAGAGTATGCTAATGTGTCTTAGACTTAGGGCACACAAACTTTATTTCCATGGTTTATATTTGTGGGCAGAAAATGTAGTAAGGTCATGCTGTGTGCCTCCATAATCATGTCTGACTGTAAGGGGGGGGGAAATTGTAGTTAATCCTTCCTCCCAGTGGCTTTTAAATGGACCTCCAAAGACTAGACAAAACTCTAAACTACTTAGAACAACTGAGCTCTGTTGTCTCCTGCAGTACAGTGCTTGCTTATCCTGTTAAAGATCAAGCTCTGCTTGTGTTCATCTATTAGGAATATATTGAAACTTGCATGGAGTGCGAGCAGGACTTTGATCAATATTGCATGCACTTTATTTGAGGACCTACAGCAGAGGCCCTACACTTAGAAAAACAATTGAAGTGGGTCTTGGGAACGCTTGACAGAATATGTAAACAGATGATGTTATGGTCTCCGTGGAAATCTAGCTGTATTGAACTGAAAATAGACCATACAAGGAGAAAATTGTAGAATATTTAGTCCTTGTAGTAGGACACCACATGCAGTAGGCCAGCAAGCTTTGTTTGGATTCCTTTGGAAAACTACGACAAATCTATCTCCCTCAAAGAATGTAGTACATGTCTCCATATTACCCTGTGAACTTCTGAAAGAGGAGTTTCTCTGTCTTACTGAGTGAAAGCATATTATGGGTCTCTGATAGTAAAAATTAAAAGCATGAATTGTCCAGAAGAATTGTCTTTAAGAGGAAGCTTGAATCCCAGGGTCAATTTACAGTTTGGTGAAATAAATATATTACCCCTCATCTTCAATCACTTATATTCTGTGTTCTCCCATGCAATAGGACAATAATACACATACCAAATTACTACATATTGACAAACTTTGTATTATAAAGCATTATTTGAGCTAGATATGATTCTGATGTATGTTTATGTAACTTTCTAGTGTTGGTTTTTATTCAGTAATTTTGTCCCTAACACTTATTTTGAAAAGTAACTAAGGAAAACTAAGTGAAAATAGCATTGAGTTCTGATTTCTGTGCCATTTAGCTACTTGTTTTCAATTCTAGTTCAGCAAGCCCAAATCTTTTGTCGCGGCACAGTGGTCTGGTATCCTTTCATTTCAGTTTGTTATTCAACTGACTAAATTGCATTGTGAAGTAGAAACATATTTTATCTTAAGTTTTCCTCTTTGTAAAATCCAGAGTCTTCTCCTAACCTCTTAATCTTGTTTTTTCTAGGATGTTATTTCCCAAATGCAGGACATGAGAAGTTTTATAGTTACTAAGAAATAGTGGCTGTACCAGCTTTTGCAGCACAAGTATTAATATGAAATCCTTCTTATAACAACGGCTGTAAAACTGTTCATATGTCTGCTTTAGGAAGTATAGGAAAAAGTCATAAAAGACCGTGCGTTTTGACTGGGAAGTGTCCATGAACCAGAGTGTTCTCATGTCACAGTTAAGTGGCTACCCTTGTGCCAGAACTGTTTCACAGTTCCCTATGTTTAAGGTTGCAGTGATTATTTTTTGTCTTCAGCAAGGAGTCCTTTGCCCCATTACAGTACATAAGTTTCTGCAGAATGAATGTTGAGTGTTTCAGTCTTTTTCCCATATTGATGTTACTTTGTTCTTTCTTAAGAACTACTTCATTTTGGTCCTGGTATGCAGTAAAACTATTATTATTGGGTGAGCTTGATGAAGAGCCACAAGTAAACTAAACTGAAGCCACCAAACTTTCAACTCTGGCTTAGACCTTGTCACTCAGATGTTGAACATGATGCTGGTCTCCCAGATAGATGCTGGGGTCATATATATTGAACTTGAAAGCAGCAAGGGTACTGATTACAAACTCATCTGTGTTTTGGAAGTGACATGAGGAAGGAAGGTTAGCATCTGCCTGAACTCTATCAAGCGATTGGCAATCCCTTAGGTAAAAGTGGTGTGTATCCTGCAGCATACCTGGATTTCAGCGTTACAAGTCTGACTGAAGTCCTTCACTGAAGGTGCCTAAAACAAACTGAAAAGTCTGCTAAGTCCAAAAAAAAAAAAAAAAATCATCTTGTCTGATGAGGAGCGTTCAGCACAATGATGCTTATCCAGTACCACTCCGTGCTTGAATGTCTTTTCTACCTTTTCCTGAAGCAGTTGTTGATCTCAGGACTGAAGGAGTATGGGACCCACTTGAACATTTACTCTGAATTGCTACAGCTGTTCTATTTTTACTTAAATGGGTGTTATGTGATCCGAAGGTGAAACCTATGTTAGGTTATAGAGAATAATTTTCACATGTAGAGCAGGTCAGCTCTTGCAGCTTCTGCTGCAGTGGGACAATAACCCATCAGCAGGGCATATTGTATTTGTGTCAGTATAACAAAAAGACAAGTAAGCATCATGCAGATCAACTCTCAAGCAATTTAAGGCTTTCCACATCAAAGCTAATGATTCCCACATAATATTTATGAAGGGTAGGTGAGGTAAAAACATTCAGAAAGTGCTGGAGAGCTTTGGGCTCAGCTTGCTAAGGCCTCTAGATGAGTACTGGGACAGTGCTCAGCTTTGCTTTCCCTTGAGCTGATGCCTGCAGAGGTTTGCTAAACAGCCACAAACTCAGGAAGAGAGGGCAACACCACAAATTTTCAGTGAGTTTTTTTCTTGTTTCTTTTTGTCCTGCAACTTTTTTTGTAGTTTCTCACTCAGTTAAAATATTAGCTGTAATCTGCTTTTTAGTGATTTTATAGGAGAGACAATGCTTCTATGTTTCAGAACTGACATGCATTTGCAACTGAACCAGCTCCGGAAGGAGGCTCATACCAACGTCTGCCACAAGGAGGCAGAAGCATTAAATCTTAAAGTACTCTTAAACCAGGACCTTGATATGTATCTAAGTTTATTTAAACCATTCTTTGGAGTATCTATAGCTGCCTCTGATGTATAGAGATGCTTGGGGAGGGGGAAATTTTGCAGGGGAGAATCCAAAACATCAAACAAGCTCGAGCATAGTGGGATTTTACTTGGTGTTTTGATAAGGTGAAAAAAATTGTTATGAAAACATATCAGCAACAATTAAAACAAAGACACACCCCAGCAGCAGTTTCCCACACATTGCATATCATATTTATCACTTTTGGTCTCTTTCCCTTTGTGAAGGCAACCCTGAAGTCCAAATCAGTGACAGTGACACATTAGCATTGCAGTAATTGTATTTTCAAACATGCCTGGCTTCCTGTTCACCTAATAGGTTGCTTACTCAGCTGCTTGCAGTAATTTAGAAACACAGCATGGCATATTCTTTTTTCTGGGCTACCTTTTTAGTGAGGATGTGGTCTGATTGCACTATGAAAATTCTCTTAGAGGAAAGCTATAGAGAATTCTGAAAAGCGTGAGTGGTTTAATTGAGTCTGATCCCTTTGCAGCGCTAGTGAATGCGAATGAAATTGCACTTGCATCCAGGTGAACAGAGTATCGGAAACTTGATGGTGGTTAGTTTTTATATGTTTCTTATGCTTGGTAATGCCTGGGAAACAAATGGAGAAGGGGAGTGAAATTCGAAGTGAAAGCTGGTATTTTGTCCTTAATTTGTCCTCCTTTACTTAAGTGTCAAAGCACATATGGAAGGAAGGTCCCTCTGTTATCTGAAACTGCTGCAACTCAAAACATATCTGGGCATAATGGAATTTGTTTAAGGACATGGTATCATCTGTAATGTCAGATGTCCTACCTATTACTGTCTGCATCAGGCTTCATCTAATTGACTAGATACAGATCCTCTGCTGCATGCTTTAGATCACTGTCTCTGTTAATATAAGTTACTTTGTGTGTTGAAATCCACTTAAAAGAGAAATTTCTTCCTGACTAAAAAATGTTTGTGTAAGGAAAACCTCTTTTGCCTGTGAAGTGATATTGCAGTCTATTGTATTAAGATGTATTACAGGTTTATAATTACAGATTATGACACTTCAAAGGTGCTTTCTGATACTCTTGCAGCAATCAGACATACAGTCACAATGTTCCTTGTGGCTTAGTGGCTTACAACCGAAGAGGAAGGAAAAAGGCATCTGATACAAGAGATTCATTTCTGTAAAACAGGGTATTGTTTTGCTCTCATCCTGTGTGCAACCACAAATGCACATTGCTGAGAGCAGGCGTGTGCTCCCCCACTTCTGCTGCAGAGCACGAGCAGAGCCGTGGAGATCCTGGAGCGCAGTGTGCTGTGCTACATGGGGCTTGTAACCTTCCTATGCTACAAGCATCCTCTTTGTATTCCAACAGCCTATTGAATGCATGTCTTTACACAGCCCAAGGCTTGAATTTGGGATCACATCATCCAGCTTCTACTCTAATTAGTTATTAAGTACACTGGACACTTTCATGTGTTATGTAATATCCACTGAGACTGTATACAAGGTGGTGAGTAAATAAAGCACCA
>JAYRBT010000082.1:39862689-39936728 GCA_036023395.1 Myiotriccus ornatus
AATTTCACTTGAGGACTGAAATCATGGCTCTTCCATATGATCTAATTAAAAGGTTTTGCTGACTTGGAAGACAATATTTGCCATGTAATCTGTTATTTGTCATACAATGATCTTGAAGTTAGTGGGGTTACTTTGCAACTGTAGCAACAAGAAGCAAGCAGTCACAGTACCCTACACTCTTCCTTTGATGAGCTGCATTAGTCGTAAATGCTGATACTTAGAAATTAGTATTTATTCCCCAGCTTCTCAGTTACTCTTAAGTATTTACTTTTTGGGTATTATTGGCTTCAAGGAGCATTAACAAAATGATGATTATATGTTGGTTTAAAGGCTATAAATATTTAATACTTCAAGCAGGAAGTCTTTGATTTATTCTTGAAATCACTGGTAGTAGCTGGGAACACCACACTTAAACATATGCTCTAACTGATGCTTCCCTTGGTAGCTCAGTTGGAGGTGGAATTTTTCCACAGTTGCACATTTCTAGGGGTCTTGAGTGGGAAATAGTTGCAAGGCTCCACCCAAACTTCATGTGTGCACACATCAGATAGATATGTTTTACCCTTTTTCTTTACTGAAGATAGGTGAATATGGCATAGGTGAGTATGGCAATATGAATGGGCACAAGTGTTTTGAATTTGGACTATTATGCAAAGAACAGAGCAGTATGAATATTTTAAATAGTGTCTGACTTCTGTTCTTAGCACCTGCTGGCCTCATCCATTGGATTACTATCGTGAGTGTTCAATTGATACAACAAAAGAAAAAATAAAGCTATATGTTTTTAGATGTATTTTACAGCTGAATGATGCACTTCTGGACAGATTAAAACCAAAAAGTGTGAATAGGGAAACAGCTTGAATTTAGCAGAATAAAGCATATCTGACCAACCTTTTGTGGTAAATGACTAGGCCTGTGGACAAGGGAGGTGCAGTGGGTATCATTTACTTTCTGTTTATCAACACCTCTGATGTGATCTCTTGCAATATCTGTGTGTCCAAGTTAGGGGCAGATGCTTAATTAGATGCATAAATAAAATCTGATTGGATGATCAGGCCTAGGAGCAAGGTCTGGGTAAGGCTGTACTCTGTCTAAGCTGGCTCTGAGAGTAGTGGTGCAGGGGTCTGTCCTGGGACCTGTCCTGTTTAATGTATTTATTAGTGACTTGGAGGACACTCTTATGTTTGCAGATGACCCCAAACCGGGGAGGAGGGGTCAGTATGCTTGAGAGCAGGGCTACCATCTAGGAGAGACGATTAAAGGCAATGAGGACAAACAGAGGTCTTGCACCTGGGAAGGAAGGAGTCTTTTGGCAGGGGCTAGGGCTGCCTGGCTGGGAAGTGGCTCTGAGAAAAAAGGCCTTATGGACGTGGCAGCAGCCAGGCAGCAGAGCAAGTTGCCCATAGAGATTGTGCAGTCAGTGTCCACCCACGCATATATTCAAGACCCAACCATATAAAGTTCTGTGCAATCTGGTCTCAGCTCACAGCTGGGCCTTCTTTGTGCAGGGGTGGGACTAAAAGCCTCCTGAATTTTCCTATGATTCCTATGACTTTTTGCAGTGAAATCAAGGTCTCCGTGAAATATTTCTTTCCTGTAGAACACTTTGGAAAATGCTCTTGTCTACTTAGGAATTTTATTTTTAAGATTCAGGAAGAGTTATTTAATCTCTCCAAAGTACTTACTGGATACATATTTCAATTTAGTATATTGATAAGTACAACAAACAGAAAAATTAATCTGATAGCCTGATAGTAATATCTAATCTAAACCTACACTCTTTCGGTTTGAAGACATTCCCCCTTGTCCTGTCACTACATGCAATTGCAAAAAGTCTCTCTCCATCTTTCTTGCAGGCCAAGGTGCTGCAATGCCACAATTATGTCACCCCAAGCCTTCTCTCTTCCAGATGTCAACCTGCTTTTTAAAAGTGCAAGTTTAGTGACAGCACAACGACAAAAGCTTTAACTCCAGTATCCTCTTGCAGCTTCCCTCAGAAGTGTTAACACTTGCTATCTTAGCAGTAGACCTGCTGCTAATTACATTAGCTTTGCATTGGACTGGTCTATTAGCCTGGCTAAGGTTCTGATGGCTAAATCTGAGATTGCTCTCAACGATGAGCATATTTTTGGGACATTGGTCATTATCCAGCATGAGCTAATTGGGTCTTAAGGGCATGAGAGCAGTGAAGATGATATTCATCAGAAGGGCATAATTCAGTTGCTCATAGCTGCTTTCTGTCTCTATGGGTGATCACACTTGTCTTATATGGCAACTTTATACAGGAAATTTTATAAACCTTAATCCTGTTCTGAATATATTTACAAGGGTGTTCTGCCTCCAGCATTTCTCCCTGTCTGTTCGGGGTGAGAAATTCTCAGCTCCCATGGGAAGATGCTCTCTTCTTACCCCATAACAATGTCAACATTTTAGGCTGCCCATGCACCCCAGAATGGTGTGGAGTATAGGAATGGCAACTTATTACAATATCAGCTTGAGATTTTAGGGGAAATAGCATTAAAATATCTTAATATTGAGAGTTGATTATCTCTCTTAGCTGCTGCAATACCATTTGTGCAAAAAGTCGACAGCCTGTAGCACTAACTCATAAATTTAGAAGCAGCTATTTTTTTGTTTTGGTTTGCTCACTGCATAAATCAAACAGAGCCTTTAAGGAAGTATAACAAATAATGATGCTCCCACTGTTATAAATTTTCTGCGGCTGAATAAAAGGAGAGAAACTCAATATGAAACCTATGAAGACACAAAATGATAAAAGCAGGTATTTGACTCTAGAAATTGTTCCCAGTTATTCCCAGCACTGGGGATTTATTCCTAGGTTGTATTTCACCTTTAAATGTGTGACTGCTGTTTTTCTTGAAACTGAGATCTGCCCACTGTCATCTGAGGGCTGATTTTGCTCCTGGTGGATTTTAGTAAGGATATGATGCTCTGGTAGCTGAATTTTACATGGCTTCCTGTGATGAGCATTACAGGCTCCTGTGAGAAGAGACTTGAGCAGCTGAAGCTTGGCAAGCCCCAATGGATCCTGTTAGAGATCAGAGGAGAAACCCACAAGCAAGGACATGGAGTAAACAGCGATACATCTGTCAGCAGGCAGCTGATCAAATCCGTACTCTCGGTACAGTTGGGGATGAAGGAAAACATTCGAATTTCTATTTCACCTACCTTGTGCCTCACAGACTCTAGTAAAAGAATGGCCATGCTGTTGAATATAGGCTGCCCTGTTAATGAGAGATCAGGCTATGTGTGAATATATGGTATGGATATTAGCACACTGGGTTGCAGCGTGTCTTCTTTGGCATTCTCTGGAAGAAATGGGACCAATGCTTCTTCATTCAGTTGCGTTTTCTGTATTAGAATAAAGCCAAAGTCAAGAAATAGAACTGTTCAGTGAGTACAGTAAAAGAGCTCAGTTTTCACTATTAAGACATTGAAAGTTTTTTTAAAAATGAGAAGGCTATAAATTGTTCTGAGAGGGTGGAAAAATACCTGAATAATATTTATTTTCTGAACTAGTCTCATTCTTTTTTTTTTTTTTTTAAGAAATTGGAATTATGTCTGCTTTCTTAATTCTGAGTAGTGAAAATAGGAAAAAAGACCTGGGAGATTTCATGTTTTATATAATTCTTAAATTTTTTTCACAGTAACATTTAGTCAATGACCAGATAGTAAATTAACGAAACCTAGGAGTTGGCTTTCCTTCTAGGGATTGCATTATGTGTGAATGTAGTCTCTTTTTATGATTTTTTCATACTAGTCTAACTCGAAGTGCTCCAAAGAGAACAGAACAAAACATGGAAAACAAGTGCCTGGTCTTGTTGGTCCTCATGCCAGCTGGAGGAAGGGAGCAGAGATCCTGGCACATGGCTGCCCCTTGGTAGGCTGTACTGCTGAAAGAGGGTAGGATGCTGTTCAGTTGCACTGCTGCAGCCAAAAGTACTTCTTTTCTGCTCAGCTGAGCAACATCAAGCGCATGCTAATTTGGTGCTTGATACATGGGTTAATTGTTCCAGGGCTAGTTTAAACCTTTTGTAAATGGGGAAGCTTGTAAGACTGGACCTAGAGGCGTTTCTGCTGGAAATTGCTTTTCCTTCTGACATGAGGTCTAAACTGCTTGGAAAAAGGATTTGTTCCAACCACAGCTGAATGCAGAGTATATCCCAGGTTGCACCTGTGTTAGCATTTTTGTTCAGAGCAGCAGTGCAGCTCTGAAGCAAGTTTGCTAAATCCGCCTGCTTGCAAGGCACTAGCTTGATTCACAGTGTGACTCTGGAACACGTGGATTACATCTTTCATGGACAGCAGACTTGGAGTCCAAGTAGATGAACGTATGAAAGTGATAATGCCACACCAGAAGGAGGGACAAAGCAAGACCCCAACACTGATTGTCTTCTATGTGAATACTGAAGTGTAACTCAAAAGCTGCCTTCCTGTGCCATATAGGGAACAGCATTCCACTGTAGCTTTAAAGCTTTTCAGTTGTGAAAGTGCTAGTTGTTGCATAAATATGTATATGAAAAATGTTCGTCATAGAATAGATCGATGAATGGCATTGTTTATGTTTTCCTATTTAGTATCAGTGTGTTTAGATTATTTTACAGATGATCCAGTCCTTTAGCAAGAGTCTCTAAGGGTGTTGGAGGATCAGAAGGATGAGCCCTCTGTTGTATGACTGTGAGAGACTCTGAAGAGCCTTGCAGAGATGTGCAATGGAGAGAAATGGTACAAAGACTCATTATGACCCTCCTCCCCCTGGCCCCAGAAGGTTTTTGGCAGTCTACTTTGGTGGTGGTTCAGAAAATTCCACTTTGGCTGCGATTCTGCTTAGTGTAACTGATGGGGTTTGGTAACTTGTGCTTCTTACTGTCTGAAGAAAGTTATCTACTTATGGGAGAGGGTTTGGGTTCATATAGTGCCACAGTTCAGCCCTCGAGAATTAAAGGTGCAAATTAGTTCTGTATATAGATATTGGGAAGTGCTTAAACCTGAGGTCTGGCTAATCTGTTATGGAGAGCAGAAGTCATCTGAGTTGGGCTTTAGCATGGCTCTTTGTTCATGTCTTTCTGGATCTTCAGAATATGCTGAATTTAGCTTAGTTACCCTCACAAGTGTAATGTGGTTGGGTTAGGAAAACCCTAAAAAAAAGAAAAATGGAAACATCAATCTGTGCAAGATAAGCTTACAGAGATAAGTAAGAAATGTCTTGTAGTTAGAGCTGTAAACAAGATTATACTTCTTTTACTCCCAAATATTAATGCCTAAAAAATTTCTTCAGAGCCTACTGTTCTTCAGGATATTATACATGAGATCTAAGAGTAATAACAATGAAGAAATTACTGAATATTTCTGTAATGGGAAGCAAGGGCTATGAAGATGTTGGTTTTAAGCTGAGTTACATTTACACAGCTTTTACCCTTAAATGGAGAGGCAGCCTGTGCAAGAGCTTGAATGCAGTGTGTGGTTTTGTAGGTAGTCTGGTGGATGTGATTTCAGTCATAGCATCTTATGCACTGGCAAATAAAATACTTAAAGGAACTTTTTTTTAATATAAAAAAGTTGTTCATGATGGAGATCTTTGATTTGAGGCTGTGATCTTCTCTGCTTACTGCTTTTCTCAGTTTAATCAGGAGCAGCAATGGGTATGCATTACTTTATTGAGATGCCATGAAGTCAAGACTGTAATGTGGACAATGAAACATACGTTTCTTGAACGATGCTTTTCCACAGTCTGCATTCGAAAGGCCTGGCCGTGCAGTTCACTGTTCCGTACATTTAATGACATCCAGGTGTGAAGGGTAGTGCCTGAGATTTACCTTTAAAAGTCTTTCACCCATCAGTAGCCTGCTGGGGTCCAGCTCCACACAGTCATGAATAACCAATCCAGCCTTCCACTGGCCAGCTGGGCAGTGGATGCACCGTGGTAGTGGGCTCTGAACAAGAAACTGGTAGTGTCAGTCTGAGCCCTTTCAAAATGGATATCTGCCTCCTAGGAAAGAAAATAACCACAGCTGGCATTAACTGATGTTCCATTTTGGAATTTTCCGTGGAGAAAGTGGCCAATCAGCCCAGATACTGAAAAGACCACCAGAGATGAAGTGGTGGTGAGTCAGTGTGATGCAGTTGGCGGCACTGCTGTCTGTGGGGAGATGCTTTACTCTCCAGCAGTGTGAATAAAGATTGCTGAGTTTTTAAAGAAATTCTGCAAGTTTCTAGTAAAGAAGCTTGTTGCTGATGTGAATAACGAGTTGATTGGCCAGGTGTCCATCTGACACTAAAAGACAAGTGCCTCTCTCTAAGACTTTCTACACACCTGTATGGTATTTGGAAAGTATAACTGAAGATTTTTTTATACACCCCTGTGAAACCACCTGAGAGTGTCAGTGTGATGTTATTCAGATAAAACTTTTTTTAATTAATAAAAGAAATTATGAAAAGCAGTCTTTTGGCTCACACATAATAATTGCTTTGCAAAACTTCTGCAATGAGTGCATAAATCTGCCAGACTATGTCTGTTCTGTTAAAGAACCGTAGTATTTTGATGCAAGTTCAGTGTGTCCAAACACAGAGTTGATAGACCAGCAGCCAGAATGACTCTAGAGATGAATTCACTTCCCATGAGTGCCTCCTTGTCCAGAGAGCTTTTAGGAAAAAGACAGTCTTCATATAGCAAGAGGTTCAAATAACGTGGGATTTATGAGCTAAGGGCTAAGCGTTGAGTTATGTTTGAAAACAAACTGATAGTCACTACATTTTAAGACTATGTTTTCTTCTCTCAAAGGGCTGTGCAGTGCTGACATAGCACATCCTGAAACAATTAGCTATAACTGTATTAATTGTGTTCTTGTACTGTGAGGGAACACAGTATAGGAATATAATCCCATAAATTTTGCCCCACAATTTAAAAAGGCTGTTAAAGTATTTGAACAACTCCAGAGAAGGGCAGCAATGCTGGTGGAGGAGCTAGAAAGAATGTCCTCTGAGGAGTGGTTTAAGACACTGAGTTTGTCTTGTCTGGAGGTAATCAGGTTAAGAAGCCACCTGGTGGGTCTCTATAGCTTCCTGTGAAGAAATGGAGAAGGGAATGCTGGCTGGTCTCCTCCCTGGGAACCAGTACCTGCATGTGTGGGAATGACTCAAAGCTTCACCTGTCGGGGTAGGTGAGGAAATTGACATGAGGAAATATTTTTTTTTACCAAGGGGGTGGTCAAATCCTGCAACAGGCCACCTGGAGGAGGTGGTTGATGCCCCATGCCTGTCAGTGTTTCAGAGATATTTGGACAATGCCACTAATACCATGCTTTAAGTTGTGGTAATCCCTGAAGTTGTCAGGCAGTCGGACTAGATAATCACTGTAGCTCCCTTCCAGATGAATTGTTCAATTCTGTTCTTCTTACCCTTTTCCTAGCAGTACATGCAAAGGAAATCTCTGATGACATTTCTTCCCAGCTCTGCACTAGCAGAAGGCACTGAATGGGTAATCGTGTCCCATTCTAAGAATAGCCTCTGTCACTTTGTGGGGAAAAAGGCATGTACCTTCTGATGGGGGCGAGAGATGTGGATTCCCTTTAGGTAATCTGACCATTTGAATAACTTTGTAAAAAAGCATGTGTGAAGTGTGGGGTTTGTAAGTCTTCCATGTTCGTCCAGTTTAACTGCAATTCCACGGGATGGCTCAGGGCAAATGTCTCGGCTCAGCCTGGGGCCTTCAGTCCCTGCCTGAGCTACGCTGTAGGTGTGCACATCTCTGACCCTGTGTCCTGGGTGGACCAGGAACTTGCACTACAGCGAGCTGCTCTCCTGGATGGACCCCTCAGGCCTAGGGCACAGTTGTCATGCATAATATTAGGCATAACATGGCATAATTATAATATCCTATTCCATTCTCTGTGTTTCCCGTGAGTCAAATAGTGATGAGACTTCTATTTGCCTGGAATGTCAAGGGTTTTTCAGCTCCAAAACTGCTTTCAAGGACACCTATCACAAAGGTTGCAAGTGGCAACGGGATTTTATTGTCTTTCTCAATCTGTTTTGGAGTTGATGCTCACGAATTAACAAAATGCACATGGGTAGCCAGGAGCAGGCCAATGCATTCTTCAGCTTAGCTTGGAAAAATGTTCTTTGCGGTCTGGCAAAGGTAAGTGACAAAACTACAGAAAACAGCATCAGGACAGGCCAAGGATTCCTGTTTCCTGAAGAGTGAGGGTCAGGACTGAGCCCAAACAAAAGAAGTTGTGTGTGGTACTATGGGATATTTTCAAAAACATGATGTGTCAATAAAAGCTACTTTAGCCTTCAAAAACTTTCTTCACCATGTTGCTTGGCCAGTGATGCACGTAAAGTGCTCTGACACTTTCCCTATGCCTGTGTTGAAGGCAGCGAGAGTGAAAAGGGGCAGTTCCTGATGGGGCAGCCGGCCTGGAACCCTTCCAAGCACAAGATGTTTTGCACAAGCAATCTGTGGGGAAATGCAGCCAAGGGAAGAGCAGAGTTCACTCCTGCTACAAACCTGCAGCTGGAAAGAGAGCCAGAGTACGAGTGACACCTTGGATGTGCAAGAGCAGCAGAAAAGAACACTGCCAAAATGAACCAGAGGAATCCTGGCAAGGGGCTGTGCTCAGTGCTGCAGAGGACAAGAAGTAATCCCTGGGATCAGGGAAATCTTCCACTGGATAAGAGGCACAAGGGCTACCTTTGTGGAGCATGAATAGCAAGTACCTAGCCAAAGTGGCCTAAAGCCCTTGCACAGACTTGTGTTCAGTGCTGCTGCAGAGGAAGGCAAAAAAACCCTGGGGGTTTTTGTCAAACTGCCCTGAGGGGAAAAAAGCCTCCTTCTCTTCAGCTGCAGTGCACAAGAGGCTATCTTTGTCATCTTCACGGTATAGGAGCAGCAGGCAGTAACCTAGCCAAAATGGCCCAAAGAAGCCCTGACAATCTGTCATGCTCAGTGCTGCACAGTAAGGCAAACCCCCCCCTGGAACCAAGGCCAATCTGCCCCAGGGAAAAATTCCTTCCTAAACTCAGAACTGACGATCAGCTATTCCCTGAGTAGGTGAGCAAGACCTGCATTCTTATCTCAGTGCCTGCTGATTTTGTTTCCCAAAACATGGTCAATCCCTCTTCTTCCTCAACCTAGAGGTGTCTCAGTGGCTTCTGAAAGTCACCATATGCCTCTGGCCTAATCAGCCTTAGGGGCAAGAATCCTACCTGTGCCTGGCAGGATACCAGTGGTTGGTCTGGAGCACTGGGACCCCTTGCAACATCTGTGAATCCTGTTTTTTATGTCTGCTGCCCTGGCTCCCCGCAAGATGAGGCCAGAGAGCACTGCAGTGCTCCTCAAGTCCTCCTAAAGAAGCCATTCCCTTGGTCTCTTCGTTGGAGTTCATGGTTCTTTTATTCTCCTGGAGACCTAGTGTTTGCTCCCCAAAGCCTGAAACAGGATTTCCATCCATCAGATTGGCTTTGAGTATGGCCCCATCAGAAGCTGGCCTTGCAGTGGAACTAGATCTCCATAGCTTTTCCCATTGATATCAGGGTCCTTGATCCCCCCAAAAGTACCTAGAGAAGACGGCTTGACTTTTAACCCTCCTCTTTTTTTCTAGTGAGGTCTTTCAGCAATAGTGCAAATCTTAAATCACCCCATAACCCACCATAATCTTTCTGTTTCTTTTGAAAAACGAATGTCAAGTACCCAGCTGTTGTTTCTGCTGATGACTCCCATGATCGTGCATGCACACACCTGGACCTTCTAGCACCGGGAGAGGTTATGAAAACATGGGAGATGGGTTCTTCCATTTGATACAAAAATTTGGGACAAATTAAAAAATCCTCTTTCAGGCAGACTAAGAACAGAACTTCAAAATCACGTATGACGGATCTACTTTTTCTCCCCTTTCAGAAGAAAGTAAACCATTTCATTTCAATTGTCTATTTTTTGCTTCTTATAAGAGAACACAAATGCTACAAATTGTGTTCTAAAGCAGTTAAAGTTGCTCAGCTTTATGGGAATGTTTTAATATTATTTTTCCTGAATAAAACTGTGTTTTAACACAGAAGAGCTTTCCTGTGAAAATGTTACTTTGAAAAATACTGGATTTATCAACAATTCTAATAACTCTTGCTCTCTGCCTTAAGTAGTTGGACTTTTCCCCTGAGTTGTGTTACAAAAGTCTTGTATAATCTGAAAGTTTTACTCATTAGCAAGCTAAAAATTAAATGCAAATCACAGGAGAAAGCTAATCCGTTACCTTTATTTTGGCTAAAAATATCCTTTCAACTAAGTCTAACAGGTTTTTTTGTTGTTGTGCTCTTGGGAATGATCTTTCCTTGCTGTTGTTTGTTTTGTGCTGCAGGTTTAGATAATATCAGGATAATGTACCATGTAAATCAAGGAAATAATCTTAATCTTCTGTCTGGAATATGACAAGTGTTTCTAATTGTAATTAATAACTCATATATTAAACTCTCAAATTAGATTTGGTTGTTTAAGGTAGAAACTGGTTTCATATCAATGACCTGAAGTTATTAGATAGTCTTTCTGAGGATCAGATCATCAGATCTGCCATTAGGGTCTCACTTGTTTGGTCAGATTATTATCACGAAATTTCTTCCTTTATGCATGATTAAATTCCACTGAATTTCCGGTGACCATGAATTTGGTTTCTTAGGTGACACTAGAATTTTAGAAAGGTTTTAATGTCTAGCTAAAGTGTTCTGAAGTACTGTTTTAATCCATTATTTCATAATACACTGTGTTCTATAGCATTAACTATATGCATTGCAGTTTCAAATATGCCTTGACAGTCCCATAATCTTGAAAACCCTGGGTTTGCAAGCACCTGAGCTTTCTCAGCTAGCATAGACTTTCATCCTTGTATGCAAGTTCTCTGGTTTAAGAGCAAGAAAACCTTCTGCTTTGCCTCCCGCTCCTCCCTGGGACCATATTGTGCAGCTGTGGTGCAGGTAATGTGAGTTAAATGGAGCTCAGCAGCATCTCACCTTTCTGGTTTTTTGGGTGGTTTAGCACAAGACTTGCTCTTGAGCAGAAGTCTGTTCTTCTCTAAAAGGTTAAACCGATGTCTGCACCATTTATGTGAAAATACAGTTACTGACTGCCACCCACCCTTCCAGAGATGCAGTAAAGATTAAATAATGGAGCAGACTGGCAGCCCCATCTATTTCTCATTTCCTTTGTTTTGGTATGGGTGTTAGCAGCTCCTGTGGAATTATTTCCCTTTCTTTCTCAGATTGTAGAACCTTTTCTTTTTTTTTTTTCCCAGAGTATATTTATAAGTCTCTTTCACTTCTGACCGCTTGTAGAGATATTACTGGACAATTTCTGAGCAGCAACTGAGCAGCTCAATGCATTTCTAGTTGTATCCCACATAATGAGTGCTCCTTTACCCCCAAACTGTGGTGCTGCAGTCATGCTGCTGGGTCAGAATCTTCTGTGGTTGGCTGTGGATGGGTTTGTTGAATGCCTCAGAACTGAATTTATAAATGGAGATGCCTCTCTGTACGCTATGATAGATTCTGCTAATGAAGGGCTTGGGTGAGGTGCCTTCTCCTCCATGGCTTGAGGCAAGTGCTGTATGAGAAGGGGAAGCAGGAGAAAATGAGGAAAAGCTTGCTGCCAACTAATGTTTTGCTGTGAGCATGTTTGCAGTATTAAAGCAAATTCATTTTTATAGCCTTGTTAGTTTTAACTTTATGGCCTCCAATTCAATTCATAAACTTAGAATGTCTTATGTAAATGCAAATCTAAAAATGCCAGTAGTGAAGAATTGGCAAAATAGAGAGTTATCCATGTAATTTATTGAAAGAATGTAAACAAAGATGAGCGAATAGACAGACTGCTCTCATGGGGACAAGGGGAAAGCAATGTCAAAAAATGTACACTGCATGAGGCCATGAAAAGTTAATACAGCATAATGCAACAAGGTCTGCAGAATATTGAGTGAAGCCAATTACTGCTTTTAGCCCAACATGCTTAATAGATTCAGTGTTCTGTCCCTGTCCTCTCAACTAATTCCCTTGAGACAACACAGGCAGTCTTAAAGTAGCTACAAGATGTGACTTTCCTCAAACAGTGTCTCCATGCTATTATCAGTTAAAATGTTTGCATTAAGATTGTGAAGCTTGGAATTGATGTTTTAAAAAATGCACAGAACAGATGTACGAGAGGTTGTAACTAGAGCAGAGAGAGCCTCATGCTTCAGTAGATGCTTTGGCCAAGTTTGTGTGTTTCACTTACACTTGTTTGATCCTTTGAAGTTGTGTCCCCAAAAGCTATGGGATGGAGGGATGGGGGGGAATTTATTCAGTAATTTTTAATTTATTGCCTGGCACTTTCCCAGCCTGTTTTGAACATGTTCCTTCCCCTTGACTTGCACAAAGCTGAAGCAGCACTGCATTTACTTTTCTGTATCTCCTATGCTGTTAGTCCTAACACAACTGTAACTAATGATGGAAAATAATGCTCAGAACTGGGCAGGTACAGGATCAGTGCTGGTATTTGAAAAGTGCCAGTCCATGCAGTTGTAAGTTGACAAGGTTGAGCTTGTTAAGTTACTCACTAGCCACAGATAAACCATTTGTGGGGTAGAGGTAGTTAAGCTGCACAAGTGTGATATTGTGCTATAAAATCTGCCTCTTCTGTGAGGGTTCTGTTAAGTGAGTTGCTCTTTCTAGCTTTGGGTGGTGGTCGTGAGATGTGAATATCAGGAAGAGATCAGGAAGACTTACTTTTATGCAAGTCTTTCAACATCAAGCTTTTCATTAAATCCATTTCATGGATTCTTTAATCCATTTTATATATTTTGGCTGTAATTTTCATGGCTACTTAGATAAGGTAGCATGATGATAGCATGATAGGAAGGAATAGTTACTCTTTTCCCAGGAAAATCATTAGAAAATGGAGGGGATGAACTCTGTCCCATAAATTAGGAAAAAAAAATTATAGCCAGCCTGCAGCTGTGGTTTCATCTTACAGGCGTTATCCACTGAACTGATATAAAGATCATTGTCCTTACCTCGCTTTGGTTCCCTTTGTCTCTAACACTGGTATAGGGCACAATCATACAGGCTTCTCCTGCACTCTGAAAATTAACTTAGAAATAGTCTACACAGGGCTAGATATACGCTTCGGGTTGTGTGGGTTTAAAGTGTTTTGCTGGACAAGTGCTTAGTGGTTCGTAATGCTGGGGACATTTATGGCTAAGTGCAGGACATCTCCAATATTCATGAGAGGACAGCAGCCCCGTCATGGGACAGCGTAGAAAGAAAATGTTTTTTATTATGGCTTTATAGCTCTCCTGAGATAAAGACCCAGTCACAGAATTTGTGACCATTCCCTCAAGAGTGTGCAGGAGGACATTTTGTTTCTGCTGTTTAATTTGAAGCACGCCTGTGAATCTTTAGTTTAGAGAATGTAAAGATTTTCACAGACATGGGTAAATAAATGAACACCTCTATGTTCAGTCAAATGAGCTGCAAAGCAACAAGCCCTACTCTTTTAACATATGTGTTAGAGCTTTCATGTCTGCTCTAACTTTGGTAGGAAGCCCGAGGACAAAATTCCCACCAGCTTCAGCATAATCTGGTTCCATAGGTGCTTTTCCTAAAAGAAAGCCTACCCTGGAAGGAGATCTTTTACTGCTAGATCCACAGATGTGGCGAGGTGTATAGAAACAAGATGTGTTATAGATAGTTGGAGGAAAACATATATCTGCATTTTAATATTTTCAGTTTATGCATTATATATAGTTCTGAATTTATACTTAGGTCACCACAAAACTGTAACTTTGTAAAGGTTGAACCTCACCTTTTAAAATGTTGTACCTTAGTGATATCCAAATGAGCAATACATCACAAGAGCCTTTGCCATAACGTAATAAAACTTCCAACAAAACCAGAAAAAAATAAGAAGTTAACCCAGCCTCTCAAACAATTTTATTAAGGCCATTTTGAAAACAATGTAGATTAACTTAAAAAAAAAAAAAATGGGGAAAGGATCTTGAATTTCAAAAATAGTAGGGGAAATATTTTAGAAGAGTCAGTGGAATCCTGCCAAATATGCATATCCTGGTTGACATAAAAGTTGCCTACGAGCAAAATTTTGGTAGGTAAAAGCAGAAAAAAATGGGCAAGGATGACACACAACTAAATTCTCATACATGCCTAGCATTATCTCTTACTTCTCTAAAAGCCAAATTAAAATACTGGAGCCACTGGATTTGATATGCTTATGCAGTTTAAGTTTTTTAGCATGCACAGATGCTGTGGTAGTATTCTTGCAAGATAGCATGTTCTGTATTATTTCCCAGCAGTTGCTTAGCATGAAAATTAAGAGCATCTACTTAGCAAACAAGTGGTGCAAAATGGAAATCTTGATCCTGGTGTTTCTCTTGGATGGAGAAGCGATTTCTTAAGCAGCCTGAATGAGAGCTGCTTGTACTGTCACTATAATGGGGATGAACGTGTTAGTAGGTTGCATTCTGTGTAGCATGTTGTCATGATCATATAGAAAAGATAATGTGGTAAGTAGCAGATGACTGATGATTTAGCAATAAAAAACAATAAATAAATAAAAAGAAGATACTGTATAGTTTATTGCAATTTTCTCAAACAAGAAAAGATATTGAATTCCTTTCAAGAAGGATCTCAAGAGCCTTCCTTAATGCACAACCAATGCCAAGCTCTTGAAAGCCCCATGTATTGTATAATACGGCTAACAAAGGAAAAACTGTGCAACAAAGCAGGGGAGAGGCTCATATTGACTGAATGTAGACAGACTGTGATTGATAGTGTTGCCTTTTTTCCCCTTTGTGCGTTGTGCACAATAATTACTGTAGGCAGAACCTCATGTTTTAATATATTGTACAATAGGCTCTCTTTTGATTGAAATTCATGTTCATTTGATCTTGACAGCAATGCAAAGTTAGTTTTTTCCGGTAACATTTTTAATAATTAAACAAGCTATTTAAAGCTTGGCATTTTCATTATATTTGCACCAGTGCTATCCATTATTCTGATGATCCAGTGATTCTTTATTAAAACAAAAAATATTACATTCAAATATTAAATGTCAGGCATAATTCATAAATGTAATGAAAGTCATATCTGGCTTGGAGATGCAGTCCCCTCATGCATCTCAGTGCCAGAGATTGCAGCATCCTTTTATGCTGGGCCACCTGGGTGACTCCTAAACCTGGTGTCTGTTAACCCTGGCATTCTCTCTGGAGAATATTCTCCATCACTTTTATAAGTATTATTTCTCTGGATGGAAACTAAAGAGCAAGGCTGTCTCACAGTATTGTTAAGTTGAAATATCTCAGTTGTTATAGTCTGGGCCTGTTATCCTGAAGGGGCAAAAATGAAAACTGGAAAACCCATTTAACTGCACTGTGATTTAGGTAGGGCTATGATAAACCTTGCGTAAAATGCCATAATTCCAAGAGTTATATGATGTAGGAATATCACAGTTTAAGTTCAGAGCTTAGATGTAGTTTAACTTTACCCACTTCATGTCCCTACACTTGGAGAACGCTTAGAAATACTTTATATAACAAAGGTAAGGAGTCAGAGAATATTAATTTCTTATTGAGCGAGGAATTCTGGTGAAATAGGCCATTCTGGCTGGTTTTCTTGTGAGCAGTACACGCTTTTTGTAGAAGATCTCCTTCTGCCTGGACTCCTGGTATAGTTCAGGAAATGTCACACTGTCCTATGCATCTGTCCCTATGTGGCACAGTCTCTCTGATTGTCATCCTGACTGCTAGTGAGTTATGGATGAGCCATGAGCCTCTTCATTGTGTGTTCTTCTGATGTGTTCATGTGGCTGTAAAGGTCTGGCCAGCTGATTCACTTCAGTGTCACAATCTCAATTTGGTATGTTTGTGGCTGTTTGCCATCTTCATCCCTTGTCATTAAGGGACTGGCATACTCCTTTACAGCTGATCAGGATGATGGTGCTTCTCCAGCTGAATCTCCTCCTGTACTCTCTGATTAATTGCCCAGAGATGGGAACCGGTTGAGGAAAATAGAGCATTTTCCCAAGTTTACATTTTACAAACACGCTGCTTTTGCCTAAGTTGGACCAGTCAAAAAGAAAATGCCAAACCTTGACTTCTGCCATTCCAGACAGAAGCTGACCTGGGAGCAGGGCAAGAGGTGAACTCACGGGAAAGCAATACAAGCTTTGCCAGTGGTGAAGGTGTCATTGCTCCTTCCTTGCACTGTTTTTCTGCCAAGAGAAAGGAAGGGTTGAAATTAGTGTGGTTTCGAGTTACGTGGAGTCCCAAAAGAGTGGAATTAGAGCAGTGGTATCACCTGATATTATTTACAAAGGTCAGCAGCTCTTGGGCTGTTTCCTCACCTCCCCTGAAATATTTAATCTCTGATCCATAGAAATGACATGAAATGGCAGCTGTCTAAAAATTCCAGAGCCTATCTTAAAATAGAGAGTAGGTACTAATAATGCTATAACAGCCCAACTGTATCTGTAGATTATTTACATGATTTTTGAGTATCTTTTTGGGAGCTTTTGCTTGGACAGCAGCTTGTGGACCTCCTTTTCAGCCTGTTTTTCTGCAGATGGATACATGTGGAGAGAGCTGTGTCTAAATGCTCCGAGACACAGTTCTTCCTGGGATTCCCCAGCTTTGGTCTGTTTTTACACTTCCCTGTTTGCTCAAAGTCCACAGTGAGAGCCTTCTCTTTAGTATCTGGCATGCTGGTTTGGATGCTGTGTGTGCGTATCTACGCCTGTGAATCACACAGTCTGCTTCAGAGTCACAGGAAAGCTAAAACTCACAAGTATTTCCAGAGGGGTTTTAAAGAGGGGACAAGATTTTCTTTAGTACATGATTCATTTTGTTGCTTTTTATTATCATTCTGTTATTTCATTTAAAAGGACCCCCAAAGTTTTGTTATGTTTTTGTTTAATAAGGGTAAAGCCATTAAGACAGTATTCTAGGATATTATTTCAGTATCAATGTTGTTGAAGCGCATTTTTCAATTTACTCTGACTTTGAAGCCATGGGAGCAACTTTGCATTTGAATCCAATCAAGGAACTCTTGATGTAATAAATGAAACACCAGGGAAAAATCAAGGGTAACAATTGTATTTCCCCCTTTTGACTTTGGATTTTAAATGGGAAGAATAATTTCTGAGCATTTTGAGAAATATTAAGTCTTTCCAGGCGAGTGTGCTTTTGCCTATTTGTTTTTCATTCATGCCACATAACAGTGGGAGATTTTTAACATACAACTGAGACTGAAATATAAGCTCCCCTAATGAGTAAGATATATTGTCAGTGTCAAGTCAAATACAATAAAAAATGAGTGAATAATATGTGTACAAAAATGTACCATATGCCATTTTGTGATGATTTTTATTATATATTTATCCTTAAACTAATGCTACAGGCAGGCTAGCACTTAGTACCTTGAGAGGTTCTTCTTTGAAATCTGTGTGTTTACTTTTATTCAGCTGATGCTAATCTGCTTCTAACTGAATAACAACACATTCTAATTGAATAACACATATGTGCATGTCTATAATGGTGTGTACACACCTCTGTGTGTGTGTGTGTTGTGAAATTCATGTGACAGTATAATATTGCTTGGTGACAGTGAAGTGTCTCTTCATCTCTTTTTCTTTGCCTTCCAATCCACATACTGGGGTTGAAATGCAGTCCACAACCCAGCCCAAAGGCCTGTGCCTGGCTCCAAGCTTGCTTATTCACTACAGACACTTTATGCCCCTGCACTAGGAACTGAGAATTAGTGAAAGCAGTGTCTGAGCCCTTATTTGGTTATACTGGCAAAGCTTTTATTGTCGTTGGTTGGAATTGCATCATGTGTTTAAAAAAAAAATAAAAATTTGATTTTGGCCACTTTTTAAAAATTTCATTAAACTTTCCGGTGCTCAGAATGTCATTGCAATCATATGCATCTTTTAGCCTGACTATTTCTTCAGCTGAAATCTACTGATCTTTGCTGGTTGAGCAGGGCTGTGATTTATTATCCATATTTCCCACTGCACCTACTTCTTCCCTCTGCTCCTCTACCCTTTCCACATACATTTCTTCTCTTCAGGTCATTATTTTTTTACTCTGTTTATTTTCTTTCCAACATGCTTACACAGTTTATTGGCTGAATTAGAAGTTCAGAAATATAACAGAGGAGCTTTATTTGAGTGTCATTGGAAGATGCTTTAAGAAGTTTCAGTTTTAAGAAAATATCCTTATCTTTGGAAAGGACGTTTGTCAAAACATTGTAAACAGGGTACCCCGAACTTCTAGTCACTTTAATACAAATTTTTCAATTTAGTCAATTTAGAATTAAGTTCACTCAGATACCAGGACCAAAATAATTTCAAGTGTTTTTTACTGATGTTGAGTTCAAAATATTGAAGAACCTTGCTCTAATACTTTCTGTATTTACAACTACTGTGTGATATTCAGATGAGGAAAAACTTCCCACCGATGAGAACTTTAAGGTTCAAGAATGTAGGAAAATCTGGTGGGGGGTGGCAGGGGAGAACACAAATTTACCAGATATTTCTGAAATGCTTTAAAATCACTATTGACTGGAGTGAGGCCTTTTTTTTTTTTTTTAACCTTGGTCTGTATTATGCATACATACAAAACTTAAATTGATTTCTTCTTCCTGAGTAGTGGTTCTTCAAAAAATACAGAATGAGTCCTCAGCTGAAACAATGATTAGAGCATAGTGGGTCTGATTCCCTGTCCTGGCTTCAAATAATAATCATGTCATATTTTGTTCTAGCCTTGTTCAAGATTGTGTTATCTGCCATAGGTTTGTCTCTAAATGAAGGGATGCCTCTATTCTAATGGTCCTGGGTACAAATGAAAATCCATTTTCTCACTCAGTTATCCCAATGACACACTTAGAGTAGTATTCAGTGTATTTAACTAAACCTAAAGCACAGGAGACATTAGAAAATTCTGCATTATGGACTTGAATTAAACAGTAAAAAGTCATATGATGTGCAACCTCTTGCTGCATATAAATAAACAATAGGTCCAGTTACCAGGCTGTGGGGCTTCATTGTGCTGCAGTTATGGATTTTCCTGGCCAGAGGGGAAAATAAAAAGGATGCAGCTATAGGCAAAAAAATGATGAGAACATGTGTGAATTATGTATTGAGGTTTCTAAGAGCTCTGCATTGTCCTAGGTTAGTGGTAGCTGTTCCTTCCCACCTTGTGGAAATGATGATTCATGCAGGTGCTGCAAAATGAGAAACTAAATCATTTAAAGTATGTTAATGGAATATTTGTAAGAGTTGGGAAATATGGGAAGGTGGGGGCAGGAATGAAACAGCTAAAAAATTATTTAATAAAAGTGTAAAAATATGTAATTATCTGCCACTTTTACAGCATTCACAGGGATTCTGTTCATCACTTGCTATGAGACAGCAACTGTTACGACCTTAGGGTCTGATTCTGTAAATGTAATATTGCTCGTATAATCCCACTGACTGCACTGCTATGAATTTGTGGAAATCTTTCCAACACCTGGTGCTTAATATCCCAATTCTGAAATGTTAAAGTAATATTAAAAAAATTACTGTAAATAGTATTTAGAGTATGTTCATATGCATATACCTATGTATATGAAATAAGAGACACAGGAAGCAAGAATTATTTTCAGTCCTAAGTGAGCAAGTATTTGGTCCCTCCATTCCTCTTTGCATTCATCACAAAAATCTTGTGCCATGCATCTGCAGTTGTATAAAAATATTTATGTTGTGCAAAATTTCTAAGTGATATGGCATACAGTCTGCTCATTTCCTCATTTCCTTGCTCAGCATTTTGTTCATGTTCACATTCAGGAAAACAGTTCCTACTCCCAAGAGTTGAGATGGATTCAAAACTCCTAGAAACTGTAAAGCATAAACTTTTCTGATCTTTTTTATCATATGGATTTCAGACCTTTAGGTTCACAATTTTACAGGAGTCTTTACAACCCAGAGGGCTAGAAACTTAAACCAGCTATAGTGCTAAGAATTAGAGGTGTTTGGTCAACCAGCTGGTTGACGCATCTCAGGAAGGTGAAGATTTGTGAATTTATTTTAGCAAATAAAAGTGAGATTCAGTAGCCTTCAAAAAACCAACCATTTAACTGGGTGAGGCTGAAAATGTCAGCTTAAAAGAATAACATAGCTGTACTGGGATTTTTAATGATGAAGGTCGCATTAGAATTCAACCTGCTGTTGCAGTATGTCACATATTACATCAGCAGTGATGAAAATTTCACTATGTGCTTCCTGTCCTTTGTATCGCATATGAGGTTTGTGCGTTCCTCTGACCTTTTAAGTCTAGCTAATCAATTCTCATCCATCAGGGTACCCACAAATTGCTATATGACTTGCTAGAGAAGGGAAATTCTCCTCTCATTATACACAGTACAAAAGGTTTGTCTCCCCCAGAAGCATGAAGGTACTGCTGGAGGCAGGTTACTGAACTAGATGTACAAATGGACTTGATCTGTTTTGGCACGTTCTGTAACGCCAGCACGAAAACACTGAGAGTTGGGTTCCAGTGTCACATTAGACCACCACAATGAGGGGTGCCTAACTTGACAATTCTCTAACTCTTGCTGTCAGAATGGTTCTCTGCTGGAAAAAAATTGTGGAAGTCAGGGGAGATATACCAGAAAAAAAAAAAAATCTAGAAAATGCCAGTGGTGAATTATATCCATTGAAGAGTATTTCCTTTGGGAGGGGATGAGTGCATGTCTCTCAATACAGGATACCTCTTGGTACCCAGGGGAGTGGTGGAAGTCCAGGAACTGCAATAATCTGCCTCTGTGAATCCGACTGTGTAAAGTGCTATGTGTCCCTGTTGAGTGAAAGGCACCTATATAATAGTAATGGGATATGATGTTAGGATAAATTCAGGTTCTTGGAGGAATCTACTTTCAATATGATATCCATTACTTGATAATCAGAGTTTTGACTTCAATGGCTTGTGTTGCTCTTGTGTGACATGTTTGGGAGGAAAAATCCTCTCATTCCTAAAGCAAAATAACCCCCTATTCCTACAAGCTCCAGGTGCCTAATCAATCTGAATACAAGGAAAAACCAGCTTTTTCCCCATGAAGAATTCCTAGATGTGTTTGTTCACAATTTTTGCAGATGTTTATTTGAGTGCAAGCAACACAGTGTAATGAAACAAATGAGTTGGAAGTGTCAGAATGCCCAATTATACAACTCACTGCCTGTCTATGGGGCTGAACAATGGAAACTACAAGGCATGCTTTACTCATTTAACTTCGTTTAAACTATTCTTGGCATCAAAGTTGCATTAATGCGGTAACTTCTGTGTGGCAATTAACAAACTGTAGCAATCGGAGACATTCATACATCGTTCTGGGAAAGGGTTGCAGAGTGGGCAGTTAGCTGTTTGGCTAATTTCCTGATGGACCTGGAAAAAGGGAGCAAAAGATTGAATTTTGTTTCCTTCTCACAAATATGAAAAGGAAAAAAGAAAAAAATGCCATGAGATCTGAACAAGAGTTGCTGCAGCTCATCCCAAAAGGACCTAAATTCTTCTCTTTACCGGTTTATCCCTTTAGCCTCCATCACAATTTCCTCTCCTTACCTGCTCTCAAATCCTGTGTCATAAAAAACGATGGGCAAGGAGAGGAGGATACCATTATCAGGAAAAAGTGGAAGTGAACAGAAAGCAGGTGAGAATCAACTAGAAAAAGACAGAAAAAACTCATTATATTTAGGAAAAGGGCAGCTGGAGTAGTAACAGCAGGTGGATCATCAGGGAAATGGAGAACCTGAAGATGAAAGAGCTGTTCCTGAATCCTGCACACTAAGGAATTTTTGAAAGAATAAACTTGATCTTATGCTCTGAAAGCAGGCAGGCAGGCCCTGTTTTCACAGACATTGTTCTCAATGACTTATATTTAAGTTTTTTTTGAAGAGAGACCACAGATTTGAACCCATCTCATTCAAATAGATGTATCTTTTATACATGCAAAATGTCACTTGACTGTAAATTATTTCAGTCTGCACTTTCTGCGCCGTCTAAGTGGTAGAATATAAAGTGGACTGAGACACACATTATACAGAATTCTGTATGATTGTTAATAATAGCTGCCTGGCCACTCTGCTGCAATTTTATGGCTTAAAAATAACGCTCAGCTGTTCCGGAACAAGAGGCCATTGGAAAGGGGTGAGGGCAGAATCTTTCATAACCTCTGAGTGGAAACAGTAGCCGCTGATCTGTTGGCACAGGAATTACCCAAGCCTATTATTATTCTATAAAAAGTAAATTGTTATTACCATCCATACAGACCTCCATTTGGTGGTGCAGAATCAGAACGGCTATTTCCTGACAGCCGGTGCTTCTTGTAGCTGTGTTGCATGTGTCTTACAAAGGAGTTTCTTGGGAACGGAGGATTGCAAAAGCCACTCATGGAAGGGTGACCACCTACTGTGTATAACTACAAGGGATCATCAGGTGGGTGTGACCTCCAAAATTCCTATCAGCAGTAAAACAATACAGCATCTTTCTTACTTTTCTGCAGTGGAGAGAGTGGAGAGCAATACATAATAGCACTTGATGGAAGCATGTTTTTAGTGGCCAAGCCCACAGTTCTCACCCCTGTTTAGCAACATGTATACACATAGGAAACGAGCAAATGAAGGAGTGAGGAGCCAAGCTCTCTCTAGACAGTAGGGGCATTTGACTTTTCCCACTTCAGGAGAATGTTAAGTGTCCTTTTCATATCAAAGCTTTTAAGAGTGTGCTTGAGTGTTAACTTGAGGCTGAAAACCCAAACCCAGGTCTGTGCTAAAGCAACAGCAGCAGTTTTCATATAGGCTATTAGTCTGAATTTGCAATTTTTGTGTCAGATCAATAAATGCTTTTTTTCTTTTGGTCAAACTGACTTCCAGAGACCAGTTTGCAGGAGTAATCATTAGTAAGCAGTAAGGCTTAAAAAAATTGTCACCTGTCAAATTCTGTTTCCTCTTTGCAAAATGTGCTCAGATTTTCTAGAGCTGTTCTTCTGGAAGCTGTGAAGTGTAATACATGCGTGGCAACCCAGGGGTAAAAGCATGCAGTGCAGTCTGGTCTTGAATAGAAGGAATTGAAGGAATACCAGTTTGTGCAGGGGTATCACAGCTTTCCTGCAGAATTTGTATGTCACATAAGATCATGGATGCATAAGAGTAATTGCCTAATTCCACAACTTGCCCTTATAGTGGCATGGGGTGGGTTCACTCCACTGGGTTCTCAAATCAAATATATTTTAAGTGTGAGGAAATGGCTCTTTATGTTCACATACTGTATGAAGTGCTTAATCATTCATAGCTGAAAATTAGCTGACTGTGATTATTCACCAAGGTACATTAACAGCAGCTGGTGTTTTACTGCACTCCCACAAGAGAAAAAAAATACTGGTCCAAAATGTATGCAGAGCTTTTAAAGACATCTGGGTAAATACCTAGCAGAAAATGGACCAAATCTTCCTTCTTGTACATTTCCTGATAGAGAAAGTCTTGTTTTCAAATCTACTGTGCTAATCTGAAAGATGAAAATGTTTCTTGGGCAGTGTGGCACAGAGGCTAGTTCTCACTCCTTCTGTGGTCTCCCTGCCTCTGGTTCTGGGCTGGATGGGGATGGGCAAACACTGAAAACCTGTTCCCTGGGGAGGAAGAGAGATTGTGCTTATCTCCTCTTTGTTCCAGAACAGAAGCCAATCATTTTTGAAAACCATACTTAGGTCTGCTTGTGAGTTCTGATGCACTTCTCTCTGTAGCCTTGGTCTGTGTACCAAAGCTCAGAGGTGAAGACAGCAAGTGCTGGTCTAGGATGCACTCATACATTTTCAAAAAGACAGATGCTCTGCCAGAAACAAACATGTTAGTATTCCAATCACACTTTTTTTTATAGTTGCAGTAGTTGAAGGAAAAGAATGCTGTAGAGGTCAGTCAGTCCATCCACCTGCACCAAGACAGTGCAGGTACAAGCAATATATTTCAGACAAGTGTCTATACAGCTGTTCTTAAAAGGCCAAAATAATTATGATCACAAGATCTCTGCAGGCCAACTCTTCCAAGACTTAGCTATGCTTACTGTTAGAAAGTGCTTCCTCAAGTCTAACCTCAATCTCCCTTGCTGCCGTTTCAGCCTATTTCTACACATTACCCTTAGCCAACCTGGAAACGGGTTTATTTCCTTTCTCTTTCTAGCAGCCCTTTTCTATCTTTGAAGATTGTTATCACATCTCCCTTCAGACATCTATTTTCAGACTAAACAACTCTGCTTCTCCTAGACTTTCCTCCAAGGATAGGTTTTGAGACCTCTGGTGATAATTCTTTTCATCTGAAATTCTTCAAGTTGGCCTGCATTGTTCTTGTATTAGACTGCGCCCAAATCCAGCTGCAGTCCTCCAGCAGTGGGAGCCTTACCATTTCTTAGCAAAGCAGAAGGTTTACTTCAGCTGTCTTATGAGCAGCACTCCTGTTTATATATCCCACTTTGATATTTGCTTTCTTTCAAAAGCAACATATTCTTGACTTGCATTCAGTTTGGGATCCATTATGATTTCCAAATCCCATTCTGAAGACCTCCTGCCACTCCAGTTGTTTCATCTCTTATGTCTTTTGTCAGCTGCACAGATGTATAAATGTATGTATACATGTGTATATATATATATATGTGGTTGTGACATTTCATAGTCTGCGTTTTCATACTTCTTGAGGTACATCCTCATTTTCTCAGATACTTTCCCTCTCAAGATTGCTTTGAGCCCTGAATCTCTTCTTCTGTAGGATCTGTTGTACTTTCTCAGCTTTATACTCTGTTCAAACCTGGTGTTTTATCTTTCACCATACCAAATTATTAATGAAAATGTTGAAAAGTCCCATAATGCAAACAGGTTCCTTTCACTTGGCTGTGAAGCAATGTTGTTATGATTTTTCAAGTGGCCAAATGGTATGGTTTCACTTATATCTTGATTGATTGTCTTGTTTATGATAAATTTTTGAATGAGTATCAGAACCCTTACTAAAGTGAAGACGTAGTATAGCCACTGCTTTTTCATTCTCCATAAGACCCATGATGTCATGGAGTAAATTGTTTGTTGGATATGTAATGTATGTGAGTCATTTCTATTTGTTTATAACTTTCCTTGTCTGTTTAATTACTCCTTGCAAATAATTGAATTTTACTCCACGTCTTTCTGGGATTTGAAGTTACTCTGACTAATCTGTAAGTCTACTCAAGGTATTTGAAACAAGTTTTATCAGTATTTCCTGCATATGGTTATCTGGATAAAAATATGCATTTGTCTACTCATTCTCTTGCATTTTGTTGTGGAGATGAATATCGGCAGCAGGGTCTTTGCTTAACCTGTACTTGATATCTAGTCTCAAATTTCAATGGACTTGTCTGCTAGCTAAAACATTTGTGCAGATCGGCTGGCCTCCATATTTGACCACCCCTTGAATCTGGTTTATTCAGGCAAGAGGGAATGTATTTGGGTTTTTGTTTGTTTGTTTATTTGTTTCAATACTTTGGGATAATAAACTTCTCCTCCTTAGTTAGGCAAGAGAATTTCTCTTCAGAGAAATTCTAACTAGAATGAGAAATAATATGTAGTTACAGAAAGCAGATTTATGCTTAGGTTTATGAATCTAAGCATATTCTGTCTTTGTTTTGCACTTTGTAAATGTATGGGAGCAACTGAGTGACTGAAGCTTTAAAATCTACCTCTCTTTTGGAGCCTGTACCAAACTTACTGCTGGTTTGGTTAAGGAGCTGAGAGCAGATCTGTCAGTTTTTTTCAAAGTCCCTAGCATGTCAGGATCTAGTTATGGCAGAGATTTGTTCCTGCAGCTTTGCTCTCTTGGCAATGTAGCTGTCACTTCAACAACACTTTGACTTCTAAAATTTTTTCACCATCTTCCTCTGGTGTCTTTAGTTGTACTAAGTGATTACATTCTATCTTTAGTGATGCCCAGAGTTAAGATGTAATTCTTCTTAAAACCCAGCCTCTGTCTTCCTGTCCTTCACACTGCTTCAAAATCACGAGAGCAAAATGACATTACTGTAGACAACTTGGTTTTCCAGTTCTAATCGGAAGCAATGCCTGTGCGAAATCAATGGATCTCAGTTTTAATAGATTAGTTCAGAAACTTTTCCTTTCTCTGTTGGGTTTGTATACTTTTTGCAGATGAACAGATTTATCTTTCATGTTTAATAGGGAGAGTCACTAGCAGTGACTACTTGTAAATTGCTTAAAACTTTCCATTACAAAAGATGCTTGCAACCTTTCCTTTGAGAAGTTCCTGTTTTCCTGTTTGCAGTGAGACACTGATAGGCAGCATGAAGTGTGCCCTTCGGCTAAAGAAATGCACCTTTTCATTATTATTTTTTCTCCCATTCCATAGAATGACACCCAACTTGTCCTGAGATATCAAATACTAAAAACTGCCACCTCAGTTTGTTTCCTTGTGTGCTCCAAGAAATGTTGGCAGCCCAGCAAAATCATAATGCAGTCTAAAGCCAGGCTCTCATCTGTGCCACAACTGCAAAGGTGGAGAAAGAACTATGAGTCCCAGAAAGTCAATGGAGTAGTTATAGCTAAGTGGTTAAAACCAACTTCTTGCTTTCCAGGGAACAGGAAGAAACTGTGTCTCCCAATGCGGGTTTTAAGCAGCCTGTTGCTTTTCCTCCTCCGGTGTATCGCTTGAGGGCTAGAAATTCTTTAGGTGTTGGTGACAGGACCTGGCTCCTCCAACTGGTCCTTATCTTGGGGAAAAAACATACCAAACAGGAATGTCCAAAACTTCATCACACATTCGGCCCATGAACTCTGAAAGAGAAGGTCCAGTGGCATAGTAGGTGATGATCTGTATAGTCACAGAGGTGGCTGATTGCACCCAGCCATTGTAAAGCTGAGTTGGACAGAGGTTGGACAGGCCACTTGTCTGAGTAACCATTTCCTGAATGCAGCAGTGTAAGGCAGCGGGGTGATTAGATGTTTTGAACCTGATTTATGTTACTGAAGCAAATGGATCCTTGCTGCCCTCTCCAACAGCTCTCTGCAATGGCTCAAAATTACCTTTTGAGTCACCTGGTGCCTCAAGCACCCCCAGAAACCAGCCTGCTCCTTCTGTGCATCACCTGCCAAGTCTAGTCTGGTGCTCCTACCTGAGAAAAAGCTGCTGGTAATTTTAATAGAAATCCTGACTGAAACCTAATGCTATATGATAATTGTGGAGCCCGGGTTTTCTGATAGTTACTCTTGCCCTTTGATACTGTCCTGGTGCAAGGCAATACACACTTCATTTCCATTACATGTTCACATACGTAAGCCTTGTGCTAGTGAGTCTCAGCATTCAACCAAAGTTCAGCCCTGAATCCAAACAGGTAGTTCAGCTCTGAAGACTGCAGAATCAACCATTGTGTCAAAATGCAGCAAAAAAGTGTTCCCGTTCAACTTTTCCTTCCTTTTGAGGTGGGAACATGGAATCCACAGTGAACTCTGTCTCCTTCCAGTCTCCCTGCATTCCCCAGGTATGTGTTTCCCGTTGTTTGAGGGAAGGAAAAAAGCCTCAGAATGCTGAAAATGCCACACTTCAAGGCAGCATATTTCGAGGAACTTCTGAAACAAAAAGCTACCACAAGTCTCCAAGCCATGTCTCATTGCACAGCTGAAGAGGACCTTCAGGGTTTCAGAAGCTGCCATCTGTGCAATTTATGGGCAAAAAAGGGCTTAAAAAGCGTTAATGACATTCCTTAAAATGTCTTTACTGTGGAAAACTTCAGAGCATCTGTCATTTGTAAATTTTAACAGTGGGAATATCCTGCAGAAAAAAAAATTTGAGTCTTAACCTGATGTATTGGTTAAATATGGATTCTCTGGCACAGGCGACTGTTTTTCAGTATTTGTGTGTCCTACTGTAGGTTAAGAAATACAACAGCAATTAAAGTAGATGCACTTTGATAACTTGCTTGTGCACCAGTGCTATTAATATCCATTTATCTTTCTGGCTACTTTCAAACAGGAGACCAAAATAATATCCCACAAAAAGCTGAGGCAATACCTTGCATCATAAACTGCTGTGACTGTAATGAAATCAGACTTAAACCACTTTATTTTGTGAAACGTGTTTTGTCAAGCTCTTGACAATGCTCTCCTGTTATCAGGGGTTACCATGTGTCTTACAGTGTAATGCAGCCGTTGCCATTTGTGTCTTAACTTGTCCAGCATTCCCACATCTTTGAATTTCCTGGCACTTTAACTCACACGATAAGTGCAGCTTTCTTTTCTTCTTGAATCAGACACAGCTATTTCCCAGTGGTGATAAACCTGAGGAAACATCCTAAAAGCTAGATAAATACATCTCTTTCACATTTATTGTGGATGTAAAATACTCTGCAAAGAATATAAGCTGCTGCCAGGCATGTAGCCACAAGATGGGTGTTTTTCTCACATATGTATCCATTTCTTTTAATAATGAATAATAGACTTTATATTTAAAAGTGATGTTTCTGTGAATGTGCTAGATTGTGCTATATTTCTTTCACATGAGTATATTCCCATCATGGCAAACTTCTCACAGAGCTTGCCTTGGGGGCTTTTGTTTAAAGTAATGTACTTTAATGAAAAAGAGCTGCTGAAATTTGTCAGCTTTTTCCAGCACGATTGCATTTTGGTGGTGGTTTAAAAAAATTTTTACCCACTTTATGATCTTCATGCTTGTTCCAAAATCCCTCTTCATTTTTAAAAGTTAAAAGATATATGTACACACATATTACCAAAAGCCCTAAAACTGCCTTGGACCTTTTGCGTGAATAGTTTCATTGAAGTCAATGAATAATAGAGGTAGACTTCAACTGTGTGCAATTTTCAGGCTCAGTCTGTAGGGTAGATTTCAAATATTACAAACAATTTGGAGACATACACTTTGCACGTAGTTTTCAAAGCCAGCAATATACTTTAAGGACTTAATACCTAATGAGAAATGGATTATGCTGATACGGCTTTGCCAGTAGATGGTTTTGGAAATTATCAGCCTTGACTGAGTGAAGTAGAGACATGTTTAGAAGAGTAAGAGCAAATGAGTGAAACACTCTAGTATTTGTATTAGTACTGGCAAATAAGTGTGCAAGTTCTTGTAGGTTTTTTGTTTCTTGTATTTTTCTTGGGAGAAGTTCAAGTCCTTTGGCACTGGGCAGACAGGCATGGCAAACTGTCTGGCTGTAGTGATCTGCAGCATGCAGGTTCTGGGTTATTTGTTTCCTCTTCTCCAGGAGGCTATGGAGTAGACTGACTTAAAAACAGTATTAATTCCTGTAAGGTTGACTCTCCTTTACCAGAGACCATGAGAAGCTGAGTGGCTGTAGTCTGAAAACTGAGGAAGCCTTTAAAGAGAGCAGCTCATGGCTGGCATGTCTGCCTTCAAGGCAGGCACAGTAAGCCCTCATGGATGCAATGTGGCCTCTGGGGCGCTGCCAAAGTGTGTTGGAGATTTCCTGGGGGAGATGTACCACCCTGTGGGTTAACAACTGTGCTGCTGCAGCCCAGGCTGCAGACATGTGCTCCTATGAAGCAGCTCTGCACCGAGCCAGCGCCAAAGGCAAAAATGACCTGTGGAACAAGGTTCTAGGAGCAGCTGGTATGTAACTTTCAGGAGACAAGTGCAGGGTGTGCCACACCTGAACAAAGCTTCCTAGCTGCAGGCAATGTGCTGGGTTTACAGGTAATTGTTTTCTGTGGTTTGGAGGAGCTAGTGGAAACTACCCAGTATTCAGGTCTTTTTCAAATCAGACTAGCTTCTCCTGTCTTCTAAGTATCTTGATGGACCCTGACAGATACAAGGTAAATAAGGTCATCAGGAATAGTAATTTCTTGAAGTGTATGTTCATTTATGAATGTTGGTGGAAATCTGAAACTAGAAAGCTATACATATATACACCTGAGAAATAGAAATATGAAGTGAAAATACTCCCTCAGAGGCTTACTAAGTCTCTTACTCTACAAATGTTTCAGGCTACATCACACTGGCCCATTCAAGAGGGTTATTATAGAATCACAGAATCATAGAATATTCTGAGTTGGAAGGGACCCATCAGGATCACCGAGTTCAACTCCTGTCTCTGTGCAAGACACTCCAAGAATCACACCATGAGCCTAAGAGCATTGTCCAAACACTTCTTGAACTCAGACTGGCTTGGTGCTGTGACTACTTCCCTTGGGAGCCTGTTCCAGTGCCAAACCACCCTCTGGGTGAGAAACCTTCTCCTGATAACTAACCTAAACCTCACCTGATTCAGCTTCATGCTTCATGTGAGAGCCGTGCCAGGAAAGACCTGCAGATCAAATGATCCTTCCTTGCACAGAAGCAACAAAAATTAAGATAGTGATCCTCAGCACAGCCTGACCATTTGATCATACACTTTTTCATACCAAAGATCAGCATCTGTTTTCCAAAGGCAGGCCTTGAGCAATAGCTCAACAACTGTCTCGATTATTTGGCAACACCATAATGTGTCCTTAATAGTTGGATGCAAACCTGACATTTGGCCTTCCTTTCTTACTCCATTCTGTTCTAGGCAACCAAGCTCCAGAGCCTGAACTCCTTTCTCTGTGGAAATGTCCAAAATTTCAACAAGCAACCCTTATACAGTCTCAATCTAATGGTTCAGCAAAGAAACATATTTTAGAGGTTTTTAGATAAAGATAAAGCCTGAAGGAACTCTGTAATCTATGTAAATTCTTCTTCAGTAGGAGGAAAATTCTTTCAATGTGGAGTAAGATTCTCTAAACCAGTACTCCCTTCTTCCCTAATAAATACCTAAAAACTTTAAAAAAATAAATTAGCACCTAAAAAAAAAAATTCATCTCCTATCAGACCATGCCTTGAAAGGGTAAATTAAGTTAGAAAGGATCAGCATTTTTGTTATTGATTTATATGAGATGTTATAGTGATGGACAGCAGTGGTGCCTGGCCTTCAGTGGCATCTGTGCCTTTTTTTAGTTGCAGTATGTTGTTTGAACTTGCTAGTAGCTCTCCACAAACATTCTCAGCTTGTTGGGAAGACACTTTGTAGTAGAGTAATTTCTGCTTTTTTCTCCTACAGTGTGATGTTCATGCCATCTTATTCCGCTACCACTTTTGAAGTGTTACTCCATATGAGGACCAGTCAAAAAAATGCTTCCCACACAAATCCATTTCCAGACTAGCTGTTTTTATAGCTCATGTATAAATGTCTAGTGGAGCTCTCAGGAATTTTTTGAATTGCAAGTAATTTACAAACTGAGTTATTCGTTAGTTGAAGTGTGACTAACACTTGTTTTAAATAGTTCAAGTTGATGAATACAAACTTTGAAGCTTGGTTAAATAGAATTTAGTACCTAATACTCTGCAGAGCTTGTTTTCATTTTACATTTAATCAATTGATTTTTCCTTTAATGGATTCTCTTTGAAATTTTATGTTTGTACCAATGCATAGACTTCACTATTGCTGTGTTGCATTACCAAGGGCAATAGGAGTTTAAATCACTTTATGATAAAACTTTCTGTAATCTGCTCATACAAACTAATTAAATGTCAGGTCATTGTAATACAGAACTCATAATATCACCATGGGTCACTAGAAACAACAATTAGTAATTCATGTGTAATCCCGTTAAATTCAAATTAAGAAAAAGAATGTCAAGTCAGAGTTTTGTTCGTAATTTCTAGTTTTTATAATTTTGTACAGGTTGATGAGGGCACTTAAAAACACAGCTTCAGAACTGGTTTGTAATTTAATATGATTTATACTGCTCAAGCATCGCTCTTAGGTTGTTCTAGCCAATGGTCATATAAGTGCTTGTACCTAGAAATTAATTAACTTTAGAACATATACATAATTTGAATATGTTAATCCTTCACTAACTACACAGTTATTTTACTGATGGATATTTGAAGGACCTCTACACTCAGCTTTTGCAAGCAGAAATAAAAGAAGTGGCTGACTTTTAGGTGAACCATGTAATTCATATGTAGTAATCCAGAAAGAAACGAAGTAGTACAATGGTAGTAAGACATGGGGGTTGCTGCACCCTGCCTTATGCTAGGCAAAGGCAAGTGGGAAAGCAGGAGAAGTTCTTTTTTTTCTTCACAGCTGGTTTTGCCCCAGTGAGGCAAGTGCTCTCTGCTGGGGAAGCACCAGCTGGTGCTCTGTCATGTGGGATGTCCAGCTCGTCCTCTGGTTTGTATCATCTGGCACCCGAGGAAAAATGTACTGCAGGATGCATTGTCTTACCCTGCCCTGTGTGATCCTGTCTCTGCAGCCAAGGACCTACCAGCTGCGGTCAGTGTGTCCTTACTGTAGCACTCAGCCTTGCTGTAAATTTACTGCAGCCAGAGAAAAATCTCTACTGCTCCAGTCCTCCTGCTACGGCTTTTCGGGTTAGAGCTCCAGATACGAAGGGCATGCTCAGCATTAGCTACCATCAGCTTTCTCTATATATAGTTTTTATAGGATTTTCCTTTAATTTTCCTAGATATATTTGGATTCAGACTTCTTAATGTTTGTCTTTCTATGGTTAAAACTCATTAGAGTCCTATCATATTTAAAACTAAATAGAATATCCTGACAGAAGTGTCAGTGACATTCTTATAATGGCTGCGTCTGAAAGAAGCTAAAATACCGGTTGTAATTTATTTATATAACATGCAAAGGTCGTAGGTGATTTAGAGAGAAGTCTAGAGACAAACAATCATTCTGATCATGTAATGGTATATTCTCAGATTATTTTAGCTTCATCAGAAGACTTTTAATTGGTGTGAGCAGTGTCAAAGCTGGATTAAAAGTCACAGCATGAAGATGCCCACTGTTCCCAGCCTTGCTCTTCAGTACTGCTCAGATCTGTACAAAACCAGTCACCGGTTTCACTGGATGTCATATGAGACTTGTTGTGCATTACTTTCTCTGTAGGAGACTCTATTGAAATCTCATTGAAATCCATTAAAGATGAAATGAGCAGCACATTCCAGGGCACTTTTATTTTGGTGAGACGCATATTTAAGTATCTAACTTCAGTTGCCAGGTTTAAAAGATTTGGCCTTCTGTTTTTTTTCCTTAACAAAGTGAAAGTTTGAATTCTAAATCACAATCAGCAAAGGCTGTCACTGCCAAATTAGGGATGACAAGTATACCCTGCCGTGCATAGTTCCAGTGAGATGTTTTCAGGTATGAATTTAGCTTTTAAGAAAGGCATGATTTCTTCGTAACTTTCCTGTCACATTCACTTTGTAATATGGTGATCACAGAGTATTCAAAAATACTCTGTTGCTCCAAAATATTATTTGTGCTCAGTTTATTATTCTGTGCAGTACAGCTGTGTCTTGTTAACCCATAATACTGCAAAATACTGAAAACTTGAACGGCAGAATCAGATAAACACAGAGATTAATCAAGTGCTGTGCTAATCAATTTTTCATATTTAATTAAAGTGTTTTGCTTTGAAAAGTTGCTGTGAGAGTTGCAGAATTTCCATTCCCATCCTATCAGAATAATACCAAACCCAGCAAACTTCGTTGCGTGGTACATGGGGCAGGTGGGTGTCAGAGGGAGCTGAGCAGCTGCCCTAGCTGAGTGTGGAGCATGGAGAAGGCTGCAATACACCTATGCCTCTTCTTTTCTGGACTGATGACTTAGTAAATTTCACAAAAGGCTGCATCATTTTATATCAGCTGAGATCTTGGCCTTGTATTTTGGAAAGAAAAGGAGCGTTTCAGAAAAGAGGGAGAGACGGAGTTAGAAAGAACATGGAGATGGGAAGTTGGCATGGTGCCAGAGCAGTCCTTGCTTTAGTGAAGCTCTATTTAAGTGCTGTTGTGGTCTTTGCTGTTGTTTCACAAAGGCAATTACGCTGAGTTCATTAAGACTGCATCAAAGGCAGAGAGCTCCCACCATCTATTGTACAAGCACTACAGGAAGTATGCTGTTTGTATGTATAGAGAAATGGTAGTGGGTATTTTGTTTATATAAACAGAACAAACAATTAAGTCAACAAGAAATTTCAAGAATGTGTCTGAAAATAAGCCTGCTTTAGAGTAAATATCTCTTGGTGTCTTTAAACATTATTTTGAACAATACAGAGTTTACAGAATCCCCAGCAGGAGAGTTTACTGTCTTTATATACATGATAGACTGTGGCATCAACTCCCTTCCCAGTGATGTTGACAAAAAACTCGATCTGGTTTTGAAAGCTTGGATTTGTCTTCTAAATACAGTCTTAGAGTGGGTCTGCCCTACAGTGTCAGCAAGAGTTCCCATTTACCTCCCCATGTGTTAACCTAGGTACAGTAGCAGTGATGCTGCAGCCATGTGCAACTTGGTCTAGGCAGTGAAAATATGGTTTGCCCTTCTGAGGAAAGTCAGCCACAGCAATCAAGCATCACGTGGTTGTCCCCTTCCCCTCAGAATCCCACAATACTGTTTAATTTTAAGATAGATATAAGTTTCTTTTTGTTTGTGACTTTTAGTCTTTTGGTTTTCTACTCATAAGGGCTTAAATTTCAGCTTTTACTTAAAAAAAAAGAGGGCTTTTCTCATGTAATTGCGTGCTCCTGGAGTATGAGTGCTTTTTAACAAAAGACATCAAATGTTAAAATAAGTAGGTAGAAGTGATCACAATCTAAAGTGGGCAGCAACTGAGAGAAAACACGTTTTCTCATGGTGCATTTAAATGTTTGGAGATTTTCATGAAAGAAGTCTTGTCAAGAGAAATGTACCGAAGTGACTTCATCTACGTGGGGATGTGAAAGGGAAGGACGATAAATTTAAAACTGAATTAGATGTGAAACTAAAATCCTTTCATCAGTGGTAATGGATGAGTCAAAATAAAGTACAAATATACTTAAGATCTAATAGGTTAACTTTGTCTTGACCTGTAAGTGTAACAGCACAGAAGCAGCCTGGTCTCACTCAGATTGCCTGAGCTAATGGAAATGCCAGGATTAATTGCCTGTGCAACCGTATGATGACATGAAGCTGCTTGTATACACTTAGCAAAAAAAGTGACACAGATGTTTCTTCTACAAAAGCAGTGCATATCATGGTACCAACTTACACAGTGAGAAGAAGGACGAGGCCACTGATCTTAGTTTCTGGAGATGTTACAACAGCCACAACACCAGTGAACTCCCTCAGTGTCCCCCGCAGGGTGATATTTGCAAAAGCTGTATGCCATATGTTGTGGTCTATGTGGGTGCATTTAGAAAGCAAGCACTCAAAACCATGCAAAAATAAAGCACAAATTGGTGTTTTCTGAAAACGTGTCTCTCTGAATTTAGCAATACTGACAGAACTAGTTATGCTGCTGTTTCAGGTGGGCTTCTGGGGAAGATCTGTGGCCATACATGGAGACACTAGTGAATACTAGTGTAATAATACTAATTGATAGAAATAGCCATTGCTTTTTGTGGACAGCCAGAGGAGTTGCCTTTGTGCAGACCAATACTACCTCTGTGCCCATGGAAACAGCAGCCACCAAAAGCAAAATGGTGAAATTCTTGTGCACGTTATCAGGAGCATAGAGGGAATGAGATCATGGTTGTAACAAATCCCTTACCTTTTTACATTCCTCCCATTCACTTTGGTAACTGCAGAACCGAGGACTCTGTGTTCAGCTTAATTCTACATCTGTTCACTTCTTTCTGCCTCTGTAGCTCTGAGGCATTGGGCTCAAATGTTTCCCAGGGCTCCTGCGAGGAAACTGCATTTCCAAACGTGCTTTAAGGAAGGCTTCTTTATAACCGCAAAATCCTACATGTTGGCTGGTGGACTCTAGGAATATAGACTTCTCCATCATAGGAAATACCGGGTTGTTTAGGTCTGAGAGGCCGTGTCACATGCAAAAAAGATACTGAAAATGCTTCCTTTCATGGCAAACAGAATCATTGCTTGTGTTTGCTCCTTGAGAAGCAGTTAATTTAAACTACCCCGCTTCATTTTCATAAATGTAATCTATAGATATAATGATAAGCCAAGGAAACTCTAAGGGTCCTGGCACCATCAGGCTCTTTAGGATTCATTGTAGCAGGGGAGAACATTTGCAGTCTGAAGCTTCCGGCGCTTGGAACAAAAGACTATCCTGTGTGTTTAACCAGCAGTGAACTATTTTTAAATAAATGCTTCTCTTATTTGTTAACACTGAGCGATGACAATGAAAGGAGAACGTAGTCTCATATAGCTTTAGGAGAGACTAGGCCATTTCTCTAAAATTTTTTTTCCTATGGCTTTTTTCCTCATCCCTAAGTGTGTCTTGATGACTGTGACATTTCTAGCAGTCCAGATATATTCTTGAACTGAAGTCCACAGTCCTGAATGTGAGCTGAAGTTGTTTGATATTCAGAGAAGCTCATCACCCTGCTGTCTGCCTTAAGTATGTGATGGTGGGCAACCTTTCATTGCCTGTTCCACCAGGGAAAAATCACACATCCCCTCCCAGTGTCTGACAAGAGGCAGTGAAATCTCATTGCTTTCCGCTCTCTGTCACCCTGCCTCAGCCCATCATCTAACTGACAGATGGTACATGATCCTGATGTATAGGTACTGGGAGATTAAAGAACAACTCTACAATGAAATAAACCCGTGGGACACAAGTAGCTTTTAAAATGACCTCAGGAGACATGTCAGTCAGTGCACAGTATGGGACTTCCTCAGGTAGGAATTGCATTTGCGGATTGTGTGTGTTGTTTAAACTATAAAACGCTCTACTGCCAAACGTTTGCCAACCTGTTTCTTTCTGAAATGAAGGAGGGAGCTGGATCTAGGGCTCCCTGTGTTCATAAACAAATATTATAGATCTGTATCTACATTTATCTACCTATTTACCTGTGTATGCCTACTGCCTCCTTTTAAAATGACACTAGCTAAGTTTTTTGTAAAGTCGAACAGAATTCTCCTGTGATGTGTTTGTATAACTCACGCTGGGTGCATTTCTTATTTCTGGGGGACAATGACTTAAAAAGCTGTTGCAGTAGAGAGAAGCGCATGGGCCTTGATATAGTTTAATGGCAAATCATATTTGTCAAAAGTGCAGATAAGGGAGCTTCACTCCAAGCAATTTCTATAACAAATAATGGAACAAAATTTGACCCTGGACTCTGTGCATTCTGATCTCAGTGTGGGAGTCGTGCTTGCAGAAGAGTGGTGGGATTCAGTCCTTTAATACAAAAGGTTTTACCATGGGCTGTCTTTTATACCCTTCTTCCCCACCCAAGGGGGAGAATTTTAGCCTAGGATTATTTTTTTTCCTGTGGAGTTGAGCACTTGGAGTTTTCTGATCTCTTAAAAAACTGAAGCAGAAGCCCTCAGTAGCTTGGCAGTGAATCGTTCCGTGGTGAGGCACTGAGCTGGTGTGTATGTGGTTTGCTGGTGTTCAGGAAAGCAGCAAAGTGTTCCATGCGGGCAGCTTTCTTAACTAGCATCATATTAAGTAACTTTTCTCTTTAGCTGAGAGTGGCTGGTTTGTTGTGCCACTCCAGTTTACAGATATTTTTGGGGAACAGTCTTTCACTCGATGGTTGTTTCTTTGTTCCTTACATGCAAAATCGTCTGTGAGACCATGGTTCTGTGTCAGGTGCAAACCCCAAGCAAGAGGTTTGACGACATCCAATGCAGATGAGGCAGGGAGAAAAGAGTTGAAATCTATGTATTCACAGGTGAAATCTCAGGTGTTCACAGGATATTGCAAGAAGCTGATCGTAGTTCTTGGCTTAAAACCAAATAGACACTTTGACTGCTCTGAAGTGATTTACTTTCAAGAAGAAAATGAGTAGTCTTTCAACTGTCAAAGGTAGTAAAGACTCCTTTATAATTTCCCATTTTAAATTCCTACCTTTTTGTCTATTTAATTACCTATATAAGCAGAGACTCCGTAGCACAAGGCAGTTTTGAATGGTGAGAGAAAGCGGAAAAGAGCTTTTGCAGCAGCGAGAACCACTGAAGAACTGGGCTTCTCTTTAACTACAGCAGGAAAAGTTGGAGGACCTCTCCCAAGGAAATTAAAAATTGGCCATGCCTAGTGTTTAGGCCTTGATCCTTCAGTTAAAGCAGCCAGTCTTCTGGTTTCAGATCTATAAAGAATGACTGAAGCACCTTCAGGAGAACCCCGTCTCCTCTGAGAGTTATGGGAGACATCTGGTTTCCCCTCAGGTCACTTAGTGAGAGGGGCCATGCTTGGGCTGAGCAGCGTTTGCTTGCAGCCTTCAGGCCCTTCTTGCTGAGATGTGACCACCCTGGACCAGAGAGGAGAGAAGGTGTCGGAACAGGGACACCCATGTGCTGCAGCCAGGTTGCAGTCTGCCTGTCCTGTGCAGGAACCAAGCCCTTGATTTTGGTCTAAGCAACACAGGCAAATTTATAAGCAACTGAAAGCACTCTGGAAAGGAAAAATATGTGATTTCAGCTACTGTGACATGCTGTAGAGGGTTGAATTACTAAAACACATGAAAGTTTCTTTTTTAAGCCAAATCAGGAGCTGTGACTTCTCTGACCTGAGGCCTGGCAGTCAGTCAGATTTTTGCTTTCTGTGTACAGTAAGTACAAGGTACCACCCCACCTACTTTCCCTTGGTTTTCTGAGATGAAGATTCGCCTGGTGTCTCCTCTTTGTGGCTGCCTCTAAGTGCTGTGGTCACGCAGACTGCAGCCTAAGATGACTCTGTGTGGCTAAGCAGGAGTGGTGCCCAGTGACTGCTCGTCCTGGAAAAGTAGTTGTAAAGTGAGCTCAAGGGATTTTCATTGCAGTTCTTAGGCGTGAGAAAACAGACTGAAATGTCTGCTCTTTCCCAGACTGGTGGCTACCAGTGAAGAGCAAATAATGCTGAAGATAACCAGTGAAGCTGCTGTGATTGGTACCACAGAGTAGAAGGTACCTTTATAGTACCCTTTAGGCTTTACTGTTGTGTCAAACCACAGTTGTGACTTCAGCTAAATTAAGACCAGGTCTCCTCTCCTAGAAAAAGGCTTGAGGAAGCTGCTCAGTGATGATGCTGTATTTCTTGGGGGTTTTGTAAGGTTCCTCTTACTTAGCAAGTGCTCTCTTGCTGAGAGGGTGGGTGTTGGGTTTCAATGGAGCCATAAGGAAATGAATGAAAACCAGAGGAGGGCCAGGACCACTGGCATGAAAGGTTTGTGCTCCTGGCAGGCTCAGATATATTTTTCTCTTATGTAAACACCCTGCTCCCCCCACCCAGTACCCCTCATCCCTGTTTTCTGGCAGTAAAAGTCCATAAAATTGTGCTGGTAAATAAGGCATCCACAAGTATTGACTTGGTGCCCAAGCGTGACCATGAGAGATTTCATGTGTGGTCACCATGTGAAAACATATCATTTCAAAGGACTGTACATATAATACTTTCACTGTAGCTGGAGGTTTGACAGTTTACTGGAGAGCCTCACACGCAGCTGCTGTACACTTGTTTGAGAAATACCGCCCTAGGCACTTCTCATCTGGCTCTTAATTTCCTCCTTGGGAGACAAGGTGTGCGTGTGTGTGAGAAGCAGTGTCAGGACGGTCTGTTTAAAACTTCAGCATAATCACGAGCTGGGTGAAGCTTTCAGCAGGTTGATGCAGAGTGCCCATAGGGAAGGGGTGTGAAGCACACACAAGGGCATGCGTACCCTTGGTGGGCAGAGCAGCCTCAAAGACCTGAGGGTCCAGCAGAGCTTCTAGAGGCAGAAGGAGCTCACCCAGCCATTGGTGCTGTAGTGAGAAGCCCGTCAAGAGCAGCTCTAGGAAGCTGATGCAGGTCATGACTCTGTGCATAACTTATGCCGCATATGGAAATGCCCTTCCTTCAAAATTTAGGTGTGTGCTTTCATGCAGTGTGGGGTACCAGCAGGGCTTCTGTCTTCGTGTTTTATTTCGGGGACATAGAAAAGTAATTAGAAAGAGGGAGTTTTAAAAACCTTTTATTCTGTATTGAGGATTTTGGAACAAAATGGAAGCCTTTCCTGTCACATTTTTGCATTCCCAGAAGTGGTAATTAGCAACCAAGATAAGTAGCTAAGGCTTTTCTGCAGAGATAGTGTTCTTGGATGCAAAACACAGTGAATCCCATGGCTGTGCTGCCTGCTCAGTCGCTGCTGCCCAGTCCTGGAGCTGAGACACCCTTTTCATTGCATCCTTCCTAGGGAAAGGAAATAGGAAGCTGGATGGCTTTATTCTGTAACCTGTATATAAGAAATAACTTCTTCCTTCTGGCATTAAGGTATTTTTCTTTATTCAGCATAAAGCACTTCAGTAGGTTGCTGAATTACTATTAGTTCCCAATGGAGAGTACAAGAAGTATATTCTTTGTGAAGCAAAGTTGTAACACGCTGTAAGCTCCAAAGCACTGATGCAATATTTATGTTGTTCCATGTTCTGCTGGCAGGTTTAAGCATAATATTGTAGACTGGCAGGAGGCTGTTATGATGTAAACTCCATGATTATGTCAGTGTTTAATTTTAAGTCCTGTTGCACACGGCAATGTATCCAGTTACAGTTTTGTGTAAGATTCTCTGTCTAGGAAGCAGAGCGATCAGTAGTAGCAACCTAGACAGAATTTTCTTCTCACTCAGAGTAAACCATGCATGGTTTGGGCTCTATAATCTCAGTCATCTATCCAAAAGATGTATTTTTCAGTGCAGTGGTAGGTGGCATATCTCTTACTGGTGCTGTGCTATCTGTAAATCCCACACTTGAAGTCCCATTATCCCATTTAATTTGGAAGTACTGTAAGGAGGATGCAAATGTAAAAGACCTTTCCTCACAATGCCTTCAGTTTTATGCAAGGCTCAACTTTGACTTGCATTACGTTGGCAGAACAGATCAGCTGCTTCCCCCCAATTCCCTTGTCTTCCCCTTGAGAAAGGTACATCAGAACTAACATGCCCCGCCTGTGTCAGTCCTCTCTCTTAATTTAATTTGCTCATTTTTGCGTTTAGTGCAGGGAGAGCTCCACTTGGCTTCCTCAGCTCACAGTCTTAAGAGAATGCTGTAAGCTTTTTGGGTGATCAGCACCTATGAAACCATTAACTTTTATGAAGGACTCGGCTCCCCATTAAATAAGAAAACACTTCTGACTTTAAAAGTTGCATACACACCATGCTTAACAGTTAGGAGAAGTTTCATGGGTAGTTTTAGTTTCAAAACTGAGTTTCTTGGAAACCGTGAGGCTTGCTGATCCGAGTCTTACAGTGCTACGGACAATCTCAGTGTGTGCAGTTGCCTGTTCCTGTTGATGGTAGCTGTCAGGCTGATGGCTGTTTTGCATGCTTGAAAGTTATTTGTCTGGTTTCTAAAAATAGGTTGTCCCAAATGGTTGGCCTCAATCTACGAACTGATGAAATCCTGTAGAAGATACTTTTTCTTGGTTCCATCAGTACAGACTAACATGGAAGAGAGGTTGTACACCTTTTTCCATTGCATATAATGCTCATGTAGGTAGTGTAACCATGGCTTCAGTCAGAAAGTGATCTTTAGTTTCTGATTTTAAGGACACATAGAAATTTTTATTTCAATCCTTTATGCTAAGAACATAATTGAAAACTAATTTGTATTTGTGATAATGGAAGCCCACTGCATAAAAGGCGTATCATTTTAGTTCACTATAAGCACAAATTTTTTCTTGGGAGTTAAACACTGAGGCTGAAATTTATGTCATGTAACTGAGGAACTGCAGCTTCCCTTTGTGGCCAAGGAGAAGAATTCTACCTAATCATGTCTCAAGTGGGTATAGCACTTTTGCAAGCATGTCTCACTACTGATTGCATCAGCTACCCTCCTAATTTAAGTACTATGGTCCTTAAAGATGAATGTAGGCCTGAGGAAGGCTCCATTTTTTGTTGACAAACAGATGTAAAATGCTTAGAGCTAAGCCAAATATTTTTCATTCTTTTACTTGTTGCTGTGGCTGTCTGTGAATGTCTCTCTTCCTTTCTGTTAATGAATACAGATGTGTAACTGCCTGCACCCATCTGGCTTTGTTTAATAAATGTATAGGCACAAACGTTTAAATCAAATATTGATAAATATAGATTTTAATATGTAAATCTGTCTTGTGAACAAAACTATATCTGGCTGGTTTTTTTTTTCATGGAGAGGCATTTCTGCCGTGGTCATACTTTTTTTTCCATTGCCATTGTATTCTGCATACAGAGGCACATATATTGGTGCTTGAGAGTTACAGGGGTAGGAACAGCTTCTGAAATAGATTTGGGGAGAGGAATAAAAAAAGGTAGAAAGAACTCCTTGGATATATTAATTACTGTGTTTTGATTGCAGCACCTTCCTCATCCAGATGCCTTTTCAGCAATCAGAGGCAAAATGTGCGAGGTGCACTAGAGAAGTCTTAAATGGTCCCAAATAACATCTGCAGGAGTGCCAGACAGGGCAGTGTTAAAATGTGGACCTATGTGTGTACATGCAGAAAAAACTGAGTAATAGTAACCCCTAGCTTTCAAAATTTGTAACACTCTGAAAGTACTGAACTAAGGCCCTGCTAATATGTTTGACAGCTGCTCAGTGGGGTGATAAAAGGCCATAAAGTGAGTCACAATAGGGGAGAGCCTAGTCAAAGGTTGTGAACAGTCATTTCTCAGGGTAATTTGTGATCAATTATCACAATCACTGTTAATTCTAAGATCTGAAGGACTTGTGATTTCAAGGGTTAGTTTTTTTTCTTTTTTCACCCTTTTTTTTTGACAAGAAGTTGTTAACCAGAAAAAGTTTATGAGAAAAACAGGAAGGAGTAAGCATTGATATTTTCACAGAAGAAAGTTGCAATTAAATATGGCTTTAAAGGAGACATACTGTGGTACGGGTGTTCAGGGAGCACACGGTGAACTCACTGCATCGCTGTGCATGCCTTTCTCCCCTTCTTTTTTTTATTTTGGTCATTTCAAAAAATCAGGTGTAAAATGATGTTATAGTAGAGAAGTGTGCTAGTTTAAGCATATAATTTTTTTTTCACAGGTTCATAAATATATTTTTAATTGCATCTTTTGATTTTCTTTGGTTTGGAAAATTTGTCCTGATTTCAACTGCTCAGAATGGAGAGAACTCTTTATCATGAAGTATGGCATATTTGCTTCCCCACTTTCCCCTCTTTCCTTGTGATATTTTTTGCCCCAGAAGCTGGATGTAATGAATTATCAAATCTGCAACTTGCCTCTTTTCCTACATAGGAAAGACTTGTCCATCTAGTCTTCTTTGCCAGACGACTGAAATTGCAGCTGTTGTGATACATCGAGTTGAAGATTTTAGGCAGAGGAAGAGAACAAGAAGTGAGACATTTTTATTTTAAAATGTATGTTACAGTCTCAGCATAATTTATTTTGGGACAAAAGGAGTAGAAGTAGCTCCTGTGTGCTCCAGTATCTCCCACCCCATGACTTGCTGCCTGCTTTGTTGTATAAGTAGTGTCATGTGTGAAGCTGCCCTCTAAAATGGAAGAGTTGCGTCCCCAGGAACCATGACTGATGGGTTTCTGTCAGAGCTCTCAGGACCTGCCCTGCCATAATAGATATATGGCATTTATTATGCTGCTAAGGAGAGTTTGAAGAGGAATTAAGGTAGAGATGTAAAACTGTTGAGTATGTATCATTAGTCAGTGTCATAAAATGCAAACTTAAGCTATTCAGTCTGTTGAAATACTTCAGTTTCCTTGTCTGACCTCAGAATTTCTATGGAGAATACTTTCATGTCACTTATGGCTTTTTTAGTATCTCTAGAAATGTCAGAAATTCTGTTAGTTTTTCCAGAGACACAGATGCAGAAATAGATGGCATTATTTCAGTGGTTTATAGAGAGGTTATTGGATTAAAGTACCTTTTTTCTAGATAGACTCCAGAAGTTGCATTGTGGTACAAGAGTAAAATTGGAAATTTAGTAAAAGAATCAACATTTTGTTTAATGCTGTAAATTGTACTTCAGAACAATGTAAATGACACTGCCATTATGTATGCAAATGTGAGGAGTAACGTCAATAGGTTAGAAGCTCTGTGGGTTGTTTTTTGTGCTTTCTACTGCGGTAAAGGAATGTATCAAAGAAACATTTCAAATATCCACATATGTTGTAAAAAGTAACACTATAAAACATCAGGATTTGAAATGCTTGCAGTAAGTGCTCTGTGGGATTATGCTGCCTTCAGAAAAAGTTGTCAGCACAAAGAGACTAATTCCACTCTCAAATTAACCAGCTCAGGGCAGTGTGTTTTTGTACCGAGTGGTAGGGCTTGTGAATCACTCCTGGAGCATTTGCCCAGTGGATGGTGGAAGAACATGGTTCGTAAAGTTCACAGTGGGTCTGAAAAGCAGAAATGTGTGTGGAATCCTATTGTGTTCACTAGCTAAACTCAGCTGTGGGGAGCCTGCACTTCATCAGCTCTGCCTTCATCTAGAAAAAGAAAAAAAAAAAGAAAAAGCACAGAGAAAAAGAAAACAAAAAACCATGCATGAGGTACCTCTCATCCTGAGCCCTCTTTTGTTCTATTTTTTCACAGATTTTGGTTTTGTCTTGGACAGAGTCTTAAGCTTTGAATTTTACATAAACATTTTCTGAAGAGCAGTGCCCAAACAGAACAGGATGGGGAACATGTTTCAGCCCTCAGGTTCAATGTATTACAGACGCCAGTGCCTGCACCCATTACTCTGCAGGTGCCCAATACCTCCAGGTGGGAATGAATCTCCTACCTTCCTCCTCCTTTCCACCCTGTGCATATTATGGATTGCTTAAAGTATTCCTTAGCTCTTCAGATCCTTCTCTGAGAAAGAATAGGTCTTACGAAGACCTGATGTTCCCACTGGAAATTCCCAAAGTGCACCATAGTTATTAATCACAAATGTGAATCTTTTTCCCATAATACATCAGTGTTTTTCTTAATTCCTCTAAAAGTTAGGTTATTCTTGCTTGTAGGGAATCAGAGAACAGTATTTGATCAACATTATTTTGTTTCAATAAAACCCCAAGAAGACAAGGGACTGTCCTGGAAAACTGTTGGCATTCTACACTTTGTCCTGGAAAATAAACACCTACATTTACTTTGCTGTTTTAACACCACTTTTAGCAACTTTTCCGCCCACAATTGCATCTTAAGCAATCTCATGAGCTGTGATTACTTTCAGCTACTCCACCAAACCTTCTTTGATATGCTGCTGCTACAGAAGAATCGAGCTGAACCTGTGGGCACAGGAAGCCCAGTGCTTGGCCTGAGGAGTTTGAGATTTTGGACTCTGTGTCTCTGTTGGTGCTTTCCATCTCTATCTGGCTGGCCTATTGCCATCTCATGCCAGTCTCCATGGTAACTTCTTTCAGGAGAAAGTAACAAAAATGTGAGTGAGCTCACTGCCCACAGGAAAGCTGACATGGTCCTGATGCCAGGACCCTGGCAAGACGCGGCCCTAGCACATACATTCAGTCATGGTTAGGCAGGTTACAACAGCTGATTCCAGTTAGAGGTGAAATCTGTCCTACTAGCCTTGCTAGGCAATGCCTCCTCAGCCCTTCTCTCTCATGTTTGGAAACATCCCTCTGTAATTCTTCTGCAGATTACTTTTCCCCTCCTGTTTGCAGGTTTGCATGATTCATTTTACATTTTAAATGGCTTTGTCAATAAAAGCTTCAGTTTTCAAATGAAACATTAGCTGGTAACTGGGGAAATGTTACAGGAAAATGTTTATTAACAGTTGCTAGTAAATTAATGAGTTTTCTGTGCCACAGTGTACATAGGAAATGGCAATATAAAAAGTGATTTAGAGGGCCAGGCAGTTTATTAGGAATAAAACATCTGAGTTCTGTCCTTCCCTTGGGTGTTCAAGTTGTTTTGTGTCCTTGTGAAAAGTCACTGTCAAGTCCCCTGCATCCCCTTACCTAAACATGAAAAAAACAAAGGTTACCCACAGTCTTAAATTATTTTGAAGATTTCAGGTGAACTGCTGTCCAAATGGTAGCCACAGTGGCACCACTTGGGGTCCTCAGAAAATGATGTGGGTTTTTTGGTTCTATATTATGAAGTGACCTGTGACTGAGTCCCCACATACTCTAGAAGTAGATGCTCTAGATGTTTACAATACTTTATTTTTTCTACAAAGTCTTGTAGACTTCTTGCAAGTGTACTGCTTGCATTACCCTTTCTTCACAAGCGGTGTCATCTGGAATCACAACTCTGTTGTTCCTAGCCCCCTAACCAAACCTCAAGAGAGACTTCCGTGGACCACTCGATTTAATTAGACAAGACAGAGGCATGTTGGAAATGTTATTATCCCATTCTGGAAAGGCCTGTATGTCACAAATGAAATGTGATAGACCTGGAAGGTGAGTTTTAGGGTCTTGAGACCTTTCAACTGAAAGACCTTTTCAACAGCCTTTTGGGGTTTTGGGATGTGGGGGACTTCTGGGGACAGCAAAGGTAGTTATCTCATTTAGTGTCATATTAAATCCACACCTTTAAAATACCTATTTTCCTCTTTGCAGTTAGGGCTGGAATTCTTCTCAAACAGCTACCCCTACCTCCTCCTCCAACATGAACTGCAATTACACAATTCCTCCAGCAAAGATTATATAGTTAGGTGGCTGGTTTTAAATTGTCAATCTTGAGAACTTTTAGTTGTGGTGTATGAAAACAATTTACAAGTTGAAGGATCTATTCACCTTTTTCCTGTTTTCTCGAAATGTCATATAGAAAAGAAGGCAGAGCTTGAAGTTTGCGTGTCCTTGGCCAAGTATCGTAACCCTTGCACAGTCTGTGTGTGGAGTCTTGGCAAGAGCTGCATCTGGCATCGGATGAGAGGGCATGTAACAGGTTATCATAATTCCCCTCCTCATCCCCAGTGCCCTTCATAGCAGCTATTAGTAAAATGAGGAAAAGAGGCAGTGAAGTGGTCCTTCACCATCCCTCTTGTATGCCTTCTTTGCCACAAGGTGGGAGGCAAAGCCTTTGAAGTGACCTTGACAAATGGGAGCATGCACAGACTCTTGTAGGGGACCTGAGCAGCCTTTTTTGCCAGCCGCTGCCCTCTTTTCTCATGGAATGCCTTCTGCTAGATCTCATTAGAGTGGGTAAGCATTGCCAGTAGGGACGGTGTAATAAATCTGGTGGTTTAGCAGATGATGGCCTTATGCACTCTTTCCTCTTGTGCAAGTCCCATGCATCCCCTTACCTAAACATGAAAAAAACATTTTATTTGAGCATTGGGCATTTATTTGAGATGTTGTTCAGGTGTAGGGCATTATTTCATCTCAGTGAAATAATACATGGTATCATTAATTATGAGTTGTTGACAAGATTTCTGTGTAAGCAGTGAAGAGATACATTCTGCTATATGGAAAAATTTAATGTATAAATAGAAAACAGAGAAAGTGGAGGCTTTCGTTTTGGCACTCATGCAAACAGGTGAAAACAGATTTTGAATGCAAATACGTACAAAAATAAGGTGTTTCGGATGAACATTTTAGCTTCCTGTCAGAGTGTATGACATTGATCATTTGCTCATCATCCCCAGTTTGGTAATTGAAGCTGTGTGTTGTATCAGCTCAACAACAACATTGCGTGGTCCTCTTACATTGGCATCAAGAGGCAATTGTCGGTCAGAGATCTTTAATATTAACATGTGCAGACAAAAGTATAGCATTTGTTTTTTGAGTTGACTTCTTCATAGTAGCTCTGGCCAGATTATCTATTTGGGGTGAACTATGCAGAAGGGATTTGTGGCAGGGTGAATCTCTTCATTCTCCATGTTGCCCATTAGGGAAGTCAGGTTCATTCGGCAGCAAAAAGCTGGACTCGCTCCCAAAGCTCCTGCTCACACAGAAGGGAGCTTCCTGCTGTCACTCTGGTCCCTTGTTGTGATAGCTTAATTTTTCTTCTAAGAGAACCCTTTCCCTTGAGCTGTACCATGGAAATGCAGTGTGACTCTATTCTGGCAGGTCTCTAGTGCCCAAGTAGATGAATAAAATCTCTGGGCTTGGCCTTTCATGCCTTAGTTCTCGCTGTAGCGTATCCGGACCACCAGACCGCTGAGTCTTGATCTGTTAGTTACTGACAGAAAGTCCTAATGACATTGTTGTAAACACAGCTGTCTTCTTACCCCTGGGTGGGAGTCCCTTTCTTGCAGATTTCTGAAGCAGAGTGATTATTTGTTAATTTAAAAATATAAACAAAAGGGATACTACTATCGACAAGGGTGATAAGAAAATAAATAAAAAACCTGCAAAAACTAAACTATGCTATTGTCCTTCACATTAAGGACAGTTGGCCTCTTACAAACACAGAGCAGGGAGTTTATTGTTCCTTTGCTTTTTTCATACAGAAATAAATTGACATTTTTTACATCTGTGCTGAAAGTACTAAAGCCCTCTCTTTCTCAGGATGTTTGCATTTGATCAAGTGTTCATTTTAGACAGACAAATTTATTCATGAGCTGAGTGTTTGAGGCAGTATTATGGTTCTTCTCCAAGCATTTTGTATCTCCCTCTTGTGCTCCCTTTGGTGCTGAGAAGTGTTCTGGTACCCTCGTGTTCTGCTTCTCCAAGTATCCTCCTTGGAGGTACACCCTTGTTCGCCTTGCCCATATTTAATAGTACACAGTACTGTTTGCAAAATAAAAGAACTCTGAGTTAACCTTAGCAGTTATTTATTGTCACCTACTTGCTTTACTTCATTATGTATTTTGCCAAATAATGTCTGTGGATGTGATCAAGTGGAAAAACCTACTTGTCACCTTTTTACAGTTGGTGTGGAATCATGTGTATAATGGTCACTTGTCCTTGTCCTGCAGCTTATAAATATGTTACTGGACACGAGAGAAAAACAGATACAGCCTGCCATCCCTGAGAGAATTACAGAATCATTTAGATTGGAAAATTACATCCAAGATCATCAAGTCCAACCCTTCCCAATCACCACCTTGTCAACTAGATCACATCATTAAGTGCCACGTCCAGTTGTTTTTTGAATACCTCTAGGGATGGTGACTCCACCACCTTGCTGGGCAGCCTGTTCCAATGTTTGAAAACCCTTTTCATGAAGAAATTCTTCCTGATGCTTAACCTGAACATGGTGCTGATTGAGGCTCTGTCCTCTTGTCCTTGTCACTACTTACCTGGTGGAAGAGGCTGATGCTCACTTTGCTACAAACTCCTTTCAGGAGCCAGTTGGTGACTGCTGCTGAAACTTTCCGCTAAACACTTCTAATCCAGCTTCCATTTCTGTTTTCCTGCTGCTGATACTTCTGTTACTATGGGAGATGTTACTACTTTCTGCTTCTTTATACTTCAGGGCCTGCCTTACTGTCTTGGAACCATTCAAGGATACTCAGCAGCCCCCTGCAGGCAATTAAGTAAATAAAAGGAAGAAAACAGATTCCCTTCTTACATGACATAGAACTGTTTGGTTAAAATAGCAGCATGTAACATCATTCCCTCCACAATCTCCAGAGTGATTGAGGGATCTGGTAAGAAGAATTGGTGTAGAGCAGGACCTCCATTAACTTCTCACTGAAATTAAGAGATGAGGAGATTCAACAAAGGTCTTCAGAGACCTAAGAGGCAAGTGGTAACGCCAGTGCATACTATATGTCAGTGGCCAAAAGTTGTCTGGTTCATGTGTTTGTCTTCACCCTAAAGAACAAGTCACAAATGACAGAATATGGGATTTTAGAAATTAGAGGTAGTAGAGATTTCATACCTAATTAAGTACAACACCTTCACAGTGAGGAATATTTGCCAGTGAAACCACTTTGCAGTGGATGATATGTTTTGCTCCGACTGTAGTTGCTCAGTTTGCCAACATTGTTTAGTGCTTCTACACAATGTCGATTTTGATTTTAACCCAGATGCCTTTTGTTGAGAAGACTGCAATGGCACTATTTACAGCCAAAAGAACTTCAATAGTTTTATAAGATTTCACAATAGCATTTGACAAATGTGACACTAGAATTAAAATATTTTATGTCTGCCGAGTTCCTGTCAGCCCATCTGGGAGGTGGGGGAAGAAGATCTGTAGAATGTAAGAGTAATTGTTGTTTTCTTCCTCAGTGATACAGCTGCCTGTAGTTGTCAGTTACTTTTCTTCACAATTTTACGGTGATTTTCTTCCCCTTTTCTGACTATTCTCTCCGTTGTTTTATAAAGAAATTACTTTACCCTTGAAAGGGTGTTTCATAAATATAATCTGATTAATTGTCATTTGCTTTGCTTTGTTCCTTTGACGTATTCTCATGATTTTATAACCTGGGAAATCTTTGATGTGTGCTCCAAACTCATTCACTCCACTTGACTTAAATCTAAGTCAATGTTTTAAAGGCTTTGCTGTGGCAAGATCTCAGTCACCAATGGCTTGAGAGATTCATTAGTAAAGTTCTTTAAATACCATAAATTGCATGTCAGAAAGCCTATCCATAATCTGTGGTTTGGCTAGAGGAAGGTTTTTCTTTCAGTTTGAGGGGATTTTTTTATTTTCTTTTCTCCTCTTTACTCCTTTGAAAATGCTTGGTATTTCTAAATGGAGCACAGTCCTAAAAATTCCACTGTCCTTGAAAGGAATTTTCTGAATTCCCCTGTGTTTCCATAGCATAGACACCCCCTTTATTGCTGGTTAGGTGGCACTTCAAAGCTCTGGGTTTTGAAATTGCCGGTTAGAAGTTACACAAGAATTTTTGTTTTAAGTTAATAGGAATCAGAATCAAATTTGGTTTTTGTCAGATTTTAAAATTGAAAAACCCCACACCAGCAAGACCACAAGCACTTGTTTCATGCCAGCCTGTTTTATGATGGTGTTTCATCTCTTTGGAGTGGGGATGTGATGTGTCACCCTATAAGCAGCTACACAGTAAAATCCAAGAAACCAGTATTTCCTCTCTTCAATGCTCTGCTCTTACTTTCATCCCTGCTCCCAGCAATAACTTCAATAGGAGTTTTAATGTAACAAAAGATTAATGATTTGACTCACTGACATTTAGTAATATTGTTTGAAAGAAAAGTATTGAATTCTTTCCCAGTTAGCCTTGTCCTGTACTTTTTATGATAAAGCATAAACTTTTGTGAACCACTTGTGTAAAATTCCTGTTGTGGTAGTTTTACTCATCTTAAGCAGATCTACCTTAGTCTGAAAAAAGCCATGCACTTGAATAGCTTTGTGGTCAACAGCATTAGAAAAACAGGTTGTCTTGGAAAAATACATTTGCCAGTGTTATGCATTGGAATGTGGTTTTTCCATCCTACCACTCGTATTCCAGTACTGATGAAAATTGCAGCATTAAGTTAGTCTGCTTTGTCTCAACCCAACTAGCATTTTACTGCTAGTTTGTCACTGGATCAGAATGAAAAATTCTGCTCTCCTTTTCTTTTTTTTTTTTTTTTGTTTTTTTTTTTTCCCAAGGAAACATTCAAATAGAATCTATTGACATTTTGCTGTAGCAAGAAGCAAAGATGCTCCTCCTTTAAAAGTGATATTTGCATGTTGCTATGCAGTCAACCATAATTTCCTCAAAACGGAACATATTTTGGAGTTCAGTTATGTGTTTCACTCTATCTCCTTGAATTGCCTGGAGAAATCACCATTGCTATGAGTGGGATAGAGAAACCACTGTAGCCAGAAACTGAATCCGTCTTTATTTGGAGGGGAGGGTGTTAGGAATTGCTCAGTTTCCCAGGTTTGCATAATATAAGCAAGACAAAGCATGTGAAAGTAAAAGAACTGTAAGAATGTTAATATGATTTCAATTCCTGAAACATATGGAGCCAATCATTGGCAGTGGCTCAACACAACTGGGAATGGAAATTAGCATTTTCCTCTGAAAAATAAGGGATATTTATCTTCCTACAGTTTGTCTAATTTTTGTGGCATTTTTCTTGTGTAAAAAGCAGGGATATTTTGCCTTCAATATTCATTTCTGGTCTTGTTTTTAGTATATTAAAATAGAAGAATTATGTGCAACGAAGGAAAAATACCAAGAGGATATGCTGTTGAGCGTGTTCTCTAACACTGACACATTCTTGGTGATCCTACTGCAGCACACACCGAGGAAGGAACTCCTAATAGTTTTTCAAAAAACACGCTGATATCTTGGAGGTGGTACACTGACAAAATACAAGTTTAAATTATATTTGGGTTATGGTGCGTCTTCTTTGATCTTTAAAATAGATCTGTATTTCAGTTCACTGAGGTGATAAGTCACTTTTAAAAATATGACTTTTAAAAAATAAAATCTGGAGGCTTTTAAAATCTTAGATTTTGATCTTCAGGATCCTTTAATATTAATAAAAACTATAAGGTAACTTCAAAAATAACTTTGCTCCAAAGAAATGATTGCTGGATTTGTGCTCTCAGGTGAACTTTCCTTGTTTTATCTCCTTCATTCTGTCTTTTCTGACTTTAGAATTTTTCCAAGTGGAGACAGGAGAGCTTTATAACCCTGCGTCATATGTAATTTTTAAAGGAAAATTTTTGCTGTTTTCTTTTCTGTTTGTAAAGCATATTTTCTAAAACTCTACTTTGTTTTTATTGCTACTGTTATTATTATTGTTTTATTTATTGTTATTATTCCTTAATGGATCAAAAAATATATATTCAAATTTATGCCTAGAGAGTTAACCATATATAGAGCTGGAATATCACCATGTATAAGTACCAAGAGTTTAAGGACTTTTTTTTGGGTAGATGTCATTAGTATTTCTCAAAACCTCTGTCTTCAGTTGGCAAGCTCCCTCGGTTTCTAATAAAGCAGGTCATCCCTGTTGTGGCTGACAATAGCACTGGAAATAGTACTGAAACTACTTTGTGTAAAATGATGAAAGAGAATTCGTATATGGTATCTTCTCTTTCTTTTGTTGTGTTTGTTTTGCCACTGTGTCATAGGGGGAAAGTGAGGCAAGAGAAGAGGCTGACTTTCACTTTCTCAGTACTTTAGATTAAATTTCTTTTTAAAATCTCTTTAAATATAGGCTGAACATTCCTTCTCATTATTCAAAATCACTGACTCAAGATGCAATGTGTTTTGGGAAGCAGCAGACGTAACTGAGTGCTCACCTTATATGTAGCTACTGTACACACAGCAAGTCAATGGGCGGCTTTTTTTATGAACTCTGCAGTATCTTCATTGCTTTGACTGGAATATTTCCAGGTTTGAAACAGCTCAGGAGAAAATTGCCACTGGGTTCAGTTACATGGAGTGTAAGAACTGGTTGGATGTTCTTTTTTTTTTTTTTCTCTAGGTGGAAAGAGCCAGTTTTGTCAAAAACGAAGTGTTTATAGGAACATAATCCTTTCTGATGAAATTTTGCTGGAAAAGAACTAGGTAGAATTTCTCATGAAAATACAGTGCTACAGCATATATAAACTTGAGTACATACTGAATATGAAAAAGCACTAGTCTAGAGCAGTCCTGCTGTGCTGCTTACTTCTCCAGTTCCTGGCAATAAATAGCTTAATAGTTCTGAGATGAAGATTGCATCCAGGCTATTAGCCTTCACAGTAACCACTGGATCCATTTTCTGTGATGTATCTTGAAGTTGTGTATACTTCTGTCTACCAAAGCATCTGGTGGTTGTAAGCTGCGTGGCTTAGCTGGCTTTTCCTGAAAAAGTTCTTTCTTCTGTTGACTTTGTGTCTGACAAGTAGCTTCTCTGGACAACCCATCCTTGTACTCCTTGCCACTTCTCCGCATCACTCGTGCTTTCTTTAAGACTTTTATTGCCCTCTTCTCCAGGTGTTAACTCTTTCCAAAAGTGGAAACTGGTTCACACCTCTGATAGCTTTTGTTACCTCCTCCTGTAACTTCTCAAGTCTGTGTATGTGGTGATTGTGAGATGCGGTACGCAGACAGCCAGGCAATATTTCAGATGCAGTGTCAGCACAGCACAACAGGGACCTTTCTGGTTTTTGAATATTTACTCTTGTGAAATTCTATCACTCTGAAGGCCATCTCTCTTTCTAGCCCAGGGCTCTGCCCCTCCACCCTGGGGCCCATGTGGCACTGAGCTTGGAAAGGGTGGTCGCAAGGCATCACTATTTGCCAGTGACAGAATCCTAGTTTGGCATGGAATAGCCACCCACTTTCCTGTAGTGGAGCTCATTAAAAGCTGTAGATTTGCAATTTCATGTTCCTAACTTCCTATGTATCTCTTTCTCTAATAACTGTGATAATCTGAGCCGTTCTGAAGACTGAAGTGTTGCTGATACCAATTTCTTTATTTCTTCTTCAAAACCAGACTTTTCAACAGCACCTAGTTTTTAATGACATATAAGAAGGGAAACAATTCCACGTACAATGTCAGATTCTGCATAGAAAAATAGGGTTTGGTTTGGGTTTTGTGGTTCTTTCTTTTGTTTGGTTTTCAGACATGGATGATCCTGACTACTGAGGTATGAGGAGTGCAGCTGTGTGCTGCCTCCACTTCTACGCTCTTCCTCTTACTAACAAAGTGTCTGATAACAGCTCCACTTATCCAAATTTTTGTATCAGAGTGAAAATTAGAGTCAAGTTTGTTGGGTTCTTCGGCATGTCTCTGCATTTTACAGCATGTTACCATAAATTAAAGCAATGATTTTTTTACCTGAAGAGTCCTGTCATTGCTCTAGGAGGTTTAGATTTGACTAATAATTTCAGACTATTCTTCTGCCTTTAATGAAAGTTTTTCCTTTAACCTGGTTCTATAGTTGCATTTGGTCTCTTGGCAAAGTACAATGCTGAAGAAATGTTTTCATTTTATAAAATGATTACTAAAAGGAAAACATGTATTTGCCTAAAAGATTTGCAGTAAGTATAGGCGATTTTATTCAAGGAAACTCCAGAAATTAATTTGAAAATACAACCCTTTAATATTACACAAATAATAGCATGGCAATAAATAGAAGGGGGGGGGGAAGAAAGCTAACGTCTAAATTACTGCTTAAATTCAAATTCTCAGCTTGAGTAAATCAAAAGTGCTGTATTATCTATTTTCTTAAAACTATTCTATCTAAATCAGTGGAAATATGCTATTTGCACAAGATGGCTACTGGGCTATTACAAAGCTTGTTCTAAGAAAAACAGCTGCCTTTTTGATTCGACAATGTGGCTTAAATACTTCAAAACTAAAATTAGGCAAATGGTTGATGTAATAGTTATCCAGTTTATTCCTGCATGCTGTGAAGAATGACATGTCAGAGAATGACTAGCAAAATCTGGATCTAGACTTCTAAATTCTGGTATTTTGGATCTAGAACTCTGTGTTGGAAGAATGTGTAGTTTTCTTTCTGTTGAAAGCATGTTGAAGCTATTTCCTGCAAAAGGAGGAGAAGGATGATGGAACCCTCTGAAGTTCTCTTGCAAGTGGCATCTGACCTTAATGTGGGAACTTCAGTGGGTTGGTTGTTGGTTCAAATGAAGAGGAGCTTTCCAGTCTTCTGTAAATAAACAACAAAGCTTCAAAGGACACAAGTTGCAGCAATACAAACTACATGCCCTCTACCTCTTGTATTGATTGATTAAATCTTTCTCTAAACCTGTGGACATTTGACACTTCAATCAGCTTTCCCAAGTAGAACATAATTTTTTTTTTTGTTGTAACAACTTGACTTCTAGCATAGATACATTCAAAATATAGAAGGATACCTCAGCAAAAATACTAGGAAGGCTTTACAATTTAATTCTGGGGCAGAGGTCACTAACTCCTTTGATATTTTCTTTTCCTCTTTCTTCATGGTTCATTAAATTCTCTGAAAGGACAGTGTGTGTTGTGCACATAAATGAACTAGCAATAACAAGGTCCCATCACTTAGGTCTAGTAACTAGTTTAAAAAAACCCAAACAACAAACCCCAAACTCCTCTGCTATTGAATGGGGCTATTTTCACACAAGTAGTGTCCAAGTGCTCAAACTCTTTGTAGGTCAAACCTGTAAGAAGATATTGCACTAGTGAGTTGCAAGGACCTTTTTTAGATAATTAGTGTATTTATTATCAATTAATTTAATAATAATTGATATGTAATGTAGGTCACATTGTTAGCTATTGATACGTCTGGCTTTTAGTCTCAGCATTGTGTTCATGGTACAAAGTGAACTGCAAGCCAGGAATTTTTCTGCTCTTAAGGGACAGTTACTTCATCTGTCAAGAAGTGTTGAGGAATAACCTTTTGAATTCAACATCTGTGACCCAAAGATTTTACCAAGATTACTAATTGCTACACATTTTTTGTGACAGAAATTATGAATTCGCACATTATCTGTGTCTACATCTTTCTTGACATTATTTAATGCAAACTAATGCAATAATATCATATTGCAAAACATTACAATAATTTCTGATTTATAATTTGCTACATCATTTTTTCCCTCTCTTCTGGAGAATTTTTCATGTTTTTTTTACTCCAAGGATTATCATGATGATATTATTGTTACTGGTATTAAAAGTATTAAAAAGATAAATTTTAATTTAAATAATAAAGAAGGGATTTTTTTTCTTTGTCAACATGTTCCTGCAAAAATCCATTTTCATAAAGAAGTCTGGCTTGTAAATAATTTTTTTTCATGAGAATTTGTCACAGGAGCTATTACTGTTGTAGTTAATGGTGTCCATTAGCTTTTAAAATAATCATGATTTTAAAATTAATTTTGTTTAAATTCATATTGCACATTGTTTGCCTAAAACAAGCCTTTGCCATCTCTCCTTTCCTTGCTTTTTAGGCCTTGAAGGAAGTAGGACTAACTCAGGAACTTTGGCAAGGTCACTAAATCTGAATTTAGGAAGGATCAGAATCAGTGCAGTCTGTGTTTATTCCTTCCCTTTAGGATTAGAGATGCTCCTTACACAGCTAGAGGTCATAGGAAAGGGTATCTGATAAAGATGGGAAAGACAGAACAACTGAACAATTTTTTTTGTTACAATTTTTGTAACATAATCCCCAGCAAAACTCTTAATAACATCATAGGTTTTAAAAACAACTCATTTTTTCACTGCCCCATGAAAAATTTTTTTCTTGTTTTCCATTCCTACAGTCCAAACTGATTTTTATTCTGTACTTCTTACTGTTTCTTTCAACTAAATTTCTTCTTTCACTTCATCATGTTTTTTTTAATTATTATTCTCCCTTCTTTATACTCACTGAGTTTTCTTTATTTGATTACTGATAGCTAAAATATGACATGAGTTCAGCTGGATGAGGAATAAAACAATGTGTGTAAGAGGGCTAAAGGAGGAAAGGCCTTCAAGCAATTTTGCTAATAAATATTCGTTTTTATTAGTATTGCATTCAGAATAAAAGAAAAAGAACTAAAGAATTCTGCATTTGACGTTCACCAAGAAAAAAGTGTGCTCTGAGGCATTTCTTGCTGTTAATGAGAGCTTAGTTTTCTCTGTCTTGTTGCATATTGATAATATTTATTAAAACAATAATTTTTGCTCATTGTCCCTCCCATCCAAAGAGTGTTTTGCCTGGATGGTTAGTGTAGGTGTTGAACTGGTAGCTTTGGAAATCAGTGAATTTACCTGCTAGTTTATTTATTGTGATATTTGTATATGAATCCCTTAGTTCACCCGGATTTTATTTCAATAATGATAAATGAGTCTGGTTTTCAGCTGTCTCACTGGCTGCATAGTTGTCTGGCTGCCTTTGGTGGTGTCTGTAGGTTTGAGGTGAGCTCTCTGTGCACACAGATGTCTTCTGTATCTGGACCCCATGCCGGGGAGCTGCTCTCACTTGTAACTTCCCTTGAGTTTTGCTGCTTGGAATCTAATGAAATGTAGAACTGGTAGTCAGAATTGATTCATATAATGCTGTTTCCATCATCCAAGCATGATCTAATGAGTTTATTAATTAGCACTTTTTGAGGATTGCCACTGCTGAGGTGAATTGAAGGAAATTAAAATAAGCTCTCTGAAATATTTGCCTTTCGGGTTAAAAGAGGCACTTACTCCCAATAAGGTTTTCTTCAGAGAATTTTCAGATTTGAATTTCCAGCAATGTAGAATTTTTAACAAACACTCACAAGCATCTGTACCTGAAAGAGATGGACACTAACATACAAGCTTATTTGGTTTACTCCATTAAATGTTTCCATACCTATTTCTTCCTGAATCGTGGAGCTTCTTTCCCCATGGCAGGTTGTTTCTGGCAAACCCAACAGCAGCTATTGAAGACTGGAAGTAGTAACATCCAAATATGCAGCCCTAGGATTTGGCAGAGCAGAGTTGGCAGAAGGATACTGAGGCCAGAGTTTTTACCCACACTGGTAAACCGTGATTCAGAGAAACCCCCTTGCAGCAGAATTAGCTGGGGTATCAGGCAGCTGTCACAAATAATCAAAGTACATGTGGGGTTTTGTGGCCTTGAGTACTAGTTTCTTGTTATGGTTAATTTTTGGTCTTGGGACTTGAGCAAGAAAACAAGGTCTATTCCTGTTGTGGCTGTGCAAGAATTCTGCTTCGGATCATGAAGGTGATTAGACCTGCGACCTGTGATTATATGCTGGAGAGGAGTCATACAGAGAAGGTCCTTACACTTTTTATTCAATCAGACTGTCTTAATATAAGAGCTTAAGCAACAGGCATGGCTAGTTACGTTTTTTAGGCTCTTGGATAGGAAAGGCAGCATGTAAAATTGCCAAATCTGGCTGCTGATGAACATGAATTCTGACTGGCCACATTTACTTGAAAACCAGGTACAGTGGACCCCGGAGTTTTTTAAGGCACTGAATGAAGGCTGCATTTGATTATAAGAAAGAAAGATGTTAATATGAAAGGATTTTTCTTTTCTTTATATAAGCATGGATAGTGATGCTCCGAAACCCATGAGACTTGAAGATACTTACTGATGAGAGCTGAATATGTAGAACGAACAGATAAAGTGGCCAAAGATATGCTTGCTTTATAATGATTTTTTTTTTTTTTTGGCTAGGTTCTCTAATTAAGAGCTGTTTCAATCGAGGAAGGCGTAGTGAGAATTGCAGACTTCCTTGATATAAATCATAAGACTAACTGAAATTGAATTTTTCCTGTGTTAAGAATAGAAAAGTTATAGAGGAATTCTTTTGGGCCATTTTTTTCTATATCTAATTTCAAATAAAAATTATGTTAATAATTTTTAAATGGTGAATAATGTGTAGTGTTCACCAGATACCTGGAATTGTGTGTGCCTGGGGAAAGAAGCCGAGTTAGACCAAGCAATCTGATGGTAGTGGTAAGAGCAGAGTCAGTTTGCCAAGACTTACACCAATATTTAATTGTCTAGAATAATATTAGTCTGTATGATTGACTACTTTTGATTCTTTTTTCTTTCCAAAAAGTATATTGGTATTGCTTTGCAAAAGGAATTACGCAATTATCCCTTTTTCAAGCACTAATGGAGTGTATGTATTATTCCATGTTCTGGCAGCCTTCAGCAGACTTTGCTAAAACTGTCTGATATGGGGCAGGTGCTGTTTGCATGTTACTAACAGCATTTTGATGCATGCATTTTGAGTTGCAAATTTTTCACCAATCTATAGAGTATCTAGAAAATCTAAAACAAGTGGGTTTATTGTAGTAGGAGCCACTAGGATGAGTCTTATTTTTACACAACCTAAACATTTATGTGCTTATGTGTATGGTCACACATCTTGTATGATACAAGATGCATCCAGAACAAATCTTCTGGCCTTACATGTGGATGGTCTTGATTAGCTTTTTCCAGGGTTCACAGATCTTGTTATTTTTCCTTCTCAGTCTTCAGATTCTTTTTTTTTTTTCTTTTCCTTTTCACATCCACTTACCTCCATTAACCTGTTTGGGTCGTGAGGCTTACACGTATTTTCTGCTCAGAAAATTCACCTTTAACAATGTTTTCTGGTGCTTTCTCCATGTTTGCTCTTTGCTCTACATTAATCAGTGGAGAAATGAGAATCTTTTACTGTTGACCTCTTTAATGTATTCACTATTCTAATTAGTTGAAATCATTCTATGTTAATTGTTCTTAATGTTATCATATAAGTGCTTCCAAAGAGGGTACATGATACATGAAATGGTACATGTCCACAAATGGACATTCAGGGTGTTGTGGGAAACGGTGGAACATTTCACAAAGACAGTCTTTAGCATGACTTCATTCTTTATACTGCCCAGGGCAAACCTATGTGTATTCATTGGCTCTGGTGGGAACACAGTCTCACTAGATTAAACTCTGCTTTTGTTAATACCCCCTCAGCGGTACAGAGCAGTTTCATTAAATCAATCAGAATCAGTCAGTTGTTCACTGACAATGTTCTTAAACATTTACAAGTCAGCTTTCTCCTGTGTCTCTTAGGGGAGTCCTTATGCTCCTATTTCAAGCAGAAACGTTTAGCCATCGCCCGTGAAGCTATTGTGTCATTTTGTCACCTTGCAGCAGTGTGTAAAGCTCATTTGTTAGGAAGTATTTTGGGGATGGAGTGGGAAATATCTCTAGTGAGGGCTTCACAGTTGAAGACATGAACCCACCATTGCTGATAGGTATGCAGGCAGAATCCTGGTACCTGAGAGTTAGGATTTGGAGAAAATAGCTAAAAATTCCTGTACCTTGCCAACCTATTGCACTTTTAATTGCTGCTTTTTCTAAATTTTTTTTCTTGTTTTTGACATCAGCAGTTCTCTTATTAAAATCAGGTGGCAGCAGTTTTTCTCCTCCTTCCCCTGGTTCCCACTGCTTTGTGCAGAAATGTGTGGCTCTTAGGGATTGCAGGGAGCAGCTAACAGCACAGTCAAGAAAATTCTTTATATTTTTAAGAATTGGGATGATGACACTTGCCTGAAGGTAAAACTCCATTTGAGCAGCAGGGGGCATGGAGAGTGTTTGTGAGCATAACTGCAGGCTGAAAAGCTTATGTCCACTCCTTTGTACTACACCTTGTTCATGAGGGCCAGAGGGGAGTTCAAAAGTCAGCTTTGAGTGTGCTGGATTGCTCTTTTCTAAATCTCCCAGCCCTTAGGGGTCTGATTTTCCATGAGAAGTGGGCAGCGCTAGGATGAAATACCTACTTTTCTGTGAGTTACAAAGTCATGTGCTTTAAAAGAACAATTCCTATAATTATACTTACGTCCAGATTTTATTCAGATGCTTAAGCTTAATAGCCTACAGGTCTGCATGTAACTCAGTCTGTAGTCTCAGAGGCGGCCAGTGCCTTTAGGGGGAGGACTTACACCCTCTCTTACTCTGCCACTCTCTTCTCCAGCATTCTTTTGTGCTCCTAATATTTTTGAATGGCTGTAAACCCAACCAGAGGCTTGTAAGAAAGAATTTCAGCCCAAGGGGCTTCTGGCAGATTATTTTCTCTTTTGTTCGCCCCAAAGGATAGGATGCTTTAATCTCCTGACTCGTTTGGAGCCAGCTTCCCTGTTGCTGAGGGAGGCATGTGAAGCTTTTCTGCCATTATCACTTTCAGATACACTATTGTAATGTGCTGCTAATCATGAGGAAGAATTTCCCCTTCCTGCTGGCTGTTGCTCAGTGCTCTTTAGTTTGCCCTGGGTTGTGTTTGTGGTATCATTGAGGCCTTCGATTTGGAGCTGTTCCTTCATTTTCTTGACTGGAGAAAGTTTTGGAAATAACCCTGTTCTGCCTTGTCTCCATTATCTCGGCACGGCCTGTAGTCTGTCACCAATTTGTCTGCATCCAGAGCTCCTAGTTCTTCCTTTGTTTCTGAAACCTCCTGAACCACATGTTGCAAAATGGGTGATCACTGGAAGGTTCTATACTTTCCTCTGCTTTGCTGTTGGATCCTGATGTAGCTTCATCACCTGTGGGTTGCTGAAGATGTGAATCCCCAACCCTGGGACAGTATTTTTATATTTGTTCTCACTTCCTTTTTCTGGCCAGGACCTGAGTTTCCAAGTTTACTCTCTAGCTATAGGAAGGCAACAAAGTTGTTGTAGACATGCAACTACAGTCAAAAAATATGCTGTGTGTCTCTCTGGGCTTGCATCATGAACACAAGAGGAGAAATAACTCAAGGTTTCTTCTGCAGGTCTAATACACTTAAAGAAGGTCCCTGATTTTTACCTGCTTGTGCCTTCATCCTTTGAAGAAGTGGCACCTTCTGTCCTTGACAGCTGGCTGCAGGAAACCTAGCTTGGGACTGTAAGCCCTTTTCTTGAAGATCAGTGTGATGAGCACAACAAAGGGATCAAATCAGTTTTGGGATTCTTTTAAGATACAAATTAATCTGAAATGCTGGTCTACCAACTCCATGCACTACCCTGTGACATCACGCAGGCATGAAAGGTAGTCTTGGGAGCTGGCAGAGATGTGACTCCTCACTCTCTCTCCATTGAATCTCATCAACTAGGAGGAGAAACTCCACTGAAGCATCTGGCTAGTCTGTGGGGTTTTTTTTACCCGGAATGCTCCTACGGATTACTACAAATATGTGCTAGCAATTTCAATGGTTTTAATGGTAAAACCAATTTTTGTCTAAATAAGTCTTTCTGTGTGTAGTGTTGCATGTGAATGTTATTAGGTGAGCAGCTACATTAATGTCATTCAAGTTCAAATTTACTGGTCTTCTGAAACATACCATGGGTAGTATTCTGGTGAGGTGGAATGAGAAGATTGGGTATTTAAATTGCAGAGTGACATCACAGCTGTTTACAGTACCAAAGGATGAATATTCCCAGGATGGTAATGAATTTTCAATTATTCCTTGTTGCTTATAAGTGGTGAAACAAAACAGTAATCTGAGATTTTTCTTCTTTCCTTTATATTTTATTTCAAGGAATAGGATCATTTCAGTTGCAATAGAATTTGTTTACTCCAAGTAGTATTAAATGCAGCTAACAATTACATCATTTACTCCATGCTGTACAAATTGTTTGACGTGGTTTCATTACTGCCTCATAATCAGTAAGATTTGCTATTTACTTGAGTGTGGGAACCAGAGTTTCCTTCTATTTGCCAGGTTTTATTAAAATCTCAGGACTAGCAGGACCATAATAAATTAAAGGTGTATGAAGGGAATTTGTACAGAGATGCATAACCCTAGATGTTAATAACTACTAATAAAACTTAATTAGTTACTTAATTAGCTACTACTATAACTTTTGGATCTCCAAACTGTGATTTGTCAGTGATGGTCAGTTTGTACAGGGCTTCAGGATTCAGCTATAGCAAGGAGTTTCAATGAGGAAGGTGATGATACGGCACATTAAGGAAAGCCCTGAAATGGCCTTGCCTTTTCTGAGCTGACCAGACGTTCTGTGACAGCCTTCAGTGAAGCACAGATTATTTATTATAGAGCCTTGCTGAGATGTGGAATTCAGTATTTCAGATCTGCTTATAGCATTGTAGAAGATCTACTGATGTACCACTCAGTTAAATGTTTGGTGTAATTTGGTCAGTGATCATTGACAAAGACTGTCAGCAGACCGCTGGCCCAAAGTTTTGAGACTTAGTGATCTGAAAATCACTGTGAAAAACACAGCCTTGTTCTGAATAAATGTCAGGAGTTCAGATTGCAATGAGGAAACAGAAAATATTGCCTAGAATATCAGGTAACTGTTCAGAATTATTAATTTATTTATTTATCCTGTGAATGTACACTTCAATTCCTGTCCACCATTGAGAATAAAAATTTTTTGAGGAAACTCTTGAGTCCAATTTTATTTCTCGGCTTTAGAATTTCTAGAGCCTCTATGTTTAGAAAAGAAACTGTGTTTCATAAACGTATATGGTTACTATACATAGGCAAATTATATACAATTTCCTGTCCTATTCTCGGCTTGATTTTTGTGTGTTGAACCTGCCTGTCTTCCTATTTCAGTATCCATTCAGAAAGAAAACTCTTTAAATTGAGAATTTCCAGTTTTTGGGGGGGACTCAAGAGACTTAGATAGAACCCTTGTCTTTGTTGATGACTTTGTTTTCTAGGATTTGCAGACAGAAGTCTGTTGTTTAACCTTACTCAAATTTAAACAAGTTCTTCCTGACAGATTTCTAGCAGGAAGTATTGGACTGCTATATCACAACAGCTGTCAAATGCTCTGTAAAGGTAATTACCCCCACATACTCGGTTGACCCTGTAAATTAAATTTGGATACACCTTTGAAATATAATTGGCCACTCTATAGTTAATTGTTTCTCCAGTAAAATGCTATGTTTTTGCCAGGTGTAGGGCAGGGGAAGAAGCAATAAGGGGGGTAGTGGGGAGAATGGAATTGATTATAACTGGTATAAATTTCAGATGATGTAAAGCATCAGCTCTTTGCACAGGGAAACCAGTGATTAAAGACCTGGATAGTTCTACACAATTGACTTATACTCTGGAGTAGTGTTCTCCAAATTACAAAACCAATCAACCACCCTAATTGCCTTCATTCAAAACCAGTCACCAGTTTGATTCTTTTACCAGCCAAATAGGACAGCATAAATCAGGCAGCACGAGTATCGGAGAATGCGCGTTTTGGACCCAGCCAGATCTTATGTAAACCTAACAATAGTGTATTGAATCCATGGCCGGGAGAGACTTGCAATTCTCACTTCAGTACAGCATCTCCTTTCGGCTCCCTGTGATGTGGTAAGTGTAGGACTGAAATGCTCGAGCTCTGAATGCAGACCCCAGCTATGACGGTGTGACTTTACAATGGCTATGGTGTAAGCGAGGGCTGAACAGGGCCTTTACTTTGTAGTGTCTGCTTTTATTAGGATTTTTTTGTAAAAGGCTCTAATGGGATTTACTTTGCTCCCATTGAATCAAACTGTTACTGACATTAGCGAGAGCAAGTTCAGACCCTAGTCAGCTTTTCACTGTTGTTGTAAAAGCATTTATTGGTTCCTTTTAGTGGAGTGGAGCTAATTCATTTTCGTCTTCGGCATGCATTCTCTTTGTCTGCTTTTGTGTGCATGTTCTATTTTGGGGGGAAAAAAAATAATTTCCTTATTTGAAAATCTGACCCTATTTCAGCATGCCTGTCACCCAATAGTATTAATGGGAAATGGAGTTGTATGACAGCTTTTGGATCCTGGACACACTGAATGACTGTGGAAACAATTAAAGACCGCTCTGTGCCTGAGGAGTCTTTCCTTGGAAAGAGGGCTAAACTGCTCTCTAGCTATCAGTAGTATAGAATGCCCATTAAAAATTCTCCAAGCCCAATTTGGCTGTCAGTTTAGGAGGAGCAATCACAGATAGGCAGTGAAAGATCTTGTTGGGCAAACAACAGTAGTTAAAAGCAAATAGATTAAACAGATGCTTGAAGCAGAAGAACAAAGAATACATCTGCCACTGATGGGGCCATATAAGAAGTCTTGTAACAAATTTTGAGCACTATATACAGGAATCTAATGTGAACCTTTAAGACTTAATTGTCTAATATGAAAAAAAATGGGGAAATTTTCAAGGAGTTAGGAAACTTTCATTTCTTTCAGAAGTGAACAAGAGGACAGTACAAAAAACCAACAAAATGACAGAATAAACCTGGAAAGGAAATACAGAACATTTCATTGATACGTGAAAACTAGGAATGCCATGCTGAAGACTTGAATTGTCCCTCTTTCAAATTCTGCCAGTAATAAAAAACCATGGACATCTAATTTCTGATAAAATATAAAAGCATTCCATAAAAAGAAAGTAATACTTTATGCAGAAAACATTAAATCTGTGATACTTCTGCAGGAGAATACTATGTGTGGCCACATTGTGGTATTATGACCTTTACAAAGATTTAAATACAAAATAATAATTCATAGTTTTCAATATAGAAATGTATCTGAAAAAAATTCTGCTGCTGAAGAATAGCATTACCCAGCTTAACAGGTGTGTAATATTGTTCGTTTTCTGAGTTGTTTAATAAACTCCCTCTAAACTGGTGAACAGGATGCCAGTTTATAAAACAATGGCAAAGATTTACTGTAAATGTCTAAAAAAAAGTATTTCCTGTCACTGAATGTTTTCTGAAATGGTTGAAAGATACATTCTTTGACTTCCTTTCGCTGTTATGCAGAGGTGAAATGCACCATTCTAAAATAGTAAAGAACTGAAGACACAAAGACGCAACCAGTTTCAAGTAAGCAGACATAGTTATAACCTGTGAATTTGGGTTAATTTTATGAAATTGCTGTATCATTCATGGCTTTACATTTCTCAGCTTGGACAACAGAGAGAAACAGAGAGGCATGCCTGTGTTGGATACAACTGTGTATGCAGGACCTGATCCAGGAGGAAGGAAACTGGCTACAAAGAAGAGGTTATGTGTGATTTGGTAGAGAAGTCAAAGGAAGGCCAATAAGGACTTTTTTAGGAAGGTCTGAGCTAAGCATAGACAGCACTTGAGATTGTTTGGAAAACTTGAATAATTTTTTCTCTGTCTGTAAAGTCCCTTCTTAAGCTTTGGGCCTGCGTGTTGGCCACCAAGGAGATGAACTGCAAATAGGAAAATTAAAACTACAAGGATGAGCAGGAGGGAAGTTGGTCCATTGGAAGCTGACGGTGGTTAGAGAATATAGATGCAGTGAGATGCCACTTCTGTAAAGAAACACAGAGTTGCTGGGCTGAAAATGAGCTGAGGAAAGCAAGGGAGGACACTGGAGCCTCTTCTCCCGAGGGTATGGTGAGTGCCTACTCAGAAAACCCCTAGGGCTAGGTTTGGCTCTGCTCAAATGGAAGTATCCCATTCACTCCTGCAAGTTTCTCATTCAAAACCCAAATCTGATTAGCGATCTAATGGAAGAACCTGGAAAAGAGCAAAGAAGCCTGATGAGGCTGAAGAAGGCCTTCCCCCACCCTCCCTCCCCCTTTGTATGCCAAGGGGAGCGTAGAGAATTTCTTCTGAAAAGTGGTATTGTAAGCTGGACAGAGGAAGGAATTGAGTGCCTCCCCACATGAAATCTAATTGCATAGTAAATACTTTTTCCTTCTCTTTTCACTTGTCCCCTTTCTGTTACTTTCTCTTCCCATATCTTGATTTTCATTCCTTCATAGTCTCTCACTTCTCTTCCATTCTGATTTCATCTGTCATTTCATTGTCCTGTCTTCTTTTTGCTCAGATTTTGGCAACACATCTAAATAATTTTTATAAGTATACCAGTGCTCTAGTCTTTGTTCCTTTCTCCTCTAAATGACCATAGTCTGGACCCTGTATTCCTCCACCTGGCCTGCATATGCCACCCTGCGGTGCAGAGATGACTCGTTCCCTCCCCATACTCTCAGACCTGTAGAGCACTGAAGTCTGTTACATGGACTTTAAATAAAAAAAACAGAGGTGTTTATATCCATTTCCTTCCTGAAGAAAGCAGCCAATTCTATGGAAGCAACATTAACATGAATAAGATTGTGTCCTGCCAAACCCTGAGACTATCTCACCTGCTTCTCTTTTTAGAGGAACAAACAAATGCAACATATTGATCTTCCATACCCCTCAGAAAAATCCCTGCATTTTTATGGTGACTGGCCTGAAAGATCTGTTTTTGCAGGATGCAAACAAAGAATCCCAGATTTCAGTCTGCAGGCAGATGGACCTTTAAACAAAACTCCCTGCACAGCAGGGACATCTGTTACAATTTGTGATCCACAAACTTTAAGGATACTCAAAATTCAGCTATGGGGCTCAATCCTTAGCTAGACCCAGCAGGAGAAGTGAAAGGCAAAGTCTGTGTGCTATGAGATTTGCTCAGAGCTGAAATAGTTCCTGCAGCAAATTGGAACTATGTGATTTTAACCTCATGTTAGCCAGAGCATGGTTTGGGCATCTTTTCTTCCACTACTTTTTCCTAGAAGACCAGACTAAGGAGCTGGGGACAGTGACAAGCAGCTTGGTGGAGCCACTAGAGGGGTAACTGTACATTAGGATGATATTTTTAGAAATAAATCCTTCTTGAAACTGTGCCAATGGCAATTTTTCCTTCACCCTGTGGGAACAGGAGCCAGCCCAGTTGTTTGCATTTACATTTAGTACCTTCTGTGTCTTCTGCTGGGAGTTAAAGAGTACCAAATAATTTTTGTCAGTAGAGTCCAGTGTTGGGGACTGTAGAACTGCTTCTGCCCCACTTTAAAACAGGCTTGTTAGCTGGTGAATAATCTGTATTTAGGAAAAAACCATAAATTTCTGTTAAGTACCAGGAAATTATTTATTCAATGCATCTCTTCTTTAGCAATTTTCAAGGTTTTCTGGCAAAATTATATGGCGCTTTTCATTGCAGTGGTCACTTCTGGTAGAACTGCTAGCATTTATACAGACATCACCTGAGGTTTTAAAATGTTAATTACTGGTTGGGTTATTTTTTCCATGAATGGTTAGTAATAAGGGTCATTTAAGACAGGACTGAAGTATTTTGCCTTATTTGTTGCTTATTGAAAGTATATGATTTCTTTTCATCTATTTAATTTTTTTGGCAAATACTCCTTGATCTGCATTCCTCGCAAACATTAAGTGGGGGATTCAAGGACCTTCGCTTAGATGCTCACAATGTGTTTTGCCTGGGCAGATAGGACAAACATAAAATTCGTAGGACTGTGTGGCTGGCACACCACATGCTGTATTTTAAAAGAACTCTATCTTTAGCCTCCGTCTTCCTAATGTTTTTAGATGTGAATTAGTATTATGTTTATAAAAGTTCTAAACTAGTATCTGTGAATATTTTTTTAAAATCCAGAAGGTGCAAACTTACAGGCAAGCCAAGCCAAAGCTATTTCTATTTCTTCTTTCAGTGAATATTTAGGAGAAATATTTAGATATTTTAAGTTCTGCTTGACAAGTTTCCCCTACTGTTTCAGACTCTGCTATCCCTAATTGCTGGTGTCACAGCTTTTCCACAGTAGTGCTCATGCCAGCAATGGCTTGGAAAAGCCGTCTGTAATTTAAAACTTTATTTCAAAATTCATTTCACAGGGTATACCTGGCAAGAAGTCAAAGTGCTACACTGTGTGATCTTTCCACTTTCTGTACTACACAACATAGCTGCAGGTCTCCTAGCTGTCCTTTCAGTGTTGTGCTCCACCCCTTCCCCTGCAGATCTGTCTCCACATGATCTGACCTTTCTCATTCTGGGGTAGAAATGTGGAACTACAATGTGAATATTAATTTAGTAACTGAACTGCGTTCTCCAGTTACAAGCTTCTCTCTTAGCTACAATAGGAAAAAAGAATTGATTTAGCATCTGCTGGAATCAGACCCCTTCGGAAGAAAAAAGTAAAAAAGTAGATCTTCTAATTAGCTCTTCCCGTTTCTCCCTAGTTTGGGGTAGTATTGAAATGAGGAAATGTGTGGACTGTTGGTAACACTCAGTGACTTAGCCCTTTTCTGACCTTTAGGGAATATTCAATAGAAGAAACTTACGTTTTTCACAGTGACCTATAGTGGTTTTTATCTACTGAATAGTTAATGTTGGGTGGAGTGTCCCATGATTCTGCAGCTCTCAGTATTGCCTAATGTTATTTGTAGATACCAGTAGGGAAGAATAGTGTTTGTCTTCCACTGTGTGGAAGTGTTCCTGGCTGGTTTTCTGCTCTTTTCAAATTTTCACCCAGGTTTAGTCATCTGTGGATTTCTTTTTTCCTGAATATCACCTTTTTCTTTACTAATACTTGAAAAAAAATAGTGACAGGCAAAGACTGCTCTTAGTAGACTTTAAATTGTACTGGTAAGAGGGAAAGCTCTACATTGTGCACTCATCAGGAAAGTTGTCAATAACTAAATGGAAAGAAGGCTACCCCTGGGTGTTTCTATTTGCCAAATTGCCATAAGAGATCTTTTGCTAAGGAAATACTAAACTCATATAAGATGCTAATAGACTGCACTTACAAGAACATGTTTGAGAGTAAGTATCAGCATGTCTGGGCTTTGTTGTGACAATGAAGAATGTAATGGTGTGTTGCAGATGGCTTTCTCTTTGAAAATCTTTTTATGTTTGAGATTTCAGCATGGATTCTCATTTCCCAGCTGACTTCCCCATCCTTCCATCTGGGACAGTCTTGTGACTGTTTTGCCGTATTTTTAATAATAATTATGTTTTATAAAAATAATTTATTATTATTCAAATGCAAAGTGTACCCTAGGAAAACTACACTGCAACCTATACATTCAAGTTTTAGTCGTAAAACAAAAATCCAATGTCTGTCTTAAAAATCTTATAAATTAATGGATATTTATCTCAGCATAATTCAGTGAACATTGAAAAGTAAAAAAAGAAAAGATAAAAAATGTTGATAAAGAAAAGTTTTTGTCAACTCTTAAAATCAGTGGAGAAATCTGTGCTTCTTATCAGAAGAAATTAATAATAGTAGATTCTTTCATGCCAGGCTTTTAGGTACTGAAGCTTAGTTGGCCATTATAAACCTCAAACTCTTTTATTACCCACTTAATCTTGTATTTTAAGTTGCTGTTCATTTCCTGAGAGTCAAATTATGAGGGTACAAGTTTTCAGAGGGGGATTCTTCATATATTGACTTAACTATAAACTGTTAACAATATCTAAATAAAGAGAAGTGAAAGAATTTTCACAAGAAGTGTATGGAAGTAAGCAAGGGGAGGAATGGAAGAGTTATGAATAGCCAAGATTTTAAGGAATAGCCTGAAGCTGGTCACAACTGGAAATCTATATACAAGTTGCCTACTTGCACCTGCTTTGCAAATTCTTGAACTTTTAAAGGCAAATATCTTTGAGTAGAGAATACACAACCAATTCTTTTCTGTTCTGTCATCCTTTTTCATGCAAAAGTGTGGATTTTTTTTAAAGGTACAGTGGATGACTCATCTTTTGAACAGTTCAGTCCTAACAGAAAGTAAGTAGCAGTAAGACGAATGCTTGTGTAGAATAATACTGACGGAAAAAGCAAGACAGTGAAATACTTCAACTGTTTGTTCCTGTTACTGAATCTTCTGTTTCCAGACCTCAGATGCACCAGTATTTCCTCCAGGAAGTGAGAGACATAATGAATGTGTGTGTTTTTTCCAAAAATTAGTTTATTAAAAGAATAAGGTCAATAAGTCTCCTCCCCTGGTGTGCACAGAGGTTGCGTTCTGCCAAGCACTTACAAACACTATTGACTTCACTTAACTTCAGAAATTTTGCATGATAGCTGTATTGATTGATATATTTATTTGTAACTAAGGAAATACACAAGGGAGAGAAGTGAATAATCTGACACCATGTTTTAGAGATTAGCATAGTGGAATTCTCTTGTGAAGATCAAATACAGCCCTGTGCACCCTCTGGATTTGATTGTTGTATCATAGTGATCAGTGCAGCAAGGCAACATAAGACCATTAAACATCTCTTGTTCTATGAGCCATTGCTAAATGCTTCAGAACAAGGTGCAATGTGTCCTGTGAATAATAAGAGTAAAATATGCTGCCCAAAGGACATTAATCTTCCTAGCCTTCTTGTATAGCCTGCATCAAGATTTATATACTTTTAAAATAAACAACAAAATCCCCCCTTTCTTATCAAACTCTGCATGTTTTTGTTCTTGCAAAGAAATTAAGTTTTTATCTTCAACACAGGATCCATTCTGTTAGATATTTAAGTCTTTCAAATGAAAATATTTTGTATGATTCTAGTACTATAAGAAATCCTGTGGGCTTCAGTAAGCTTCCTTGTAGTGCTTACAGCTATGCTTGTGCTTAAGGTTCTTGGTGCACTGGGACCTTATCATCTAGAGCAAAATTGGCATCCAGAACCTGGATGGCATTTCCTATAGTTATCAAATTTTTGAAGAGGAATATTTAGCAGAATCTTGTTAAACTGTATGATTCTGAGGTTAAAGAAACAAATTATACCTACTGCTTGGACTAATAAGTTTGCTGTTGTTTGATCAGCTAGATGTGATCCATGAAATGAGTTCTTAAAATTTGTCTTACCATATGTGAATTCTACTCTTTTCGTGGCAACTATATTCCTCTATATTTTTTTAATTTGAGTATATGAGAAAATATTTGGTTTTTAGAGTAAAATGTTCTGCTTCTTAAAATTAAATTTTTAAATAAAACATAGTTTTGTATACACTGATTAAATTGTTTTGTGCTGATTGATATTTTCTATAGAGAGTTTGTTATGAATTACTATGTTTCTTCCTCAAATCAGAATTTTAGGCATGGCAAAAAAACTCCCAGTGTATGTTCTATCAGTTTGGTCTTGAGTTTGGACAATTCTTCTTAGGGAGGTCTAAGTAGAAAATGTGCATTTTTCTGTATCATGGGCAAAGTAAAAGAGAGCTGAAAAAAAATCATGGTGTCACTAGCGTTCATTGTCCATTTAATATTTTTTATTTTGTTAACAGGTTGATAACGCCATAAAATGTTTCAACAGTTTATGTCTGACTATTCCGTTGTGCAGCAGTATGTGCAAACAGCTTGGATATAATGACAGTCTACAGCAGATATTTCTAAAATTAGAACAGTTAGGACATAAATATATTTGGATTTTAGAATTAGCAGTAAATTTTTTCTTCAGTCTTTAGGATCTAGACCATCCTCTTTTTTTCTCGTGCCTTTCTTTATTCACGTTACATAAAATCTCAGCAGCAGGTAGTTAAAAAAAAAAAATTACCTTTTCCTCCTAAAGAAATATTTCTAGATATTTCTTCTAAAATATATCATTTGAAAAGAATGTTCACTAAGTTTTAACAAGGTATTTTTAATCTCTACAAATTAATGAAGAGCTTCATAACATTTCCCCCTCGTGTATATAGATGTATAAATGTAAATATACACAGATAAGTGAGATGAAGCAGAGCCCTATTATTATGATTCAGCTCCTCAAATCTACTTTCCCCTTCTTTGCTTTTGTATGACTTTAGCTTTCTTAAATTCACCTAATTCATGGTTCTGATTTTAGCTATCTTAAAAATTAGTCTTCTGTTAGATTTAAACAAAATTGGAAATATTCTCTATGTTGTTCTGCCTGTGTTGATCTTTGTTCCACTTAATTATACTTACATATATGTATGTGAATTACTAGAAGCCTCTCTGTGCCTTTTGTTGTGTTTATTACCAATCATATAAACTTTTATTTTATTTATATACCTGAAAACTGACCAGAGACTTGGTTCTGATGATTAGGTGATTGGTGATTGAGTTGGGGATTTGGGGCATTGCTGTTCCATTTGAAGGGACAAAAGAATCACACATTCTCCCAAAGGGTGAGAAAGAGGAAGCAGTAAAATCTCTGTTAGAGAGACCAAGAAAGAGCTGTGAAACGTTTGAGTCACATAAGAACACTAGTGGAGAGGTAATAGTGATTTTTGATCTTCCAAATAATAGTTTTCCTCTTTAGGTGAAAAACCATCCTTTTTCCCAAGTATAGCAGGTGAGATTCTTGTACATCCATGGCCATTAACTCTCTCTCTTAGTATCTCCATAACAGTTCATGAGACAGTAAAAGTTGCACTTAAATAATCATGAAGCTACTTTTAGGTGACTGGAGTTTTTAAAATATATTTTAAACTGAATAAATAATGTGTCTCCAAAAATATCTCTTGGCAATCTTTGGAAATGTTCCCACTAGTCATTCGGAACTGTTTGGGTAGAATAGGACAACTAATGCTCTAAGCTTCTGTTAAACAAATCTTGTTAATATTAGTGTTTTTTCCTGTTTCTGCCATAAGGTTATGACACCCATACAAATCAGGAAATACAATGTATGACTGAACATGCTATTGGGAATTTTTCCTGATATGTATGTTCTAAGCACAGACCTGCAGACACTGTCTGCTGACATAGAAACGTGACATTCAAAATATGCCATTTAAAGGCATTTCTATGGTAATCGTATTAGTTAATTTGCTATTAATTCTCTAGTATTTTTAAACCAGTGTCTTTACAGCATGGTAAGAAATTCTACCCATCCTCAAGCTTTTGGAAACACAGGCATCAACTCTAGAAAGGATTTGACTTCAGAAGCAGAGATTTTAAACCAGTTGGGAACAATGTGACAGAAATCTCCACCTGGATTCATTCTGTGTTTAGTTTTTGGAGATGTAAGGTCAAAAACACGAATCAGAAAACACAAATGAGACAGAATAGTATCTGTTTATCTTCGGAGCCTTCTGCTGTTTTTT
>JAYRBT010000082.1:39936828-39978278 GCA_036023395.1 Myiotriccus ornatus
ACAAAAGCAGAGGTTTTCTTCCACCCATTTGCTTATTAATTTTATGATGTTGAAGGTCAGTAGGAAGGATCTGAATCTTCTTCATCACCTTGTGCACTGGGGCAAAAAAATGCCTTAGGCTGAGCTGTACTGAGGTATTCTCCTCTCTGTCAGTGTTTTCTAAGTGAAGAAGTAGAGCTCCACATACCAGGCTCTGAGTAGCTTCAGCTGGATTACCTCTCTCAAGGGTCAATGTCTTCTCTTATTTGAGCACCCTCCAACAGGATTCAAAAGATCTTTGCTTTCCACTTTGTGGCCCTCCATGTGTTCAGGTTGTTTTGTATCAGCAGTGTAATTTCATGAAAACTGAAGCTATTTTCTGACCTGTGTGAGTTTTCATTACTGCAGTAAAACCTAGTAAAATTAGTAAATTAAGAAAAACCTAGTAAATTTAGTAAAATTTAGTAAAACCTTAATAAAATCTAAGTTTTTGCATTTTGTTGTTGTTATTTTGGTTTGCTTACCAATTCATAGAGTACAAAATGCCAATCTGAAGCACTTGTGGCTCACCCAAAATGCAAGTCAGCCCATAAACTCATGATCTTTAGCTGGTAAGAATAGGAGTGGTTTATAGCTTGAAGGAAAGGTACTACTAGGAAAAGGTTGTTTGTTTTCATTCACATTGATGCTTGAAAGTAGAAGTGTTTTCATATATTTAGAAACATTTGTTGGGTAGTATCTAAAGGCAAATTTATTTTTTTTTACCTGGCCACAGGATAGTTCTTTATGTGCAGTAGACAGTGACACACTAGGGAGCTGTGCTTAACTCAAGAAGTAGTTTCTACAAAGCTGTTTGCTTATACTCATGGTTTACTTTAAGGTCATGAGGAGTCCCATTATTTTAAATGCTGTGCTGACCAAAGCCAGGGAAGCTTTGCATGATCAGACATTCGGCGTGTGTACCTCATGCTGCTTGATTGCTTCAGTTAAGATATTCACTAAGTGTTTCATTAACTTACTAGTATTTTTGTTTATTGATGCCTGTGTCTCCTTCACACTAGTTTAGACTATAGAATTATCAAAAATCAACAGAATAATTTAGATTTTAATAGTCTTTCATTGCCTTTTTTTCCTGGGGAAATAAAAGCAAATCACAGCAAAATCTCATAAGCTCTGGTGTCTTAGCACACTATTGCTTAGGTTTTTCTGTTGCCTTTTATAGTGGGAATTCGAACGTCATTTTTCATTGAGATTTGCTTATGTTTTAATGAAATCTGTAACCTTGTATTGATATAGCCTGGAAAACCAGTTCTTGCTGCACTGAGTTCAAATAGCTTATAGTCAACTTCCCAGTTATAATTTTCTCATCCCTTCTAATAAGTTAATCATTTCTCTCTCTCTTCTCCAATAGGAGTGCCCAAAGCTTAAGAGAAAAAAAAGCAGCTTTTCTAGACAACTCTGTAGCTCTGTGTGCATATTCCTCTGTTCTGTATTTGATACTTGACAGATATTTGAGGCAGTTGAAATTGATTTTGAGAGCTGGTCTTGAAAATATCTTATTCCTTAGTTTCTTCTTCTCTTTGTAGTTCATTCTGCTTTCTCTTTTATTTTTCATCTGTCCTACTGAAGTCATGGAATTGTTCGACTGACTATTACATTTCTAATGGATCAGTTGAGTACTGGAAAAGCCAGAGGATATTAGCCTTTTCACATTCACATGTGTCATATACAATATATGTGGTTCTATGAATAATTAATTTGAGTGAAAGGCCTGAGTATGATTTCACTGAGTAAGAAATCGCTTTTCATTTCTGAATTTTCTGGCTATCCAGTTTGCTTCCTTGTTTTATAAAATGTTCATTGAACATTTTCAGCCCAACTGAAAGCTTTGACAACTCCTGATTCCAGTAACAAAACTCATATTGGGTTTTTATTTTAATTTTAAAAAGTACTTTTGTCTGTTCAATTTATCTGACACTTGCTTCATCCTCTTATGTTTTCTTGGTTGGATCTTCAGGGGCTATATTGTCTGTAATGTCCCTCAAGTGATCAAAAGTGTTGGCACTTAAGAGATAACAAGAGTTCAGGTCTGACACTGAAAAGTGAGCTATAATTTTCCCTATATTATTTAATTCCCTAAGAAGTGATGTTGAGCTTCAGATTTTTGTGCTGGAAATTATAACTCGAAGGTCAGAGAAAGCAAGCTGTTTTATTATCAAGGGAGCAGGAGCCTGTTCCCCAATCAGCAGTAAAACAATTTATGGGAGGAGTATTTGTTTCTCCAGCAGAAAATAAAAACTGTTTGCAGGGTATTGTAGCTAATGACAGGATGGATAAATCATGCACCTGCAGAACTCCTGGTATACAATAGATACAACATTGCGGGAAAGAAATCATAGCTTTGATAAATGTCCTAATCCCACAGTGATGTTTACAAAAGCATGCAAGCCCATCCACAGGAGTTAGCTGGAGAGTGGTACATTGGTTAGTTTTGTAGGATTTATAGAATTCTTCCCAGTGGCCAAATGCATTTCATAACTGCACTGCATTCAGTAAAGTAAGCATTTTGTGGACCTGAAAGCTTGTAATATGCATGTGATGCTGGAATCAACACTTTCTCTATTGCAGCTGAGGAAAGAAATTTGACTTTTTATCATTTGCTAGAATTGTAGCAGTGATGCTGTGCCACAGACATATTTCAGTTGTTCATAAGCATCTCTCTTCCCTGGTAGCTGAGTCTGGATTGCACTCACTGGTTAATGTTGCAGACTTGCTTAAATTGTCAACCAGCTGTTACTCTTGGGATTGTCTAGAAAAAGTTGCATATTGCAGATCTAGTGTGAAGAAAATCATTTTGTATCCAAGACATTGGTTGATTTATTGTTCAGGGAGTAATTCAATATACATGTAGTAAACAGATACATCAGAAAAAAAAGATTCTGCAGAACACAGTGAAACGTGCCTTTGGGTACCGTAAAAGGGGATAGGATTCAGGTGTTAATGAAATAATTATTTTTCTCCCCAAACTATAAAGAAATAATGAGTTTCACAAAAAGTGTTAGCTGTCTGTAAAAAGTTTCGCTTTAGAACACAGGTAAATGCTAAAATCGGTCATTAATCAGTAAAGCTCCTGAACTTGTGTTTCAGTCAGTGATATGTAGGTCCACACAGAAAATAATTACCACAAAATTAATGCAAGAGCTCTCTACCTGTGAATGGGGATTCTAGGAAATGCACTTATAATGATAATTTTTTTCTTTTCAATTTTTGCATTATCCCTTTGTGTCCCCAGTTTTAATGAGGGAATGCTGCAAGTCCCAAATACTGCTGTGTACTCTGCAGAAAAGTCCCTTGAGACTGGCAACTGTCATATGTGAGAAAGGGATTCTTAGACCTCATAAAAATACTACTCTGGAGAGATCTGCCAAGATCCGATACCTAATGTGATATGCTTTGTATGTAATCAACAACTTTCTTTAAGAATAGTGTTCACCATTAGACTTTCTTATCTAGAACAAATTCTCTCCTTCAAGTTCTTTGCCTCTGTGACTCATGGAAGAACATCCTTTTCTCCAGTCACTCCGTACAGATGAGCAGTAGCTGCACCGAAGTATTGCACTGAGTGATTTATTTTATATGGATGAGTTCTCTAGAATTAAGAAGCATGCAGGTCATCTGTGGTGGGATCTTAACCAACGCTATCTTACCAGAATTTACTGGGAACACTCAGGTCATGCTCATCTTGGGTTAACATAATGCTTTACTACTTTAAATTGTAACCATGGTGTTGTAAAAAAGGTTGGAGTAAATTTAACCGATGCCAGTGTGTTTTATTTTCAGAAAATAATTACTTAATGACCTACCATTACAAGGTCATATTCAATGTCCTTCTGAGGTTGTTCTGACTTAAATATATCACAATAGATTGACTAAATAATATTCTGATCAGAAGAAACTTTGACATGGCCTTACTTGGGGTCAAGGTAGTCTCTGTGCTCAGACCTAAATTAAAGGTTTAAACAAGACCAAAAAGAATCCCATCTAACAACATATATTTTAATCCCAGGTTACTTTTTAAAAAGAATGTAACAAAGATAAACAAATTAAAAAAAAAAAAAATCCTTTGGAAAGTCTCCTTTCACTCTCTGTGGAAGGAAGACATAGAAATGAGCAGTCCAGAAGCATGAGTATCCCCATTCCCTATGGCTAGATACAACATGAATACCAAAACCAATACAAGTGTCCCTTAGACATGCAAAATTCCTTTTCTTATTCTGGAGAAATCAGTTTGAAGTACAGGATCATTTCTTGAGACTTTTACTTGGCCTTTGCACTGAGTTTGCCTGCTGAGATAGTGGTGTTGGTACTACTTTCGGGGAGGTGTGTGTGAGCAGAAGACGAGTGAAACTCATCTGTCTCTTGCCCAGAGAGCCATCAAGTAACAGCAATTTTGAATTACAGAGGTGTCCCACACAGGTTGCCAAGAGTCTTTAAATCTTTAATCTAGATTACCACTGGCCTATCTTTTGTTACTTATTCTTTGCTCCTTGATGCTGATGTGGACAATAAGATGGCAGAAGACCAGGCTCTTCGTGGCCTGTTCCTCAAACTGTGAAGGCTTTCATTTTTTTCAGCTCCCTTGCTCACTCTCTTGTGACTACAAGAGCAATGTTTCATACTTTGCCCGGGAAAAAAATGCTCTTAGGATTCAAGTAACAGTTAAAAGTACAACGTGAATTACGGTGTTGAGTCACTGGAAATGACAGCAATTCTAAACAGAAAAGTGTGAAACCCACATATGTTTTGTTTTCAAGGCATAACTCTGGGAAAAAATAACAATGAATTGCAAACTCTTTTTCTAAAATGCATTCCTTAAGAGTTATTTGAGTCCTATTCTAAAAAGTCTCTCAACTTAGTATTTCTACTGGGCCCCAACTCTAAGTATTCCAGCTGTGCAGGCCTGGGTCCTCTTCACCTCGTTGGCAGGGAGCTTTTCAGCCAAGCAAGGCTATCCCATGGAGAGCATTCCTCTCTCACCTACTGAGAGGGGGCAGGTGGCCTGCACGCCCTGAGTTTTGGCATGATGTGGACTAGCTCTCAGTGCTCTTGGATCTACTGGATGAGCTATAACGTTACATGTATGCTGAGATATGAAATACAACCTCATCATTTCTCTGTGGTTTGCTGGAATGCTATTTCTTTCAGTTGATCCTGTTTTTCCAGGTAAAGCATATTGTGTTTCAATCCCACGTCTGGAAAAACAATGTTTCTCTCAAATTTGGTCATGTCTCTGAAGTTTTTTTGTGAAGGTTATGACACAAACTTGATAAACTTGAAATCGGCTGTGGCCAAATATTAGAAACTCAGTTCTTACTGAAACAGATAGAATCTGGTTTTAGACTGTAAAAGATTTGCATCCTATAGTGAATGATTATGTTGGGAAAAGTACCAGCACAAAATTCCTCTTTCCTGCTGTTAAAAAAAAAAACAACAACAAAAAACCAAAAAACTGCAGTATCTCCCATGTTTAGTTTTTATAACAACTCCAAAAGAAAAAAACACTCTCACTCTTCAGTTCCTAAATAACACAATCTTTAGGGTCTCTCAGGTGGATTTTGTGATGAACTAACTTCGGATTTGGTTTGCCAGTTTCATATTTTCTCTGGGCATGAAAACAAATGCAGCATTTTAGCTCATGCAATAACGTTCCAGGGCAGCTATTTTAATTTCTTACTTTTACAGGTTATAGGAAAGCTTTGATTTCTATGGGAACGGTAGTATTTTGTAAAGCATCCAAACTTTTAAGAACATAGGACTATGCTTTGTATCATAGTCTGATCCAAATACAGGCATATAGAGTTCCTGTAAGCAGTATCTCCAGAATGGCAGTTTCTCTCTTTGGCTTTTCCCATTTCCTGTAATCATTTTAGGATCCAAAATAAGGGATGTCAAATCCCTTGAAGAGATGGTGCGAAAAGAGTGGACACCCATTCAATCACAATTCCTTTCAGGAAAAAAACCCCAGAAGACGCAGCTGAAGACAGAATCATTCTATAATCAAAATCCAGGCGACTGGAAACAACTCAAATTGTGTGGGCTAAGAAAATTACATCATAGCTCTGCAAAGTTGCTTTTAAAAGATGAGGTAGTGGGAGGCTGAATTCAGATGTTATTTACACCTCTTTAATCACACTTGCCTTTTTTTTTTTTTTTTTTAAGTCAATGTTAGTCGAGAGGTAACAGAGGATAATATTTGAGCCTCTCTCCTCTTTTGGAGTGCCAAAGCCAATAATAATCATAGCATCTTGGAATAGTTGACGGAAGGTGTCAATCTTGCTTTTGATGTGAAATAGAATTTCAGAAATTAACACACATTTTTCCTGTTAATTCAGTGCGTGGTGATGATGTAATGCAAAAGAGTGGAGGGCACAGGTGTGATGACATGAAGACTAAGGCTATAACAGAGCTATCAATGTTGTCTAACATCCTAATCAAAGGATGTGCTTTATTTGCATACAAATAGAAAGGAGTGGCTGCTAGTTCTTACACCTATTATAAAGATCTTTAAAAGTTGGAATTATTGCTCCAGTCAAAAATACTGCCACTATTTAAAATTTGCACAGTACTTGCATGATAAAAATTGTTCCATAAATACTATGTTCTATTTTTTTCCACTGTTAGACTTCACACATCAGCTATTACAAGTACTAAGAACTGAAAGCAATTAAGCTCAATATACAGTAATAATACTAATAACACTTTGTACTTCACTCATGCTTATGTCCAAAAATGTTCACAACTTTTACAAACATGAGGAAAAAATTAGTCTTGAAGTTTTAAAGTAAGATTATCCGTACTTATAAATCAGAGAAATTCAGGCATACGGAAAAAAGGGTTATACTTTAAAATATGCTTAGACATTTAAATTTTATTGATCTCAGTTTTAGATTGCATCAGACCTTTAGGGTATAAAGGTACTGGACTGACTTATTAAAGGAAAAGAAATTTCTCCCCTTGCTTTGTAATATTTTTTTGATTCTGGCAAAACATAGCAACAAGGACAACAGGGTTTTTTTGATTGTTTGGTTGGTGATTTTTTTTGGTTGGTTGGTGGTTTTTTTGTTTGGTTGTGGTTGTTTGTTTTTTGTTGTTTTTGTTTTTTGTGGGGAGTTTGGTTTTGCTTTTTGTTTGTTTGTTTGTTGGGGATTGTTGTTATTTTGGGTTTTTGGGAGTTTTTTTTGGTGATCTGATAACTTTCTGCAAAAGTTTTCTGATAAAAGTTGACCAGATTGTTCCAGAAGTGGCAGTGGTGCTCTGCCGTTGACGTTCTAAGAGAGAAAAAAATTAAGACAGGATTATGGGGAGAGGTAATACTTTTTCTTGATGGAATTGGTTTGGAATACTTGAGGGGAAACAGATACACTTCTAAATCCAGAGTAAAAGCTTGTGTGCCACAAGATCTGTCCATTGGCCTTCGCTGGCTGCCAGACACCCACCCAGAGGCTCTTTCACTCCTGCTCCCCAACAAAACAGGGGTGGAAAATAAGGTGAAAAAGCTTGTAGGTCAGGATAAAGACAGGGGCATCTTTAAGAAGGTGCCTTCACAGGCAAAACCAAACTCAATGTGGGAAAATTAATTTATTGCCAGTTAAAATAAGTTTGGTTAGTGAGAAGGAAGGGAAGATTAAGACAATACCCACCCCTTCTCCCCCCTGCTTTTTTCCCCACCCTCAACCTCACTCTGTTCCTGAGGCTCAGCCTGCTTCTTACCCCTGCTGGCACAGGGCAGATGGGGAATTGCAGCTATTCTCTCCTGCTCCTCATGCTCATCCTCTGCTCTAATGTAGGTGTGGGCCTTCAGGACACCTCCACATCCTCCAGTATGGGATTTCTCATAGATCCTATCCCACACATGCTCCAGGTGGGCTTTCCAGGGTCTCAAGGGGATCCTCCTCTGCCTCCTCCCTGGGTGCTCCTAGGCATCATGTTTCTCACTTTTTTCCTCACTCCTAGGAAGTGTTTTGCCCTTTTTAAAATACTTTTCCCCAGAAGCGCCACCATCCCTGCTTCAGAGCTCAGCCATGCCCTGAGGTGTGTCACTGGGAGCCAGCTGGAACCAGTTGTGTTTGGCACTGGTGCAGCCCTGACCTCACCTCACAGAGGCTGCCCAGCACTGCCAGCACTGGGGCACCTGCCCCCAGGACACCACTGTTCCCTCACAGCTCTTCCAGTCGGTTCAGTGTCTTTCCCACAGTAGAGTTGCCTCTGCACTGTGCTGGGAAGGTGGCAGAGATGTGCAGTGTTTTGTAGATCAGAGGGCACCTTGAATTCAAAAAGTAAACTTTTGGGGTCCCTGATCTCACATCCTAGCTCGCCAGTGACCCAAGGGTATGAGGCTGTCATAGGACTTAGCAGCTGGTGGTGCAGATAATCTCTCCTCTCTGGCTGACAGTCTGGATATCTTCAAGCTTTCAAGGCCAATTATCCTGGGAATGTCTTTATGTAGTGACTTTTGTTTTGCTTTGCTTTGTGGGTTTGTTTTTTTTTTTTTTCTGGACGTGATCCAACGGAAAGAGCAGCTTTCAGTGGGTCAGGCATGGTAGCCTCCCACCAAAGCCGTTCAGAGCAGAGGATTCTCCCATCAGGGACCTTCCCCTCGTGGCTCCCAGCTACCCTGAGGGGGGCGGCATCTCACTTCCTGCCTCTGCATCCTGAGTGGCCTGCACGAGTAGGACACCCAGCACATCCTTGGTGGTCTTAATGGCTCACTGTTCCTAACGGACCCTCTGTGAGGAAAGACCTGGATGAAGGAATAGAAAGGAGGCAGAGGGCTCTTCTGGAGTTCGCGCTGGGGCTGAACCATGCCTCCAGCATGGTGGCAGATCTGGGAAGGCGTTTTGTGTAGCACACAAGCAAGAAACAAAACTCAGTCAACAGACAGAAGGCTGTTCAGCAGCTAAGACAGGCGGTTTAAAAAACAGGGTCATTTTTGCTCCTGTTCTGTAAAACAGGAATAGATATTGCGCATGTCTGTGTAGTGCAAATAGCATCTCTCCTTACTGTAGTGGAGTTCTCTGCCATAGTGAAAAGAATCAGTTAACAATTATCACAGATGCCAATGCATCTTTACATCCTCTCAGCCACTGATATTTTCCACTGGTCCATACAATGCAAACTGATCAGTAATAATAGGAAGGACTGAAGCTATTGTTGGGATAGAGCAGCTCAGTGTTCACAGAATATTTGATGGGGTATGAACTTCTCAAGAGGAGTTAATAAGCAGCCACACTCGAATACCTGATGTTTATAAAGGGGAGAAATTTATATGGGGAAGTACATTATGGCTAAAAACCTATTTGATCTGGCCGAAAGAAAACCTGGCCTTCATCTCTCATGTAGAAGAAAGTCTACCAGGGCCCAGAAAGAGAGATTTGTCTTTGACGAGTGATCTGAAAGATAAGTAACACGTCAAAGGAAAGAAAATGCAGTTTCTGCTCCTTGGGGAAAGAGAGGAAAAGGGGAAAGAAAAAAAAAAGAAAAAAATTAAAACTCCTCTTATTTTTTTTTTCCCCTAGCTATAGCTGTAGCCTCTTTCCTTTGATTTGTCATGATTTAAATTCATATAAAAAGATTTATTTCAAATAAGCCCCTTTAACTGTAGGGGCAGGTTTTTTTTCTCCTAAAGCCTTTTGTAAGAACAAAGTAACCACTTGTCACACACAGAGACTAATGAGAGTTTAGTGTGGGTTTTAGTGTTCATTCATACGCTTTGTGTTCAGCTAGTCGTAAGTTAAATCTTTAGAAATCACACCGCAGGAATCCTTCTCTTAGGGGTGGGGGCGGGAGGCGAATCTGTCGAGATACTGAGAGCTGGTGAGCGGAAACTGCTCTTTTCAGGCTTCCTAAACGGCGGCGCAGGAAATAAACACATGCAGGAAGTCGTTTGGCCTTTTCTTGAACTTAAAGTTTATACAGCAATTGATAACTGAGGCAAACTTTGTGTACTCAAGCTTTTAAAAATTAAATGAAGTAAAGAGGGCTTGTTTAGCCCATGCCAGCGTGGCCTGTAGTTTCTGCAACCCGCTCATCTAAATACAGTATTAAAAATTGGAAAGATTATACAGGGCATATATTTTTATAGCTAGAATATGTCCTTGAAACCTTTTTGTGTGTCTTCTCTCTCTCCTTTTTTCCTTCCATTTCTCTAATTCTTTCCCAATGAAACTGAGCTGAAGCACTGAAACAAAACTGAAAATCATGTTTATGAAGCTGTTTTCTGTGCTTCTGCACCAGACTCTGCTCTTTCATACTTTCCTTGACCTTCTCATTTATCTTGTAAGCACTTCAGGGTAAGGATGGTCTTGGACTGTGTGAAACACCTTATTAGGTGGTGGCCCATATTGATATTTGGTTAATGCTACATATATGGTGTATAAAAGTTGTCTTTGAAAGGAGGGTAAAAATAAATGAAGTGTCATTCTTGAGTATAGCTTTTGAAATTGATAGCATCAATTTACTAACAGGGACACTTATAAGTGTAAAAGAAATATTATTTGTGTTCATATTTCTGAACCTTTCACTGTATTAAAAAGGTCACTGTAAATTTAATGCTTTAAAATGAGCAGGTTTAGTTTTATAATAATGACAATTAGTTGGGGTAAATTTGCATAGGAAATTTAGAACACCTTTGCCAATAAAAAGAAAGCAAGCAAAACCCAAATGCAGAGCAGAATATGGAGTAAAAAGGTCTTTGAAGACCAGCCTAAATACCTGTTAAAAATGCATCCACTTCTATGCACCTTCTACTCTTTTTAAAAATTGATACTTTTTGCTGTCCTAATAAAACACTCGTAACAGTGCAGGTGTTTATTAGGAATATTTTTTATAAAACAGGGACTGGAAGCAGAAAGCTGCAGTTAAAGTAAAATGAGAGAAATACAGAAAGAATGCGTGTGAATTACACATCTGTAGGCTGGGTTGCTTGCAGATGGAGTTATTAAATTAATTTTTAAAAAACAATTTAGGATTTTGGATTTCTTTTCTTTGTTTTAAGAAATTAAAACACATCATGAAATTTCAGAGTCTGGTTAGAAGGTTACATATTTGAAATGTAGCTTTGTGATGGCTTAACCTTACCTAACCACTAGGTGGGATTTCAAGACTTCAAGAAATACATCTAAACATTGGCCCCAAACTGCCATTTACCATAAAATGGACATAGCTGATCAGGAGTTCAATAAATGTCAATATAAAAAAAATAAATATGGACGTTTCTACTATTAATCTTGGTATTGTACCTTCTACACATTTTTCAGAACATCTCCTAACTTCTATCACTTATTGATTATCCATTTGATTTATATCCTAGCATGAAGTGTAACAGTCATCAGTCTTGCTTTTGGGCATTACAGTGACATAGCTCTTTCACTGATATCTTTGAAGGAATCCATTTTTTCTTTTCTTTGCAGGAAACACTGAAACTTGTTCCAGATCATGTGTCATTATATATATATATGCACAGTGATGATATGTAGCTGCATTAATTGTATTCTACCCTAAAAGCTATTTTTATGTTGCATTTCTTTCTTTTTGATAGTCCAGCTCCACAGTGAGAACGTACCAAAACAGTAAATCAAGAGTGACCATGAGCCCTGGCTTTAGCTCCCAGTGGAATAGCAGCCAACCTGCTTGGAATACATACACCTTTCCAAGAGCAAGCTTGCACTACCAGTCTCATGCTAGCTACACCTACTGTGCTGGACATCCTGCTGTAAGTAATTAAAACTTTTTCTGCAGTTACCTGAATGAGCTCTGTAATACACTGGGAGGTGGAGGCACTCAAGGGCTTGCAGTTCAGCACCCTTCTCCAGTGCCCTTTGTGTCCCACAGGAGTCAGGACAGCTCATGTGTACTAACCCTAACTCTAGAAAATAATAGAATGAGTCTTAGACATAAGCAAATGGGAAAGTTTTGTGGCTTAGTAAAAATACGTAATTTTTTGTATATTTAGCAATCCTTCTCCTTGCGTGAAATTATTGCTGTGTGCCTGAGTTTCAGTGTCAGAGATGCGGTCTGGAAAGCAGTGTTATAGATGGCCTCTTTTCTGTTTCTGGTGAGCCTGTTAGATGAATGAATTATTCTTTCTATTTCAGAGATTTTAAATTGCGTGGATGAGTCAGTGGAGGAGAAATCTCTTTTCATGATTTGATTTATTTATACTCACTACTTTATCAATTATTTGATCAGTGGTGAACATGCAGTCTTGTTGCTAAGCAAAGGCTACTGGTCTTCTGTAATTTGCGTGAACTGGTGGCTGAAAAGAACGGGGGGTGCTCACTGTTGTTGTGTGTTTTAATTTGACAACCATGAAAGGGTCACAACTGCAGGCTGATGGTGGGTTTTGTCATATGGATATAGGTGACTGCTTACAGCAGAGCCTTTTAGTTTCTGGTTTTGAAAGATCCTGAGAGAGTTAACGGAGGAAGATCTCATTAGTGTAAGCAATCTTGCTTTTTTTCCCCACTCAACACTTTGTTTGTTTAGTGTTTGAATGTGAACTTAGCTTTGGACATTTGGACATAGAACTTCTTAAAGGACATAGTAATTTAGCTTCCTGTCATGTGTACATAATCAAATTTTACCATCAGTGAATTCCAATAGGAAAACAGGGAAGTAAAGCTTTTATTACAGAGTGGAAATTATGCTATGCAGTCCTATTGCAAGATCTTTGTGATTTGATTTAGATTTGCTATCTTACCTGGCAATAGACTTCTGGCCAGAAGTTTGGGTTAGAGTTTGTCTCAAACATGAACATGGTAATTGAAATAAAAGAAAGGAATACATTTGTAAAATCTTACCTCTTTTCTGAGGTGATGAGTTCTCAGGATGAATTAAACATCTCTGTGGAGTCTGCTGTTTGGTAACGTCCATTATGGTGTCATTGGAAATGATAAAAACTGTTGTGAAGAAATAAAATGTATTTGGCATTGGAAGGGCACAGATATTTATTCAGATATTTATTTCGTTTACAATGATGGCTCAAAAAGAGTCCTTGTATGGCTTAATTTAACTTAAACTGTGGGTATTCAAATCATTAACTGCTCCTTTACTTTGATAATTTAGAATAAACGCTCCCCAGTCTGTGAGTCTTAGCTTTGACTCTGCTAAGCAAAAGAGCATACAAGAGCAATGCTAACTGTCCTGGCAGAGAGCGTAAAATTTGAATTGAAATGTCAGTCTTTTTCAAGCTACTTCCACAGTTCCTCTTTCCTTTATTTACAGTAAAGTTGATGATAGCTGAGCTAGAATTGTAGAACAATGTTTGTATATTGTATGTATATACAACCTATACAGTGTGTTTGTTTCATTGAGCACCTTACTATGTAGACATTGGAAATGATGCTTCAGTCTGGAAGTTGATTTATCTAATTGCTGGAAAGCTGAGGTTTCAGAACGTGCAGATTTGCATAAACCTTTGTGCAATTAATCCAGCCCTCGGTGTCCCTGGATTCAGCTGTTTACAAAATTTGGCCCACTTCTTGGCTCCTGCTTATCTGAGGAGCTCTGTTGCGAGGCTGCTCAGCAGAGATTGGACTGATTTCCTAGGCTGTAAAAACCTATAACAGATTATTAGCTGCCGTTGCAGTGCCGGCCACTGTGATCACATACTTCTTCCGTACCTTCCATACTTTTATATTCTCTGAGGGTGAGGCCCTAAGTAGGGCCTGGGCAAACTCGGCACTTCAGCAAACTCAGCTCCTCCCTCCTGCAACATCACATGAAGTTCAAGTTTCCAAGAAAAACAACCCCTTAATATTTGCTTGAATATCTGTTTCATTGTATATGATAAAGTTATAATTAGTCCTGTTCCTGTTTCTAAGTTAGATTTGTTTAATCTGAGCTGAAACCAACCTTCCTGTGGCAAATGACAACAATAAAAGTTGGATACAGAGGAGCTCCTTTATTCGTGAATCTTCCCAATATTACATGCTCAACTGGATATCTACTTTACTTCAGGGGATTTTATTTGCCCTCATCTGACACAAGTTCACTAGAACAAGTTGTAGGTTGTAGTGCTGTATGAAGCTGTTTCGGCAAAACCTCCCACATAGAATATGTCTAAAGATCATTGCAGTTCCTTGACACTTTGGAGGCTAACAAACTTACGAGCGCTTTGCAAGTTCAAGGCAGACAAATGTCAGGGAGTTGGATCTGGTCTTGAAGTACTTAAAGATATTACTCTCCAAAGACAGCGCCAAGAGAAAAGCTTTGGATTTCTCCACTGTTTGGAGAAAAGCTGAAGGAGACAAAAAAGATTCATTTTAATTGGGCAAAATGTAGCTAAAAAAAAAAAAAACACTTCATTTTGTTTTTCATCTAAATGAAAGAAAAAATATCTTACAAAGAGCAGTGTTAGGAGACCCTTATGACTGGCTGGTCCTGAGAAATATGTTGGAGTCAAAGGTGGGGGTTTTATTTTGTTTTATCAGAGAGCACACTTGGCATCTCTCTTCCATAGTGCCACAATCATTGATTAAAAGCAGTCTTTCCACCCTAGGAAAGGAAAGAACAGGAAGCTTGTTTAAACACAGTAATTTTTCAGCTCTTGTGGAGTTACCTAAGGGAGAAAAAGGCTTCATATCAGCCCATTCAACAGTGAAATGGAGGTTTTGAACAAACAAGAGGGTGCTAACTTCTAGCTATCCTGGTAGACAGGATACCCTGTAAGATCTGTGTAAACTAATATGAATGATAATGTGGTAGATGGCCCTTACAAAGTAAATGATTTTTGATATTAGGGGCTAGAATTTCCCCTGGCATTAACATTCAGAGGCTTTCAGCCAGAAAAATACAGCATGTAGGGCTCAGAATAGAAGAAGACACCTAGTCATCTAACATGCTTTTCTCTTGAACTTTCTTCACACAAGAAAATAAAAAATAGGCAAAGTAATTCTGATTATCCCTGTTGGGCAAGATAGAAACAACCCTTCGAGAACTTTCACATCTATGCAGGCTTCCTACCCTCGCTTTTTCCAAAGTCTCTAAGACTCACTTCCTCCACATTTTGCTGGAAGGATGACAGAATTTCACAGGTCTGCAGAAATCTTGTCCATTGAACTAACTCTAACAAATGACCACTTAGACTGTGCTGTCGTTTTAAAGGAGTACGTGTATAAAGTGGGCAAACCCCATAGACCTCAACAGCTTTAGACAACTTCAGCTGAAATCATAAGGGTGGTCACTTATGTCTTTCTTGAATATTCACGTAGTCGTCACAGGTACCTGCCACGCTCACTTCTGCAGAAGTCAGTCCTTATTTATGAAGGAACTTGGCAATGTGTTAGTCTCTGATGCAGCACACAGTACTGTCACAGACTATGTTACCCTGCAGGACTTGAAACCTTTGTTGCATACCCGTGGGACGATGAATTTTGTTGCATGTATTAATTTCTTCACGTGCATACATCTCTGCAGCATGCATGATGTCTTTGAAATCCTTATGTAGATATGCGACTGTGGTGGGTTGACCTTGGCTGGACGCCAGGTACCCACTGTGACCAGCCGCTCTATCACTCCCCTTCCCAGCCAGACAGGGCAGAGAGCTAGGTGGAAAAAACAATTCATGGGTTGGGATAAGGCAGTTTATTTAAAGCAAAAAGTAAAGTGGAAGGTTGCATGTGCAGCAAGCAAAGTGAAAGATAACACAGTTTATTCTCTACTTCCCATGAGCAGCGATGGTTGGCCACTCCTGAAAAGCAGGGAGATGGTTCCTCAGCAGGCAGCCATTGGAGACAAGGAATGCCTGCCTTCCTGCTCCTTGCCTCAGCTTTTATATCTGAGCTGATGTCATATGGCATGGGTCAGCTGGCCTACTTGTGTCCCCTCCCAGGATCTTGCCCTCAACTGAGGAAGGAATGTCACAGTGCTGGTGCTGTGCTCAGCAGTAGCCAAAACACCCGTGTGTTATCAACACCCTCCTAGCTACCAATGCAGGGCACAGCACTGGGAGGGCTACTGTGGAGAAATGAACTCCAGCTCAGCCAGACCCAGTACAGCAACTCAGCGTATGTAAGACTTTCAGCTAGAATCTGTTCTGCACTCTAACGGGATTCAGTCATGCTCTGGTAGATCAGTGACAGCCTTCAAAGCGTGATTGGTTAAATCTGTAAAGTTACTATTTGGAGCCCTACACATAATGTTTACAAGCTGTTACATGACTGAGATGTCATATATGGATCAGAAAAACAGTTTCCTTAGCAGTCTCCATTCCTACAGTCTGTCCCCTACTTCTTTGTACTATCTTCCATAAATATGTGATTGCTTCTGAAATTATGCTGTTAGTTGGAATGTGCAAAGCAGAACTTAAAAAAAAAAAGTGATAGAGAGCTCTAGGAGATGTAACTGGCATCCTTCCACTCACTTCTCCGAGCCCTAGTGGGATTTCAAATCTTTAATCTTGGGAATCTTAAGACCCAGTAGAAGGAGCTATAGCTCCTTTTGCACATTTCCACTGACAATCCTTGGACGGAAAAGCAGAAAGGGAGGAAGGCTGCCACTGTGGACAACATTAATGGAAGATCTTACTCACTGTGAGCATGACTATGCAGAGTTCATCGGAAAAATTTCCAGTGGCAGCGAGGTAAGCCTCGTTGCTGATGACAGAACTACTGGACTGCAGTATTGCACAGCTGTAATGCTTTATGTAAACTGACTGTTCTCGTTATTGTCACACAAATTGGATTAACATCTGTACTGAGATCTCACTGGTTGACTTTTAACAACTTCTTTTGTATAAATTTATAAAATTAGAAAACCTGCCATTTTTGTATGATTAGATGATACAATGTTTAGGGACCACCTGGAGATGTGAGATACAATTATCTGTTTGTATGTACACATATATACATATCTAATGGCTAAGTTATTAGTCTATAGTATACATATATTTATATATATAACACAGATCAAGATTTTGGCTAAAATCTTTGCAGAATGGTGTAGGAAGGTTCTCAATGCACTGCTGGTGTTGGGTGTCGATCTCTAGTCTTCTGATGTGATCCTGTTTCTGAAATTTAAACCCAGTTAGAGAACACATTCTTTTAAGAGTAATATCCTACTCAAAGTTAGTTATATAGCACCAAAATAAGACTGACAGAAGCAATATACAGATACATGCCAAATTCAAAAGATAGACCATAAAAGACATGACCATATACTATAATGCAAAGATAATGTTTTGAGAAGCTTCTTCCCTTAAATCCAGACAGTGTTCAATACACATAGCATGGGTGTCCTACTCAAAACATGCCTTTATTTCTCTAGGAATATAAGTACAACAGATCAGCACTCCCATTTATCATTTTTTTAATACTAATATCTTTCCAGTGACTATTTATGTTGCATCTCTCCTCAGAGAAAGAGACACTGCTAAGAGTGAAATGCTTATACAGTATAATACTGTCATCACTAATTTCCAAGATACCTGTTTAAACAGAAGCTGTCACTTTCTGATCTGGCTTGAGCCTCCTGCCTGATTCATTTTGTAACGTCACGAACAGTGGATTGTGGATTCATGGAGTAGAGCTAGTCTGATTAGAGATGAAGAGATTTCCTTTTACACATGCACATCCTCATAATCAGCAATGATGGGAAAGGAAATAAATAGTATAGTAGGCGTAAATTGAAAGTGTCTCTCTAAGAACCTCTCAATTTCACTTGAAGTTGTGAAATCTTGGTTTTCTCTGTCCCTAGTGTTAACTCTTTCTTACCTTCAAGGGCCTTTTATGTCATCTTTTATTTCACAGTATATAAAGTGTAAGGGATGTATTTTGATCTTCAAAGATGGTGATAGCCCCAGCTTCAGCAGCCATTTAATAATCTGGGAAAAGCTCAAGTGTGAGCTGGAAGGAAGTGGGAAAGAAAGTTCCCAATTAGAAGTAAAAGAGAGATTTATCACAAGAAGCTATTTTTTGTAATTGCTGATATGTTCCTTATGAAATACTGCAACAAGAAGTGAGATAGCAAATGAAGAGGCAGTCATTAAAGTGAGAATGAAAAGTATGACATCTCCATTGCTGGGTATGGGTTGAGGTATAAGAGAAAAGCCGTGCCAGTTAAGAGGAAAGTAAATGAAGGATTGTGGAGAAAGGAATAATTTTAATTGACAAGATGTTGTATCTATCAGGTGAAATGGGGAGCTTAGTGATCAGCTGCAAATCCATATGCTAACTGCTGACATATATTATTCTGTTTATCTATTACCTCCATCTACAGGAACAGAGCCTCAAAAACATGAACTTATTAGGCCTCAAACGTAAAACACATTTTCACTGTGGCTTGGCTTCTTTTGAGAAGAGAGGGTGGAAATTTCAAACCCCCAAACAAATATGTCTCTTAATTAACTTTTCTCACCATCTGTGCTTACTTATAGTTGAGGCAAGCGGTACCAGTGACTTGTGAGATTGCTTTCAATGCTGCCTCTTTAGGCCAGCTTTTCAAAGCAGCAATCACATGCAGTTAATTCCGATCAGATCAGCTTATCAGCTCAGTTCATTGTAGCGCTTTCATAATCATTCGTGTGTGACAGCCCATTAAAACTTGGCCAGGTCTTTAAAAAAAAAAATCACAAAATCCACCAATGTGTTTTACATTCAGCCTTTGAGGTATTCAGTATATTTGTTTTGTGTATTAAGCTTTGAAATGGAACTTTTGTGAAGGGTTCTAGGGACAATTCACCAGTAATGTAGGACTCTAGCCGAAGTAGTTTACTGTATTTTATTTTGAAGACTAGTTTTATTCAAAAATACACACATGATGCTGTAATAATTGTGTTAAATGCTGTCTGTGGCTCTGCTTGGCTTCTGCAAAGGTACAGTGCTGTGGATGCTGCATGGCAGATCAGAGAGGGCTAATGCGGAGTGTGTGAAAGGCCACTACCCGTGGGTGGTTCAGGTAGACCAAGGGAGTTTTTCCTTTCTTCAGGACTTTTGGTGGATGGCAATTACAGTTTGAAGTTCAACGCCCTGCTCCGAAAGGGCAGTGCCTCTCAGAGGAGAGAGAGCTGATAACACAAAACTCTTCATCTGACTTGCAACAAATATTTTTCAAAAAGTCTGGGGAAATGAAAAGTTCCACCTAAATTTGAGTTTGGAGATCTTTGGTTTAAGAATTCTGATTTTTATGTGTGAATGTTGTGGGGGTTTTTTATTTTTTTCTGTATCCACTACTTATTTACACACCACAGATATTATGTGTTCTTATAGTCTTTCGGCAGATTAAGTTAAGAATTTTGTGGATTATTTGTTGATGTCTTTTATAGGTTTGTTTCTACTATGTAATTTAACAGAAAAAAATCAGATTTTCTACAAAAACCGCAAGACAAAATATTTTTTTCCTGAACAGTTAATATTAATAAGATTGGGAAAAAAATCTGTATAAAAGGAGTGTCCTTATTTTCGAGAAGAAAGATTTCTTTGTGAAAATATAATTGAAATCTTTGAAATGACAAAAAAATACTTACACATATATATTCACAGCATTGGTGAAATAAGTACTCACCACCTCCAAGTGCTAACAAGGTCAACCATTTTGGAGATGGGAATTTTTGTTTATAAACAGACTTTATAAGATATTTCTTGCTGATTCTACACTTTTGTTCTTGCATACTAAAGGGAAGATAGAAAGAAGGTATTTTTTAATATGCTTTAAAAAGACAGACCAGATGCTGCCTTTTTTTTCTTCTTTTTTTTTTTTGAAAGAAAAGAAGAAAATTCCCTAAATTTAGACTGTAAAATAAGCTTGTAGGAGGCAGTAAATACAGATTCTAGTAAATGTCTGTAATTTACAGCGACACGTATCAACCTATACATATCTCTATAGGTATTTATGTCTGTATTCATAAAAGTGTGTGTCTATATATATATGTGCATACATGCTTCCACTGTTTATTTTTGTTTTGGTTTTCTGCTTCAATTTAGCAAATGGGAGGTCTGTGGTTCTAATTTAGCTTCTCCATCTCATTTTCAGTAAGCCAGACAGGTTGTCTTTAGGATTTGTTAGTAAAGGTGATGAATTCCTCCAGGCTCCAGAGAAAATCCTGGTCTTAGGGCTTGACAGTAGATGCTACAAACTGCCAACCTGTCACATGTTTTGGAGACACATGACACTTTTTGAAAGATTGATTATTTCAAAAGGCTGGCAACTGTGTTGCTTTCATTTTAAATAATTAACACACTCTGGCAACTTCCTTGTTGTATTGCAGCCTCCCAGGGTGAAGAGTTTTAGACTTTAGAGTTTAAATACTACTTCAAATAATTTTGCTGATGGACTCTTTCCCTTCTCTCTTAATTTCAATTGGTGTTAGTGATTTAATATATACCCACCCAATTCAGTGAAGGCATATGGCATGAAATTGTCCTTCTGGACTTAGACCTACCTCCTTGCCTCAAGGTTTTATTTACACCAGGGATGCTATTCAACAGCATTGTCAGCAGCGACTTCTGTTTACAAAGGGTGATGGAAGAAATGAAAGTCTGTGGGAAATACTGATTTGTCAAAATTGAAATGTTCTTTTGAAGACATTTCAGGTTTTTTACCCTTGACAAGTTTCAAATGTTGCTTTACTGTAAGCCCAAATGCTGACCAAAGATCACTTGTCCCTTGCTGATTTCTGGCATATGTTCCACCAGTGATTTAAGCACTTTATTGAGAGCACATGATCTAAAAAAGATCAAAATCCTAGATTTCATTTGCATGATCATGCTTAATTTTATAAGTAATCTAAATTTTGATCTTTTTCACCTTTGTCGAAATGTTTCTGTTGCTTTTATTAACAGGGTTTCCTTTAAAAGAAACACCTCAGAGACAGTGTGACCTGTGTGTCTGTGTTGGGCAAGTTGTTTATTGAGTCCTCTACTTTTGGAAAGTTTCAAGATGAAGGTTACTGTGTGAGAACCAACTTTATGTTGGGGAGATCAAAAGTATTGTGTGAAAGATGTTTCTACATGACACATGTAGAAGGAGGGAGCTGGAGTTTTTGAGAGGGGAAACAGATCCTCAAAGTAACAGGCTTCATTTATTTCTGATAATCAGGGAAGAACTCACTACAGTGTTGAGTTTTTCTTTGAAAAAGACTCGACCTCATATTTGTACCAAAATACTGTAAAAGGAGGTCCCTATCCTAAAGCATGTAGCTAGATGAGACAGAAAGTAACAAGGGAAGCAGGGGCACTAAAAGACAGGATCCTACCCAAGGTCATGCAGCTGTTGGAGGAAAAGAGTGGCAGTAAGCTTTGATTTTCATTAATTTCAAGTTGGTGCCTTATCTGTCAAACCAGGCAGGTTTTCTGCATTTTTAACAAGTATATAACTAGGTAGTGTTTACTTTTGTTCTAAAACCTGTAACTATAAAGTGTTGGAAGTGTTTTACTGCAGACCAAAACTTGTAGGTGAAAGCAGGTATGGATAATTATTTTCTTTGTTTTCAACCAGTGTCTCTCTTCTAAGCTGTATCAGGTTCTTCTTAAGGATGTTAAATACAGATATGTGTGCTTTGGGAAAAGAGACTTGCTTCCTCCTAAGGCATCTCTCCCCAAGGCATCACTCCTTTGTTTCCTTTGTTTCTATTTTATTTAGAGGCTGTCATATTTTAATATAGTTTTCCATGGCTTTCCTCTTTTTAGCTGTAAGATGGACTGCCTAAATTTTGCCAAATAGACTGAGTTTAGGTTTCCGAAGGAGCAGAATATTTTTCCATTTGATCCATTCATGTACAAATACCTATCTTCCTTGGGTATACAGTCAGCTTCCATGCAAGAGATAAAAAATTGAAAGTACCTGGAAATATTGCAAAGGTCTTTACTGAGATTCTCTACAGTATTTTCGCCTTTCACACTTTTTTTTCATCTTTTTAAGCATTAGCCCTCTGGCATGGTCAGGTGCTTGGAATTTCCTGGCACCAAAGGCAAATGCTGTGTTGAGGCCCTGTCCTTCTGCCCCGGTGACCTGTCCTTGGATGTGTGCCAGCATGGCTTGCTCTGCTGAAACCAGAGCCACTGCGGGTCTCTCTGCCAAGTGCTCGCAGTCAGTGAGAGCAAAGCTCAGCCTTTAAGTTCAGCCTGGTCGCAAACTCTCTGTGGCTGGACTCAGTCTTAAAGGTCTTTCCCAATCTAAATGATACTATGAGTCTGTGACACAGTGTGAAGGTTGCCAGAAAGTTCTAGGCTGTGGTCTATTCCAGCATATTCACTTTTTCTCTATGCTAGTTTTAGTACTGCATCTCTGTGTTGTCTTGGAAAAGCCACGCAGTTTTATTTGTTCCCCCTCTTGCTTTATTTCTTTGTTTGTATCGTGTAAATGAGAACGTTTGCCCACAAACACTTAGATGTGTAGCTGAAATTTATTTTATTTTGTATTGTCAATGATTTATTTTAAAGGTAGTATCTTTTAAACTTCTAGAAAGCATCTCAATTTTTACTTTGTTGTCAAGCTAGTCCCTCTTTGAAGACTTCCCTTTCTTCAGAAGTGACACTAGTAGAAATCCTTATATTGTATACAGCTGGGTGAAAGGTTGGATTGAGTTGTTTTCCTGCCAAACTATAAAGTGATTTTCTTTTTAAATCTTTCCTTCTATTTGGCTGCTACTTAATGTCTTTTGTCTGCTTAAGGAGGACAGGTGCAATTATTCACCTCTGAGTCCTGGGAAAGAAATAGTAATTCAGCATCGTCTCTTAGAAAGGAATGTAATTCACTGCCCCACATACAGTACATTATGCAAGTCAAACAGAACTGTGAAAGCTGTAGCATCATCAAGGATAGCATATGATGAACAATGCCTGGTACCAAGTTAGGCTGTTTATCTTAATATTTTGTTTGGGAGGAGGAAAGTAAAAGAATTAATTATGGATTGAAGCTTGACAGCATTGTCTTTTTAGTCTTTTAAGGACAAAACACCTTGGCACTGCTATGTGAGAAAAAGAATGTGTGAACCTTCTCCAACTAGTTCATTGGGATGTAGATTGTAAAGCAGTGATAGTAGATCCATAATTACTGAGATAATTTAATTTTTTTTTCTTTTATCATGATGAAAATAGGGACCAAAATTCCAAAAATGTAGCTCAGAATGTGTCTCTGAAGAGTGAAAGTTCTCACCCTGTCCTTAAAGTGCAACCCTGCTCACCACTGAGTTAAGATATTCAGGCTACTTAGAGGTTTCAGCCCAGAGTAAGTATATTCAAGAGATATTTAATAAGTTAATGATGGAAGCAATCTGCTTACAGAACAAAATTCTGCACTGGTTAAACAAACACAGTTTCTAGCTGTGGTCCCTTGGAACTGCAGAGCAGCTCTGTCCCATCATACTTGTTGCTTGAAAATTACACAAAATGAAGATATTTAATTTAAAGATATTTGTTTCAAGTTTCAAGACCTTTTTTCTCACCTGAAAATGTCAGGTTACTGCTTGTGTGTATCCTGGTTAAGTCTTTTCATTTCAGTCCCTGTTTTTACTTGCTGTTAAGTTTATGACACTTGCACCTTTCCAGAGAAACCTATGAGGCCTGGTCTGATGCTGAAGGGATGTTGTCTCAGAATTTTGAATAGAGGCCTTTTTGCTATTTTGTAATCAAAGAACTCAGATGCACATTTCTCACCTTTGTTGAAATAAATAATTTAATTATCAAATCTTTTCCTCCCACTAAATGCAATGACATATAGAATAGATACCAGTCTTTTCAGGCAGTTAAACATTCGTGCTTCCCCGCTCCCACCCACATGATCAGTTATTTCAGGAGCAGAGAGATAAACTTGATGCTTTCCAGTAGAGGGTGTCTGAAGCAGAAGCTTCGTCATTTTGACTTTTCTGAAACTCGAAATAGAGTAATTTTGTGATTATCTGAGATTTTTTTCTTTCTTTTTTTTTGTTACCAGAGGAGTTAATTTGGACTAAAATGGACAATAGAAAGAGGACAAAACATTTAAATTGTTGTTCTTACAGCCAAGTATCATACAATAGGCAAAGTGACTATGGAAATTATATCTTCTTATGGTAAGGTGTATAATTCCCTTCAGAGAAAATGCAGACTGCTGTGTAGATCTAAAAAAATCCTCAGAATCCGGGAATAAACAGCTGTGCTGCTGTTCCAGGACTGAGTGTACCACATGACAATCACTTTGTTTCTCTTGAAATGTTAGTGAAGCAGAAAAAAAATTCACGTAACACTAATAAAAGAAAGCCAAGCATGTTAGCACTTTTGTGATGGCTAAGTTGCCTGGTTTCATAAATAACTGTTTTTCAAAGGGTAACCAGCATCTAGTTAATCTAGTTAACTGACTAAAAATAATTTATTTTAATGACTGCATCTGATTTAGGTATTTTATTCTAAGATGTTCCATGTGAACAAACACCTTTTCCTAGTCTTGTTAATGTCATTAGGAGTCTTTGTGTTGATGGGGGTCTCCCTGGATAGAGTAACTGGCATGTTTGAAAATATTTTTCATTCTTTTAGACCAGAAAAGGAAGGGGAAGATTTTTTTTCCTCTGAAAAAGGAAGGATAAAACCACACAGAAAGAAAAGTGCCAATCAAATTATGCTTTGGGGGAAACAGCTAAACTGTTTATAAACAAGATGTCAAATATAAAGAGGAGGGGAAAATACCTAAATATAATCTCTTCTAGCAAAAGTGAACTGAGATTGTTGTCTATAGCATTCTTAAGGAATTTTCTTTTCGCCATGTTTAAGTTTGTCTTTGTATTTTAACCCAATACTCTGCCCCTTACCTGCCAAAAAACCTCAGGTAAATCCAAGACCCAAGAGAGATGTCGTTCACACTCCAGGAAGGCTTTTTAAACTGACCCTATACAGTTTTAGAAGTCATGTGTCTGGAGGAATAAAAACATCTAACCTTTCTACATCCAAAATGAAAATACTTCATTCTGTTTTAAACTACAATTAATAAAATGTAATTGAAAAGCAGATGCAAATAAGTCACAAAGGCATGAGTTGCTGGTCCAAACAGGGAACTGGAGTAGAAAGTTAGGACTCATCCTATGCAAATTACATACCTTTAAGGAGAAGCCTTTTTCTTTCTTTGCACAATTCTTAAGTTTTGTGAGGAAGGGAAGAATTATTCAATGAAGTACTTACCTACGCCGATGTTCGGTGATGGTAGTGGTAACAGCAGATCTGCAGCTGAGCATGAGGCTCCTTGCTGATATATTGGACATCTGACATTTGTAATGCAGATTCCAGTCTGAAGAGGTGATGATCTGTATTGCTGTGCAAAATATCTCCCAGAGATATTTCACTTTTGCTTTTCCCTCTATAAAACCCCAGGGTATATGCTTGGTCTTTCTGCGTAGAGAATACAATCAGCCAAATCCTCAGATGATCAGAGGTGATGAAGTCCCACTGGCTCAGTCAAGACTTTCCTGTTTGTATCCACTGGTGGTCAAAAGTAGATGGAAGGTGTGTTTGATGCCAACTTTGAATTCTTTGTCTTTGTGCTTTTATTATCTGTTGTACCAATACACTGAAACAAGCCTGGTTCTGGTGGTTCTAAAAAGAGGCAAAATGGCTCTGAGTTTTACCATGACCATGTTGCCTTGATCACATATATATATATACTGTTTTGTTCTGCCTCTGTCTGGCTTTTCTGAGATCATGGGAGAAAGCAAAAACCTTTTTCACATGAGGCAAGGAGATTATTTTTTTTTCTTCCCACTATTTTTTTCCTGTGTTTTGTTCTTTCACAGGTGAAAGGGTCTCTTGCCTACCTGTGGGGATTTTAAGAAAATAATCTTTTAATATTGAAGTGTTTATGTTCTCATTAAGGGGTCAACATAGCATTGATTTCCTCTACCCTCACCCAAAAACTAATTGCAAAGTGTAGTGGCTGGAGATAAGTCTGCCCACCAGGTTTAATAGCGTTTTACTAGTTTAATTAGGCTTTGGGTTTAAGGTGTTTCATGAGAAGAAAAGGGCTTCTCAATAGTTGGGTTAAAAAGGCAGAGAGAAACAACAGCTGTAAGGGCACTTTCCCATGTACTTGAGCATGATTAAATGTAGCAGGGGGTTCTTCCTTCACTGAGTAAATTACCTTCGTCCCACGTGTTTATTGATACAAACTTTAAACATTTGCCTTTGCAAAATATCTCAGGCTGCTTCTCTTGCTGCTCAGGGTCAAGAGAGAAATTCATGAATGCTGACAAGAAATCTCTTTCTAAGTATAAGGAATAGGTGTACAGTTTCTAAGATAAAAAGAAGATTTCAATTGTCAAATTCTTTGTGTGTTTACCTTTAAACAATCCACACAGCAAATAAAGGAACCTTTTCATCAGATGTATGTTAGTGATTCAGGTGCCACATCTTTTCTCTGGTGTCATACATAAAAAATCCCCTGAAAAATCTGCTTCCCTGTCCAGATTGTTTAAGCCTGGTACAGTGATACAGAAAAAAAATGTTATTTTGCGTTATTTGTTGGTCTTTTAGAAGCCAAAATATATGAGTCTTCAAGAAACTCTACCTGGCATCACTAGATGCTACTCAAGTCATAGTCACATCAAGGTGCCACAGGGTTTTAATAGGAAGTGTGCATTTTTTTTACAGCATAGGAATAGGAGAGCAGTTCATAAACTTTTCATTTTCACTCCTACTCTCCCATCTCTATCCACCTTTAAATATTTTTCTTCTCTGTAGCATTATGACAGATTTAAAACCAAAGCTGAAACATAAGGCATAAATAAATTAGTACATAATCTTCTTAATCCAAAAGTAATTTGTTAAAATCTGTTCAAAATCTTGTCTAATAGGCTAACCTATATTTCAAAATTCTCCAAATCTTACCCCTTGTATCTCAAATTACTTTAAACCATTTGGGACTGCTAAATGTTGGATAGCCATTAAATACATTAAGTAAAAATATGGCTAAGATGTTTTAATATATTAAATAAATATATTTCTCTTTTTACATTTTAATTTACTAATATTGAAACAAATACAAAGTTTCCTTGAAGTTAAAATTAAGATAACATAAACATGTGATGTGCCCTCAGTGTTCTGTTTTCATAAAAGCATTACTAAGAGTTATAAAGAAAATAAAATTATTCAAACCAGAGTGTGTAAATTTTTAGATGCTAAAATGAGAGCAAACCTACTCTAACAAAACACTGATGTATTCACTCAGTCTATGCCTTAATAACTGCGCTTCTCGTAACCTTATTCCTTCTGAATGCGGGGTACACAGAGTTCACAGAATCACGGAATGGGTCAGGTTGGAAGGGACACAGTGGGTCATCTGGTCCAACTTTCCTGCTCAAGCAGGGTCTTCCTAGAGCACATCAGACAGGATTGTGTCCAGATGGTTCTTGAATATCTCCAGTGAGGGGGACTCCACAACCTCTACGGGCTCCTCTATGGAAGCAAGAGCAAGGTGACATTTAGGCCCATGAGGTTGTGCCATTTAGTGACAATTCACCCCACAGAAGTCACCAACTGCCAGGGACTCTTACAGTGGCTCTCATGCTACCACCAGTCTATACTGGCTCCTGAAGTATCTCAAATGATAGTTGCTCAACAGCAAGGTTGTTATCTCCATTTCTGACTGGAAAGTACTTCAAGGAATATACTTGTTCATTAACTGCATAGTAGTTTTAAACAGTTCTTCCATTTTAGCCACTCTTTAAGCATGCTATTTCTAGCTCGTGCTCTGAATGCACTTTAATAATGATGGTGGGCAGAATAACTTCAGTCATATCACTAACAATGATCTTACCCAACCTATTGTGCAGCTGAACAGATCAAGTTAATGCAGAAAGTGGAGGGGTTTGGAAGCAGTTTCCCTATTGGAAAAATGTAAGACCGATGTACATCGATTCAGATTTGAAAAAAAAAAAAAAGCAAATGGCTGATCTGAAGAGAAATATATGCCAGTCAGAATAAATATTGCCCTCAATGAGAGTTATTTTGTTGGAGAAAAGGATCTAATATTCAGGAGACACTTGAGTTGTGGTAGTTGTTGAGTATTGCTTATTCAGGCAGTAGAATTGTTGGGCAGAAACAGGGAAAGTTTATTAGCCCTGCCTTGGGCATTGAACTATTAGATTTCATGTAATTTAAACAGGTTTCTAGGAAATATTTTACACCTTCATGAGTAAATGTGAAATTTTGGGCACTGGGAAACTACATGAGCATTGTAATTTTTATACGATTTTCCAAATAGTGCTTGGTTCTTTGAGACAATGTTTTTATTATGATAACTGTTATTTGTCCCTCTGTACTGTTGGTGCTCATTTTCTTTTTAAGGAGAATATGAGTGCTGATATATGGTACTGCATAACTATGTTAAAAATAATAGGAGGAGGGGGGATGGTGGAGGGCTGCTTCAGACAGATGAAAAATGCCAGTATGTCAAGGAAAATATATTCCCCAGTGTCATTTCATGCTCCACAGGGGTCTGTTTTCTTAAGTCCAGTGCAAATGCATACTCTCAAGAAAGCCATTTTCTGCTTAATGTGGAAAAGAAGAATAAAGCAATTTTTTATTCTACTTTTATACAATCTTGTCAGGAAAGAGAGATGGATGAAGAATTACAATCTTCAGAGATGCCATCAGGACTCCCTAAACACAAACCTTATCAGCCCCAGTCTGAAATCATGTCAAATTTCACAAATTAAGCAAGACTGGATTCTGCTTTGGACACCTCCAAGGAAAACACAAGACGCAATAGGAACTAGCATGAACAATTCCTTAAGCAGATCTCCTTTTCTTTCTAGTAAACAGTGATGAGATGAATATGGAGAAAGTATGCAAGTGCTTCCTTTCGCTCCCTGGAAGAGATTCTCTGCCCCCCTTTCCACCCCACCAAAATTAATGCTTGCTCTGACCTATTTTCATATTTTGTATTCCCTGGGCTGTGTGCCAGAGAGCAGGCACAGAGCAGCACTGGGAGTTCATGCACCTGCCTGCAAAGAGAGGGAATACGATGCAAGAACGAGCTAAGACAGGAGAACTGATCTCTTCAATATCCCAGTGGCAAGCACGTAGTGCACAGTCCCTAAAGGAGTCTGAAAAAAAGTTCTCTGTGCCCTTCAAAATTTCGTAGCGGTTATCGTTCCTTGCCTACAGCTCCTGCTCTGGAGGACCACAGATCTCCTGTAGGTTTTGTGTGATACCTGCCAGAACTCTGTGGTTGCCGGAGGTACTCTAGGCCATCTCAAATGGCACTAGGCAGCTATAATTAGGCAACTTAATCAAGCCCTTAGTTCCTAGGACTGCTTTGCCAAATATCTAATTTTAGCTGTCAGTGATGTAATGAGTGGACATTTCAGATGCTGCAGAAAATGAGAATTGTCACCGTATCACTCACCAGATCTGCCAACCTGAACGAAGTGCTCAGCAAATGGTGAAAAATTCAAAGACCAGCACCTATAAATGGGAGTGTACCCCCACAAATGAACTTATTTTTGGCTAGTCACTTTGCTTCCACTGGATTTTATGCACTGGAGGGGAGAGTCTGTGTAGTAGTAAAAACAAATGAACACAAGGAGAAAAAAAAACCAAAACCCAACAAAACCAACCAACCAAACAAAAAACACCACAAAAAAGAGCCTTCATAAGGTTAATTACTGTAGACATTAACACCACTGAATATTTTGACAAATCCTTAAAGCCCCCAAATCTCACTAAATGAAATCCTACGAAGCATTCACTTTTATTATAGGTTAATCTAAACCTAAAGCTTGTAGAAAAAAATCTTTATCTTGGTAGTATTTTATTAAGTAAGGTCTATAAATAAAATTTTAACATAGCAATAATTTTCCTGGAGTACTGCATGATAATAATCTAACTTCCCTGGATGAGTGCGGAGAAAGGTAGTAATACTATTCATTTTAAGGAACTGCCTTGATAATACTCTGCTGCATCACTTCCAGAATGCATAAGTAGTAATGTTTAGAATATTTCTCAGTGTGGTTAGGAAATTCACCTTTCACATCTGTATCTGCTCTTAAATTACACAAATACAAAAATAACAACATTCCCACAATTGAAAGAAAACAAATGCAGAGTATCTAGGAAATGGCACAGAAGAAAATGCTCCCACAGAAAATTCTTGCGCTTTTCCTATTGATGTAACAGTTAAAATATTTTCATGTTGCACTTCATCCCCATATGGTTTTCTTCAATGTTGTTTTCTCAGTTGATGGAGGGAAATTCCCTAGACACATTTTACATAATTGCTTGTATGGTTGCTGTTGCTTACATTTGTTCTGTCAATTGTGGATCCTTCTTATTTCCAACTATTTTGTTAGAAGTGTTCAGAATGCTTAAAAATGCTGAAATAAAGTATATTTAACACCACTACCCACTTACAGAGCTGTACAAAGCTGGAATTCATCCCTCAGCTCTTCTCTCAGCACCCAGCTCTGTCTCATGGAAAATATCTTTGCTGTTTTCTTTTGCTTACACTTTTTTTTTTTTTGGCTAAGTTTTTAGAAATTATTTTGGTAGGTGTAGAAGATACATTCTCACCACCATTTTTATTCGCAAATTGCTTCTGTCCCCTTTGAGACAATGCAGGCTGTTGAAAGAAGCCCGGGCTCTAGATCCAGGAACTGTGAGGCTCCCCTGCACTTTGGTTGATGATATTTTTTCAGACTAATTAATAAAAGGATTCTGTAGCTTCCTGAAAGTGTTGGAAGTTAACCTCAGTATTTTGATGGAGGAACATTTTCTTTATAGTATAGAAGAACTGATGTAGAGTGAAATTAGATGAGGAGCATTGCTGAGATTGGCACTCATGTTTCTTATTAGCTACCACTTCGCTAAATGTACCAGAAGGTATTACCCGTTTATTTCTGTAGCATTTTCCCCCATAGCAGGATGGTGCAGTAATACCTGCCTTTAGCCATTCTGATGTTTTGAAACTAATAGCAATTCTGAGACAGCATTAAATCTGTGGGCATAGAGGAGATTGCCTGAGGTAGAGATGAGGGTGGCTCCCCACATGGATCACCCTGCAGCATTTGGGATATTTTTTCCCCCCAACATATTTGATCTCTCACTTTGAAAATCAAAGCACAAAGTCAAATGAAATCTGACCTGGTCAAGTAAAGTATTTTTTCCACAGACTTGCAGAAACCTCCTCAAATTTGACCTATGATTTAGAGAAGGTTTTTTGTTTTGTTTATTTGTTTGGGTTTTAATTCCAAAAGAGTATGCTATTGGACATATTAGAGATGACATGAGGGTGAGCACTTTGAAGCATATGCTCTGCAAAGATCCATTCTCTACATTAATCTTTTAAAAGTCCAAGTATCCTGTCTTGTAATAACATAAGATGACAAATCTCATAAGGGAAGTTCTTGTATATGGGCTTTCTTCATCTACTGAAAAATGACTTGGGGAAAACCACCTGAAAGTCAAACCAAAACCAATGGATTGTGCCTGTAAGAAATCATAAACTTCATTATGTACACAATGATGTGGCAGAGGAGGAGAGCTGAATTTTTAGTAGCACTGGATGAAAATTAAAGTAATCCTGGGTAAGTGATATGTTGCAAAGTGATAGTTCAGTAGGTTTGAAACTAATTTGAATTCAGCACTAATAAAAAATGAGATCTTAATAGAACATTTTAGAGTGTCTTTTCAAGTCTGTATTCTGTAGGACAGAAAATTTTTTATTTGATACCTGTATAAAACAAACAAAAAAATGTTTTGCTTTCTTTTTATAGGACAAATTTAGAATATTTGTCCAGTTTTATATGTTCCCATAATAACCCTTCACTGGGGAAATAGTTTGTCAGTTATTCCTGTTTTTGAATTCAGATTTTTATGTTCTGTTTTTAACACCAAAAAGGTGAGAAGTAAAAGTAATTTCCCAAGTGATTTTGTCTTTCTTCATAATGAGAAATTCAGATGATGTAGAAATCAGCTACAGATTGAAACAGGCAGTTTCCACTTTCCATTAATATGACAGTTCATTCCAGTTAAAAAGCCTTTTCCCACGTGTGGACATCCTGCCATACAAGAAGGAGGTGCTGTACTTGAGAGGGTAGTGGGGATTTTTTTTTTTTTTTTTTTTTAACTACTTATAATGAGCCATGGTCGTCTATCAGGATTAATTTGTGGGGTACAGAAGGAGAAGCACTTTCCATTTGAGATCTATTTGCTGTAAATAAGCAGCAAACTGAGAAAGCTGCCTAAGACAGCCACCAGCACAAATGTAGTGTCAAATCTAAGTAAACATGTACAGAGAGTAGCCCTGAGAATTTGATGCCACAGGTAGTATATGGTATTTCTAAATGTTTCTAACAATAGTTTACCATCTTAAAAAAAGGCAAATTATTTGCCTGAATGTCTATTAGACATAGGATACTTTGAAAAAATAATGAAGAACTTGTATTTTGTGAAGGATGGTTCAACCAAGTAACCTTAGATTTTCATGGTGTTCACTGGTAATGTTGTCACAAACTAACAATTTTAACCAGCTTTTAAAATAGTGGTCTGTAATATAAGTCCCCAAACATGTACATTAGCATTTTTTTTGGCCTTCGCTTTCATGCATGTAGTATGGATCCGCAAGTTTACGCTTCCGACTTTTTCTTTTCCATTTTGAGGCATTTTCCCACAATGTTCTTCAAAGGTCAGACCTGAGGTCGTGTGGGCTTGTCTTGGGTAATCTGGACAGGATTGGGAGTTGCTGCCAGTGAAGTGACAGGAACAACTCATTAGCTAATGTGATGGCTTTGCCTGTCATTCCCTGTGCTCGGACTCCCCAGTTCTCTCGAAAAGCTTAGGGGTTGTGAAGAAGGTTGTGGCTTTATCTCAAAATATTACCTTAAAGGTTGCCTGCTTATCTGGTGAGAAATTACCCCGAGGCTACTGTTGTGTTTTGTTTTCTTAAATTCAGAGCCTGGGGCCCCGGTGCATAAAGCAAGCCCTTGCCAGGCTGCCTCTGAACTGGAAAAGAGCAAAAAATTCCATGCTTGCCACAAACAAGTTATGGGCTGGCAGGAAAGACAGCAAGCAGACAGGAAGAGAGGAGTAGTGCAAAGAAGCCATGCAATGGTGTTGGTTGACGTTATAGCAACTGGTGGCATGGGAATGTAAGATCTGTCTAATCTAGTTACCTTTTTTCAACAGTGGCAACACAGTTGTCTTAAGACATAGTATGGAGCAGGCCAAACTTGCTGTGCCAGACAGTGCTGCTCTCCCAGCCTCCAAGAGCTTGTAGCTGATGTGCTTTCTAAGCCAGAAGTGTTGTTTGGTGGGTTGGGTTTTTTTTGTTTTTTTTTTTTTTTGAGGCATCGCAGGAGTTCTGAGGAAAAATGGGTAAAACAATTGTTCTCAATGGTTTTTATGGAGAACTCCTCCCTTAGGCAGTTCCTGTGAGGGACAGTCTAAGGAAAATGTGTTTTTGACAATTTAATACACAACCAGTGGTGACCAAGATTAAAACTGCAAGTAGGAGCTGACTTCCTGGTCCAAAACAAGAAAGAATACTTAGTTGTTGCATGTGAGAGTGAGGATATCCTTAGAAAGATAGATTGCTGTTGTTTCTGCGGGAAATGACATTATTTGGTTGCCTGTGCTCGGGTGCCTCTTTCCTGAAGCCTTGAAAGGGGAAGAGACACTGCCTCAAGGAGTAGAAGATGTAACACCCTTTAATTGTACCAAAGCTGAAGTCAAGATACCCATGGGCTGAAGGGTTAAGAGCTGAATAGCTAAGATGGTTGAAGGGCTCAAGTACTTTCTGAGGTTTTACTTAAGCTAATGCCAGCTGACTCAGTACCTCTCATCTGAACAAACACTTGAACAGAAGCTATTACTCTGTTTTCCAAGTAAAGTGTTTCATTAGTCATCAGTAGCTCTTGGGGTTATGTACAACCACCTTTCCAAGTGTAACAACTTGAAATCTGAGGAGAATTTTGTTTTAAAAAAGAGAAAGTAAAATTTAATATTTTTTTTTAAAACGTGCCTATTCCCGTGATATTTTCTAAATAAAATTGAAATATAATGAAGTCCTTGGTTTTCACACAAAAAGTTAGGTTTCATTTTGATTATGTCATCATAACTCCTGGACTGAATTTTCAGAGTATGAAGACCACTGTCACATTAAGTAAACATTTACCAGTATGTCTGTTATTTCCCCCCTCTTTGTTTTTAGACTAATATAATATTCTATGAGAAGGACAAACTGTCCATGATGGTAGGTATGCAAAGCAAAAAAACTAATTTTTAAAATTTAAATTGCAGGAAAATACTTAATAAAATCCAAAATTAGAATTATATATAAAATAATTTATACTCAACATTTCTAGTAATTATAGACTATAGCTACTAATGGCCACAGTCTGAAATGCACATACCCAGATATCATGGGGCTTCAGAAGAGAGCAAGGACCATTCAATCATAATGATCTGATTCAGGTGTCTTGGAGAGTGGTGGAGAGAAGTTCTTGGCCATGTCCACAATGAAGAACAGGCTGTAGGTTCTGTGTTAATAGGGCCTATATAGTGACATTTCCAGTAATACAGTTTTCAACCTTTGGCAGTGTCTGACTTTGTTATCCCAGTTACATGTAAATCATAGTATTTGGTAACTGAGGGCCTTAAGATTTTTCTCCTTTTCTGTGCTTTTGGACTATTTACTGTCTTCCAGAAATGTTTATTTGTGCTTCTTGGGAAGAAACAATTATTAATATTTTGCTGGGTTTAAACCTGTTGCCTGATTTGGAAATTAGATATTTTGTATGTTTGCAGTGGTCTGACTGCCACTAAAATGGGCAGAGGATATGTTATCACACAGCAGAGAGAATCATTTTCCACAGGCGAAATGTAGGATTTCTTCCAGTAACTGTGCAGTTGTGGGATGGATCTGCTCTCTTCCTAACCTAAACCTTTATTGGGTGGGGGTGGATCCCAGAGCCTTGGATCACACTTTAGGAGATTTTAAAAAACATTTCACCAGAATAATAGCAGGATCATTTATTTTTAGCACAGAATGTAGCTAGTACATATTATTTTGAGGTACTATTTATAGACTGTTTAATTTTTTTTTCTGTGAGACCCAGTTTGAATTTATAGTCTTATTACTCTTTAGCAGTAATTAAAGTGTGTTTTGTATAATCTTAGCTATAAGCTTATAATCAGCTAAAAGAAGCAATGAATTTCTATAGCTTGTGAATTTCTATAGCTTATGAAGTTTCAAATGATTTTTTTTTGGCTAGTGGCTGTCTGCTTCAAAGCTTTGGTATGATCCTTAGGTATTACAAATACAGGATTTTTTTAAAGAAGAAGATTGTTTGAGGAGAGCGGTTAGAAGGTTGACTTTACGGAAATATAGCCTGGGTGAAATTTGTGATTGAAGAAAATTGATTACCGTCCTCCTTTACAGGAAAGATGAAAACTGTATTACTTTTGGTGGTCAATTTAAATGACATTTCTAAGCAAACTATTCTTTATGAAATTTATTGGCAAAAAGAGCAATGGGGATAGTTGAGGAACATGAAATAGTCCTTCTAAGAAGAATTGATTACTTAACCAGCTAACTAGGAAAAAAGATGGAAACTATGTTCATAGTTGATCAAGTTTGCATGAATTTATTGGTTTAGACTGTGGAATGAGGAGATGGAGATTTACCTCATGGAGCTTCCCCAAAACGGAAGCTAAAGTTTCTAAATCCATATTAAAAGGACACACCGGTTCTCAATTCTGCCATATTACTCAGAGTGTTGGGAGAATCCTTTTCCAAGGAAGCTTTGTACAATATATCTGCCCTTTTGAACAATCTATGCATGAGGCAGGAGGCAGTCAGTGTCAATCAGCAGGTTTGCACTTCCTTGCTGCTGTGCAAGGCAGCCAGCAGGAATTTAGTAAGATCTGAATGCTCAGCATCTGACTTTGCATTGCATGAGGTAGGCTCCATCTCCTGCTATCTCACTCGGTGCTTAAAAGTGGGATGGGAGGGAGAGAGCTTGGAGAGCAATGATCCTGAGCTGGGAAATCAGGCAGGGATCTGATGGAAGAACAGAGGAGGATGTAGGAAGGTCAGGTTTCTCTTTTATGGGATATAAGCATGTTGAGGTCACCTCGAATTCAGTGTCATACTTGCCTTGTTAAGATAGGTATGTACACATGCAAATAAATAAAATATTAGCCTCTTTATATCCAGGTAAAATTTGTAATTTGTCTTTTATATAGAAACATGAAACAGCTCTTCTGCTTTTGATGGAGTAGCTCTATATTAATACATCTGAGGTTAGAATTTGACCCTGAAATGAAATGATCTTCCTATTGGTGCATTGCAGACATCACCACCTGGTGATTCCTGAGTTCTGGTGAGAAGGAAATTGGGCTAACACTGTCCCTGCGGTGAGAGTGATGCTAGCCTGACTGACCCAATACTGATTCAGTCTTTTCAACTTTAGCTTCAATGGTACCTTGAAATCTTTGCAGAGTTTTCAGCCTTCATTTCCTGTTAGAAATCCTTAGGACACCTGTTGTTATGTGCCAGCTTAAGTGGTAAGAAACTAAATCTAAATTCCAGTCTTACCTTTGCCTGTGTTCCACAAAAAATGCGGCCTTCATCCCACAGAAAGGCACGCATGCAGAGTCATTATTTCCTCACTTGAAAGATGAACTACATATTACTGCCTGATGGAACTTTTTTTTCCTTCTTAATTTTCAGTTCACATGCTTGTTTTGATCATTTTGACAGGTTGAAATGCAGCCTGCACCATGGTGTTTATTGCAGATTTGACTAGAATAGAGTATTCATGTGAATATTCTCATATTACACACATATTCAAACCTTTTACCTGACTCAGGTGCTTATTGCTTTTATAACCTTTCTGGCCACCCACAAGTGTCTGATAATTTCATATATTCCTTTTCTGTGTGATTCAAGTAATCCTTCACTGAGGCAAAAATGTCAACACTTATTGATGAAGGAGACTCAGGGAAAGGTAACTTAAAATGCAGTCAGAAAGGAGCTTTATGTAGAAACAGTTGTGGTTGTAGCATTATAACTACCCCGTGGTCCAATTACCCTTGTCAATGAGTGAAATACACCCTGAAAAAAGAAATTCAGATTAATATACATAGCCAGTGTCTGAAATCAATACAGGCTTGGACCCATCTCAGATTTATTAAAAGCGTGGAGAGCACTATGGATGTAAAAGGAATTTTATGGCTAGATAGATAGATAGATATAGCCATAGTTTCAAAACTGATAAGCAAATTTGATCCTCAGTGCTTAACAAGAGGCAATTAAAAATGGGTTGATTTTCTAAAAGAGTCAAGGCACCAAACATTAAAGAATTGGTGTCTTTTGGGGATTTCTAACTGAACATTTCTTCACAATGGAGGAAGAACCCAAAAAGTCAATTTTTATGTCCTAGTAAAGTTCTTAGTCTCTGGAGCTTCCACATTACATATACTATGATGTGAAGAAATAAATGACAACTATCAGCTGAGGGTAAAGTAAAACAGACCACAAAATTGCACAGTAGGGCTCTGTATTTTTGCTGGACATGTATTGGTAGTACGGAAAAGAGTAATCTAATAACAGTTGCCACCATGACTAAGGTTTCCTATCCATATCCTGAGATAAATGAACATGAAAATATTTCAGAGGCTGTTGTTAATAATACAATTCTGTTATGCTCTGCCTTTCACACTTTCCCTTGGTTTTTATATAGTTCAGCATAATGAAAGCACCAACAAAACAGTATGTGTTGGCTGTCCAGTGTGAAAACACAGCTGACACTTCAGTCAGACACCTTCTAAAGCAAAAATGGCCCCAAAGGTTTAGCAAGAATCTCAGAAGAAATCACTGTTAATTTACAGTGGCAAAAGAGCAACAAAATGTCTTCTTCAGGGAAGATATCCTAGTGTTGTCCCAAGACAACAGTGGAGAATCTGTTGTCTTTGAAAAACAGATGCTATGCAGGGAAGATGAAAGACAAGTGGGAAAACTGACCAGACTGAAAGATTATGCAACCATACCCTGCTGCAAGATGGAACTCAAATGCATTTATCTTTTCTGCTAATGGGAAAAGCTTTACGTTAAACAGGAAAGTCAGAGAAAGGGATAAGAAGCACAGATTTCTTCTCAGTAATTCTGTGCGTTAATGCAGAACAGACTGTTCCACTATTTGCACTGGGAAAAAGGACAGCAAGGGCAGTCCAGTCACAGAAGATTGCTGATTTGTGCAAGGTTGCAAAAATAATGGCAAGTCTGAAATTGAGCTGGAATTTGTGTGGCTTGAATTCATCTCTAGTTTCAGTCAACAGGGACTGTGCCCTTCTCAGCATCATTCAGTGGCTAAGCCTGCAATGATTCCAAGTTGGTGTTATTTTCCTCTCCCTGTCATTTTAAGCTTTTGCAACGATAGTTCTGTTTTGTGCTGATGTTCATTAACCCCCCTCTTGGATAATATGAGTTCTCAAATCAGCTTGTTCTACGTTTAGACAGATCCTAACTATTGATTAACACACTTGTATACTCTAGGAAGTCTGTCACATTGCAAGCATACTCCAGCATGTATAATCTACTTTTTGACTGAGTGAGAGAAGTAATGGCTCTCTCCCCCACCCCTCCATCCTCTGCCTTTGTTATTTACCAGACATCTTAATTTTCTAGTAAGGTAATACTGAGGACTGCCCTTAGACGTGGAAGAATGCAGGATCCTACATGAAGAAACAATCAGGCAAATTTGGTACATTTTCCCTCTCCAGCACTTTGGGTTTTCAGTTCAGCATAGATCAAAATTGAGTGTAAACCACTGCAGATCCGTTCATTCTGAAAGAAGTTCCTTGCCAGCACCTCCATTTGAACCATTAACCCTTGGCTCTGTATTTCTTTCTGATCATTGTCATGTTATCTAGGAGAATTAAGCACCCTTCTCCACTCAATTTGACAAACCATTTCTTCAAAACTGCCCCTGGAAAATTTTGCCTATGACTATCCTTCCTCTCTTGCCCTAGTAGGCAGCAAGGTACTACATTACTTCTAACTTCACATATTTCTGTCCTAAATTTTGCCAGCCCCTGTGTGTAATGTTACCTGGTACTATACAATGAATGAAAGTGTTTGACTTCTTATAATTCCCTCTGACCTACTGTATTGTATCCTGCTTATTGCAGCAATAGGAGAAAGTCTGACTTCTAGTCTCTCACTGAGAAGAGAGAAAACTCCACCCTGTTTTGAGGGTTGCCCTTACTGTTGCCTGCAGCAGCTGTAGCTCCAGAAGAGTTTACTTCTGTGGGTACCTGGGAAATTTTTTGTGCTGTGCCTGTTCTCTTCCACAGAAAACATTGAAGGAGTTTCACTGATCTCCAAATGGTTGTGCCATTACTATACTCATTAGAAATGCATTGGGAAAGCAGGTAGGCTTTGGCATATAACTGTGAAAGAGGTTAAACCAGCCAAATTAGATGCCAGTGATTGAAGATGTGCAATTGCCCAAAATCCACATGGATGTAGCCCAGAGAGGGTGTCCAGATGCTTTTTCAAAATCCTACTGAACCATCATGTAACTGTTTAATGGATTAATTAAGTAATTATGATTCTGGCACCCCATATACACAACTTCTTTTATCTGGATTAAAGTGAAGTTAGTTTACAGATGAAGTAACATCTTTCCATTCAAATGAACTATAATTTTTACTCAGTTTACCAAAGCTAAGTTACCAAAGTAACCAGGAGTAGTTACCACTTTTCACCTGTAGTCCCTCTAGTTTCTTGATTTCAAGGCTATTTGGGTGACCTGGTGTTGATTTTGTAAATTATGGTGACTATGAACACTCCTTTCTGGGAGAACCATACTTAATGCAAAACCAAAGGACTACTGAAGCTGTAATTCTGTGTAGACAAAGCTTTGCAAGACAAATAGCACCATCGTTTGTGCTGGTGTCGACTACTGTGGTATACGTTCAAGCAGTGAGATCACAGCAGACCTCCCTGAAATGTTAAGCTTAGTTTTCTTGAAGTGATGCACAAGGAAGTCACCCAAAGCAAAAGCAAATTTAAGTCAGTTCTGTCTGGTCCGTGTCCAGAACTGTGCCAAGTGCAAAGAACGTGTGTTGCATGTTCTCTGAGACGGGCAGAATTTCTGGAGCTCTTTGATAGCCAGCCTAGATACCTTTCTGGCATAATGTGGCCTCAAAATGCAAGGCAAAAAGTGGGCCTTGGGCTTCTGATGTCTGAATACAAGTGTTTCTCCTTAACATCACACAGTACATGAAAGGAAGCATCAGGAAGGAAATATACCCTGTAGCATCATTCTCAAGGGAAGGTATACTTCCACAAAATGAAAATAAATGAGTTGGTATTATGATAGTCTAATACTGTGATGTTATGTACAACAGATGCATTTTTCTGCTAAGGGTTTAATCCCTTCAGGCCCATTAAGCAAGGGGAAAAGTTTAGAAGGGATGCTGTTAAAAGAAGACATTAATGCACCTTTAAAAGAAAGTAGTTGGAGCACAAATCCCAGGAGAAATACAGTACAAAATAGTGAATGAAATATTTATACTTTCTACTGAAGCTGAGTTTATGCACTTTAGGGAGAAGCCCTGATGAGATGGGTCTTCCCCTTTCTTCTGTATCTATTTTTCCAATTGCTCAGACAAAGCTGTTGGTTTCACAGTCACTCTGAGGTTGAATAGATCAGAAATCATAGGCCTGTCTGCTCAGCATGGCCAATGATACACAGAAAGTTTGGATATTTTCTAAGCATGTAGTTTGAGTAATGTGTGTCCTTCCAGACATATATTGGTTCTTCAAAATTTAGTGTGATTGGATCAACTTTCCTGTCTTATTCTGGACAAAGCAGGCCAATACGGGATCTAAATCTTGCACATGTTCATGAGAAATCTCATTTAAGGGCCAAGTATGCGGCTAGGTTCACTGACTTATCCAAGGCCCATGACTCTCATATTTATGTACCATTACTTTTAATTGTATTTGTTCAACAAGAAGCAAAACTGGATAATAAAAAAAGCTATGAAAGCTTTCAGGGGAAGACTTTCCAAAGAAAATGGAGGAGGAAGGTGTGTACAGAATCCTTTCTTTCTCTTTGGACTTAAACACTGAGGTTGCATATACAGGAAGCAATTCTCCTTTTAAAGAAATTATTTATGGTTACTAGAAGAACATTATTTATTTTCAAATAGCTTCTAAAAGAAAAGTAAAATTCAAAAGCAATTTTGTGCCTTGTATTCTGTAAAAGGGTTCTCATGTTTTCTCTACACGGCTCATTTCTTTCTAGAGGGTCTTTTCCAAACACTGCCCTCCTATTCAGTCTCATTTATATTAGCTACTGGCATTCAGCTGCCTACATCGCTCACCACAACTACAGCAATTGCCTAAATGGAAAAAGGGAAGAAAAGGTTGTGTTTGGTTTTGGTTTGTTTTTCTGGTGTTGTGTTTTTTCGTGTGTGTGTGTGTGTGTGTGTGTGTGTGTGTGTGTG
>JAYRBT010000082.1:39978378-39996508 GCA_036023395.1 Myiotriccus ornatus
TGTTTGGTTTTGGTTTGTTTTTCTGGTGTTGTGTTTTTTCGTGTGTGTGTGTGTGTGTGTGTGTGTGTGTGTGTGTGGTTTTTTTTGGTTTGTTTGTTTGTTTGTTTTTTGTTGTTGTTCTTTTTTTGTTTGGTTTTTTCTTTGTTTTTTTGGTGTTTTTTTTGTGGTTTTTTTTTTGTTTGGTTTCGTTTAGTTTGGTTTTTTTGGTTGGTTTTGTTTGGTTTTGGGTTTTTTTTGGCTTGGTTGAGATTTTTTTTAAACTTTAATTTACTGCAATTTGTAAATATGACATATTTACATTATTTGCCCTTTGATATAAAGGGCAAAATGACCTTGCCAAAGTGTCCCTCCTGTGTTTCTGTTTACTGAACTTTTATTAAGCTCATAGTAAGTAGTAGTTTGGATTGTTAGATAAATCTAAATGTACAAAGCATATTTCACAATCTCTGAAATGAGTAAGCAACTATACTAATTGTCCTCAAATAATTCTACAAAGAGTAGCAGTGACATGCTTTGTGCATGCCTATTTCTCAAGTGTATGTAAGTAAATAAGAGTAAGCTGGAATGGACATCAGAAAAGATAATTTGCACAGAAAGTCTTAAAATTGTTGCCTTCAGAAGTGGTTTGAGAACATGATCAGGATCCACCGAATAACATTTTTATTTGTGGTGTCAAATCAAGAACATATGTAAGAGTGTAAACCATTCCTTGACAACCATCAAATCTAATCTTTCTGTGTTTTGCTGCATTAATGAGTAATCAATATATAAAGAAAGGAAATGTAGTAATTTCCCCTTGAAAAGATCTTGTCGTTATTTCAAAAATATTTAACACTTATGGATGCTTTTTACTTCCTTAGAGTATGTTAAAGATGTGAACTTATTCAATCTATCCATGTTAATTTATTTAATCCATCCAACACTTCACTGAGACTGGTAGTTAAATACTACTATTTTTCTGTCCAAAAGGGAGGACAGGGAGGATTGCTTAGGTTGCTTCATTAACTTTTTTGTGGGCAGGAAGAAGGGGCACAGTTGGATCTCATTTTAGAACTAAGGATTTCCTGATTTTCCGTCTTCTGTTTACACAACTGGATTGTGCTGCTCTGACTTGAACTAAGTATTCCCTGGTCAGGATCTCCTGGTCAGGGATCCATTGCCTACTGGTTAATTTAAGATGTTATATTTTCTCTATAAATTTAAATCCAAATGCCATAAGACACTAAGCTTTGGTACTTCTTTTACTGTGTTGAACTGAAAGGTGCTTTGAGACATTTGCAAACAATGTATTGTGAGGACAGGGCAGCATTTTTCTTGTTTACTTCTTAGAACTTTTCTGGTATTAAGGATGCTTTTTCAGGGTGGAACATAGGGAATTTATTGTGTAACACCTGTTAACAAAAGAGGGACTTGATTAATTTCCCACTCATGGTGCTGAAACTGTTCCCCTTTGTTGTCATTTTCTCAGGGTTATTACTCATTACCCTTATTCATTCTGCTTTGATAGAGGTAAATAGCTTTTAATTCCCCCTGCCCCCAAACCTTCTTAAAGTTTCCTTTGACAGCTTGTTGTAATTATGCCCCTCATTGAAGACACACTCATTATTCTCTGTTGCCCTGAACAAGATTATTTAAGGCTCATTTTGGATTTACTCTGTGCATGTGTGTTGAATGTATTTCTGTGAAAAACAGAAAATAACAATATAAGGGCAGTGTGAGACACTTGTAAATATGTTACTGATCACAGCTTGTATAGTTGGAGGTATTTCAGTGAACATGAGCAGTGTCCTTTTCATTACATGACAAAAAAAAAACAAAAACCAAAACTATCCAAGCCTTCTGTACAACCTGTTATTAAGTAATTGTTACATACAGTTTACTGTTGAGCTGTCACTGTATCCTCAGCTTTAATAAAATATGAGCCAATATTTGAGTGGGTTTTTTTCTATATCAGAAGTCTTCTTTTGGAAGGTATCTGATGGCAGTATGAACGTTATTCGCAAAGTTATTATATTGCAATGTGACATTATTACATCTCATTTCTTCGCTACACTCCCCAGACAGAACTTACTTGCCAAAATTAACAAGTTCTTGGGAGTCTCAAGATTCTTGCTTTGCCACAGGCCTTGGCCTTATTGTTACCAAGACATCCCAGTGCCAAGGCATTTAACAAATAGCTCAGGCCATTCCTGAGAGGCAAGGAAAGAGGCCATTCATTCTCAATTTCATGTCTTCTCTCCTTTCCCTAATGAAAGGATGCTTCTTGTTAAGGTTTCTGTTCCTAATTGCTTGGGCTGTTAATTGTTCCACAGATCAGACAGCAGGAGTAGTTCCAGAAATGTACCTTTGCCCTTAAATGACCTTGAATTCACTGGAGTAACTATAATACGCTATAACTCCCATTGAAGAAAAAAAAAAAATCAAACCAAACCCAAACCTATCACAGTAGTTATGCACTTGCTTTTACATATATATATACAAATACATATATATAGTGAGTGATCACATTTGAATTATCAGCTTTTGTAGAAGCTGTAGTCAAGGTTCTTCTAGCTGCATTGCACCTAGATGCTTTTCATTTGGAGACAGTAGGTCTCTTCTGCTTATGTGCTTAATTTTGTCATATTGACTCCTCCCTTTTATGTTAGGAGTTGCTATTTTTTGGTATTCTAACAGTCTTAGGCTATTTTGTAGTAGTCTGATTCATTAAGGTATTGGCATTTCTAGTTATTTGAAAACAGTAACACAATGCAAGGAATGCTATAGAGATTTAAGGGAAACAATAGTTACTTTATAAATTAATAATGAACTCTAGTTCCTAGCTTATCATCTAGAGTATCTTCAGCTATACTTTCATCTTATTAAACACTTTGCTTTATGGCAAATGTATTCCTGATGGAGTGAGTTTTCAAACACAGACAATGTTTTGCCTGTAAGTAATCCATACAGAAATGACTGCATGTGCATTGCATTTTAACTGGGTATATTAAGTTAAATTAAAAAAAAAAAAAAAGTTTCTGTAATGACCTATCCCAAGTAAGAGATGTCCGCCTTGGAAAGCAGGTAGCTGTATTTTTACAAAATCATAGGTGGTAGGTGCAGACTATAGATATAGACTTAAAAATTTTGCTTGTATAATTTACTTTTTCCTGACACCTTATGCTTCATCTAAGCCACAGAGGGCCAACAACTGCAAAGATAAATGTCGGAGGAGATCATTCTTGTTGAAAAGGAAGTGACTGAATCAGAATACACAAGCAAAACTGGGAGTACTATGGTGGTCTAACCTTGACACAGTTTGTGTTTGCTGCCTAGTCCCAGGGTCCATGGTGTATTGCACTTGCATCCCACCTGATGTAGACCTGCTGTGAGCAGCAGTTTTTTACGTGGATGTCTGTAGCAGAGGCTGCCAGAGCACCAACAACCTCCCTGAAGCAGTAAAGGAGCAGTTTGTTTGCACCACAAATGGTGAAATACCACCCTAGCTAGCAGATTTGGCAGATCTGCATTGGCTCTAGGACTGCCCTTCCTATAGAAGTTTATTTGTGAACGGTATAGTTACGCTCTTTGTGTGTGTGGAGACGAGTAACTTCCAGATGTACATATGAGTCTGTGATTTACAGTAGGGTCTATGTGAATAATTACAACTGTTGTGCGTGCACACAGATTTTTAAGGATGTTTCCAAGAATTTTGAACAAAAAGGACACAGAGCCAGTACATATTTCAAAGATATCATCATCTATACGTGTGTTTCTCCTTGCTTCTTACAGCCAGAGTTCCTATAAATGGGAACAATCCCAGTCTGAGAAAGAAAATGAGATATAGTTTTATTTTATTGTAATGGTCTGCACATGCCAAATTTAAATGTGTACACAGATGCCACTGAAACTGAGATGGATCCAAACCCATCTCATGCCTTTAGCCTAGAAAACATTTTTTCATTTCCCAAGAGAATATGTAATCCCTCACTGAATATGAGAGATTGTACCTTAAAAATTATTTCAAGTGATTATATTTATAGGCTGTTTATGAGGCTCATTACCATGTACATGAGCACATAAATGAAATTAGCCTCACAAGAGGCATTTATCCAAGGACACACAGGGTGTTTGCAGCAGAGCCAGGAACCAGAAGATATCTTCCAAGTTTAGTCCAATATCTTAACCACAATGCTATTTTTGCCTACTTGTGTCCCACCGTACTCCATTAGTGACCAAAAATCTTCACACGGAGACCTCTGCTCTGTCTTTCCGAAGAAGATCACATCTGGCTTGTGTGTTCCTCCCCATTACATGAAGACATCTCAACAACAATATGCGCTTTTGTCACCAGTCAAAATCACTACTTCTAAATGACTGAAGGAAGCAGCAAATGAAAACAGAAGACATGTGTAAAGTAAGACATTACAGATCTTTTTTTAAAAGAATATCTTATGCTTCTGCTGTAAAGAAATATCCTATTCAGAGAAATCCATTACCCAATTTAGTATGGAGGGGATAATCTACTGTGGATGTTAATCCTTTGGAGTGTATTTTAGCTCTCTATTTCTTAAAATTGTTGCTTCATTCTCCAATAATTTTACAGTTCAGTATCATTAATTTTATACATAGAAAAGGACTGATGGAACTGCTTATCGTTAAGGTCTCCCATCCTTTCCCATGAGAAATCTTTCTTTTCAGTTGCTGTAAGAATAGGATTAAGTTTACTGAGCAAGAAGACTGAGGTGAGCATGCTGGTCTGAGGCTTGGAGCAGTACCTGCCTGCTAAGGCTCAGCAGGTCTCTCTGCTGCCAGGATATCCCTGAGGTTTTCTGCTGCAGTTTAGTGGGCTGATCCCATAGAGGAGGACAGAAAGACCTTGTTGCTACTATTTGTGGCAGAGGCCTGTTTGAGAATGAACTGCAGGTTTTAATGTTGTGGACAAGACAGCAGGCATGGCTTACCTGAAGCCCCCAGTTTATGTATGAGTTGGGACCAATAAACATGTGTCTCCTGGCAGAAGCCTGGGCTTTGAGCAGAACTGTGCCATATGATACACAGTATTCTGAGAGTGTAGGCTCTTCCTTAAAGAAGGGAAACCAAAACTCATTGCTGACTTTTTAGTTAGTTTTGTATGTGCTTCAGTTGCCGATTTGTTAATTGGAGATGAACATAGTTCTCTGTCTCCTCAAGTATTAGGAGGAAAAATTTACGTGTTATAAAGCATGCTATCACTGTAGTGAAAAAAACCCACACCTCCTTGAGAGTCTACGCAAACATTAATAATTCTGTCTTCAGAGCAGAGTTTGAATGCTGTACAGGAAACGTGGTATGGCATTAAAAAGTGATGAGAAAATAAAATATGAAATATTTTGTCATATGGTTAGCAGTGCCCATCCAACACTGAAAACAAGGCAAGGAGCCCTCCCATTAGAATTCAGTGTAGTTCTGCAGATTTTATTCTAATGAAGAGACTCAAGGGTGTAGAAAAGGTGGAAAAAGCAGACTCAATTCTAGTGCTCCAGAAATTTTAGTTGTTTACTTCGCAACTTTTCTTTTAATATACTTTCTTTTGTGTTATATAAAGCAACTAAGGTGGAAATTTAGAAGCTCCATCAGGCTAATATAGAAATCCTAGTATCATGTTCCAGAAATCCCAGGCCTGGTATGACACCTCTTCCCCGGCCAAAAGGCAGTGGTATTCGTGCTGGCAGTCATGCAGCAACCTCCAGCGCTAAGGAGGAGGCCAGAGCGGGGGACTGAGCACTGAAGGTATTCCAGAGCCACATACAAGCAGAGCCACGGGGGTTGTAGGCCTCCTCGGGGAGCTGGAGCAAGTGGCAGAGTTTTTAATACCTGCTTCAGGAAATGATTGTGATGTTTAGGGGGGAGTTCTACTGCACTGGGTCAAACTGCGTCCAGACAGTCCTGGGGGACCAAAGTGTGCCACAGCACGCTGTCATCTACCGGCTTGCTTGGATCATGGGTTAGTTACATGTGTATAAGTGTTTGTATATAGGGAGCCATCCATCATCTCAGTTCAGAGGCGATCCTTTTTTAATGCAGCACGTTCGAGTTTAGTGTATCTGTTTTCATTCATCTTTGGAGGAGTTACACAACATGATTTTTTTTCTTTTTTTGCCTTGCTGGTTAGTGCTGTTACAAGACTAATTCTTGATTTAGGGGTTACTGTGTTTCTTTCATACAAGGAGGCAGCAACTAAATTATTGCATAAAATTAGAGATATAAATATGGTGAAGTTCATATACTGCCCTTTATGATGCTGAAGAACAAGTGAATGACTTGCTGTGACAGTGAGAGCATGGGATCTCTGTCACCTTTCTCTTATAGCCAAGAACTTAATAATAGAAAAGACCAATTCAGAGAGGCATGACGAGAGGGTCTTTCATTTGCCCTATCATTCTTCACTACTGTTTCCTCCTACTTGATCTCTCACTTTACAGCTAAGACATGTTTCTCTTGCTGTTTGAAGAGTGCTGAGTAGAGATTGGCCCTTGTCTAATATTATTTAGTATTAATTCCCTTTCTCCACTCAGACTGCAATGACTAGTTCAGGGTCATGCAGCTGGAAATGAGAATGTATGCTCCACAGGTAGTCAGCTCGCTGAGCTGGTCCCCCAAAGTGTCTGCTCTTTACTACAAACAGTTTTTTTCTTTTATTTAAAATAGAAATCTCAGCTGCCAAGAGAACCACCTGCATATAAGCATGCAGGTAGTGTAGCGATGGTTGCTGTATGGTGCACATTAGGATTCCAGTCTGAATGATGCAGATGTTTAGGGACTTGCAGTGACTTTAAGGTGACCCAGAATTTCTGGAGTGCCAAGGAGTTGGGACAGTCCTAAAGGGCATTATTAATACTACAATACATTGGAAACAAGAGCTAAGACCTTGCTAAGAACTGACATTTGCAGCTAAAATATATAATGCCTAAAGAAATGCAGAAGCAATCCTTATGAATATTGGCTTTTCTTAAGAGTAAACTTGAAATATTATGATAATCTGTAAGCATGCAATGCCTCTTTACAATTAAACATTATGCCTAGTACTGTGTCTAGTACCAGGTCCAGCAGTGAAAGACAGCACATACAACTAAGATTATCAATGCAGTGTCAGATGAAAAGGAATCAAGAAAAAGGTTGATGCCATGCTCTTGGCCACAACCTTACTGAATAAAATAAAATAAAATATTTAATTGTATCCTAAAGCCTCGATAACTTGAGTTTTGTTGCCAGACCAATGGGAGAAGCAAACTGCAGAATCAAGAAATTTTGACAAAACTGTCATAAAATCAGAGGCTCTAAAGAAGACAAACCAAGCCCGAGAGTTTGTAGTGTGGTCCCAGCTGGTGACATAGGAATTATGAATGTGTAGAGAGGCAACAACCAAATGCATCCCTCACTATCTCCTGGCTATTGCTCAGTGAGATAATCATTTACTCTTCTCATACTCAGTATGAAAATTTGTTTGAAAGGGATCTAGGAAATATGAAGACTGCAGATGATGCCTGGAGATTGTTATATATCATTACACAGGCAAAAACAATGTTAAAAAAGCATTAAGGTTGCAAAATCAAGTGTTCAAAAGGTATAAAATTACAGAGTAATGGTTGTCTACACAGTTGTAATGGGCTTCTCTGTGAACACTCGTTATCTTTTTATTGTTCATTATAATTATCCCATTACTCATTAACCTTAAACATGGGATCATATGGAATTTTCCCTCTTGTTCTTTTAATTTAATTTACATGTGAAGGAGGTTTTAGCTTTAAAAAAACTAACAAACTGAAAACCTGAAAATGCCATCCCATGGCATATTGACAAATGGATTGTCAGCAAGGTTGAAATCTTTCTATTTATCACAGAGACATGGAGAGTCTGGCAACATTAGATTTTAATAGTCTGTGTGGACCAGTGCTAGAAGGGGGTGGATTGCTTTGCAGCTGGGCGTAGATGATTTTTGTTGACAACAGAGGAGTGGTCAACGTCAGGAATTTGGAGGCTACAGGCAGGATGGAGAGGGAAAAGGGCTGTCCTCTTCTTTCCTCATATGTGTCTCTGTGCACTTCTGTTCTTCCCCATTTTGGTTCCTCTCCTGTCCTGCCTAGTCCCCCAAATCTATTTGGCACTTCTTAACTGCCCGGTTGCCATCACTGTTGCTTTTTCATTCTTAATTTTAATTGATTCTTAATCTTGCATCACATTTTGCACAGGTATTTCCAGCTTCCCGTTTGATTCTTCGCCGCTTTAGATTGTAATGCTTATTCACCCTGGGCTCCTTTTCCAACACCAGTGCCTTGATGTATTGTCTTCACCTCCACCTGTAACCAAGGCATATCCCCCTTTTACTCCTCAGTTTCCTTTTGTGCCACCTTCTCCACAGCTCCTCATCTCAGTGAGTGATGGGCAACATCCCAACAGCACAGCAGTATCTTATTGCAAAGAAAATGCAAAACCCCCCTACTTGACTTATGTGCCATTATCTCCTGTCATACCTGCGATCCTTGCCTCCTGCTCTGTGCAGCTGCAGTTCCTGTGCACACACTTCCTTTCAGTGGAGGAAGGGATTTCCTTACAGAGAAAGGGTCTTGCTGTTCCATGTCTGTCTGCAGAGGTCTGTGGAAGCTGGGACGGAAGCAGGTATAGGAACTCCAGGGAGGTATTTGCTGAGGATGCAGGAACTGTGTGTTTTCAAATGTTTCTCATGTGGCCAAACCTGGGGAGTTTTCACAAGAAAGGCAGAAGTTGCATCCCTAGCAGAATGAGTCATCCATTTGGCCAAGTTTCAGGTCCCTCTTCCACATGTTGTAAGAAACCTTGCTTTCCTTCAGAGTCCTTCCAGCCATTATCCAAGGAGAAGCAGATGGATGAGCTTGGACATTTTTGCCTGCATTTGAGTTTACTTTATTCCCACACAGGTAAAAAACCCAAATCTTTCTTGAAAAACACAAAAAGGACAAATGGTTTTACTGAAATTTCTCACCATGAATTTGAAGGGAGAATGTGATCTACAGGATGGAAATACTCATCTCAAAAGTAGAGATGTGACAAACCAGTAGTTCACTCAAATGAATGTCTGATAACATGGGAAATGTCAAACCCCATAGTGACAGAACACTATTAGCCCTTCTGATAAAACAGTCAAATAAAATGAGTAGCACAAAGAAATATCTATTGTTAAAATACAACTTTTAAATTTAAAAAAATAAGTTATTGTTAAGTTTTTGTTGTTTTGTTTTGTTTTGTTTCCTGCAAGCCCTTCACAGTACTGAAACATTTACCTTTGCTTGGTGGAAATGTACCAAATGGCCAAAGTGCAAATTATGTGCAAGCTGAATTTGTGTCAGTATTTCAGCTGAAAAACTATATCAAAAGATTAATATTTAACTCCTGCTTGCTTTAAGTGTTTTCTGTTTGTAATTCTTAACCTTCTGCCTGTGAGGTGAGAAATCTTTGGCAAACACCATTTTTATGTTTGTAAGCTGATATATATTTTGCTGCCATAGTATCCTAAAAAGACAAGCATGTTGATGTCAAGGGTGTACAACTTACAACTTGCAATTGTGAGCAGAAGGCAAGCTGTGTACATATATACTTAACAGAAACATGTTTAAAACCCTCTGTTGAAAAGTAGTGAGTAAGAGGTGAGTTTGATTGGATCCTCAGTTTATGAGACCAAATTCTTCCTCTGTTAAAGAACTTAATATCTTCACCTTATCTATATGTTTTAAACTCTCTAACTCTGTCCACAGCCCTACTGAGACACCTGGGCTGACATCAATTTAGATGTTTATGGCATAGAGTGCTTTCTCTTCCCATCCAGCAGGATGGATTTCCAAGTTAAAAGGAATAACTGTTTCCCCCTTCCTCCCCCCCCGCCGCCCAATATTTTGGTTCTACATTCAGAGAACTGCAGCATAAGTAATGAAATGGAGCCTAAAGCATCTGTGACTGAGGAATTGGAGCAACAACAACAAAAAAAAATGGAGAAAAGATTGAGAAAAAGAAAGTACTTGTGCTGGCAAGACAGTGGGTTAGGTGGGGACAGGAATGAAGAGGAGACAAAACAGATGAAGGATTACAGAGCAAAAATGATTTGGGAATAGGATGTTGGGAGAGGTGAATAGGGTAGAACAATAGGAAAGAGCGTTTGCTGAATGTGAAATCATTATAAAGTTTCCACCATCTCCTAATAAAAATACAGTAGCCTTGAGTCCTTGTGCTTTATTAAAAACTCCAGCTGGAATACATAAAAGAAGGCAGGCAAATTATTCTCAAACCAGATAACTTTTAGATGAAGGAGAATGTAGAGATTTGATGAGATTTTTTGAAGGCAAAAGATATTTTAGAAAAAAAGACTGAAGAAAAGATGCACCAAGGAAGGGAGGAAGGAAAAGGAAAAAAAACCCCAAAAAACAGTAGAAGAAAAAAAGAGGTAAGATTTGACCTACAATTAGCATTTGTCTGTTTGCAGGAAATAAATGATCTCTTACCCAAAGAATTTCTCTGGTACAGGAAAGTGTCAGTCCTAACTCGCTTTTTGTTAGATGTCAGATATCACCCTCACTTTTGTTCTGGCAAGTGGACAAGGATTAGGAGGTTAAACATTTCTACAGTGTGCTCTGTTAAGAATGGGTTTGGTACTGTTTAATGGACAATGAGCTATACTGCAGTTGACAAAATACAGATTTCCTGAACCAAATATATTCAGTTCAATACATTTTCTTTGGTTATGATGGACAGTAATCTAGTGTGACATAAGGTTTGATTTTGCACGGCAGGTTGCATTGGTTCTGTGGTAAATGGAAACTCTCCATTACAAAAGAATGCCATTATTCCTATAGAAGAGTGAACTGATTTGAAAAATGGAGAATTGGTTCAAGTCTGCAGCTTACCTGCACGTGGAACTTTTTATCCAACTCTCAGTACTGTACTTCTCCATTTGCTATGCATTTTCTCCCTATCTGGGTGAGACAGAATTTGAGAGCCGGAAATTCCGCCTCTGTTGGGAATCATCCCTCACAGTCTTTTGATTCCATATTTAGTGGACACTTATAATTTTTCTTGTAATGCTTTCAGGGAAGCTTTACATGTTGATAAGAAGGCACTAGAGGTCCTAGTACATGTTTTTTATGTTCTTTCCACTTGAGTTCCCATTTGTGTTTAGGTGAGAAGGAGAAGAATAACATTTTGTTATGGCTGAAGATTACAGATTCTCGTAACCTGTGATCTTTATTTATAAAATACTTGGGACTGAATAGATTCTGAATTACTGTAGGGCTTACTGGGGCAAGCTAAATTGCAGATTGCTTTTCCCAGTCATGAATTTCAATTAAAAACGAACAACTGATAAACACACTCCCTAGAGAATGATTTAAATAATGGTATTTCATTTGTATAATTCCTAAATAATATTTTCCTACATGGGTAGAGAAAAAAGATAATTTTTGCTTGAGGTATTTTTGAAAACATGTTAGAGACATTTTTTAGACTTTGATTTTTCCTTTTTCAGGGGGACCAAAAAGGGAAATTTTTATTGCAGTTGGGTCAAGGCAAAATTTTAATTAAAAATAATAATAAAAAATAATAAAAAATAATAAAAAAAAAAAATTTGAACTGAACTGGAAAAAAAGGGTCATATTTTGAGATTTCATCAAAACAATAAAAATTGCAGTAGTTGTAATGAAAAATTATTTTTACAAACACTTTTGAATGAAGTTTTGGACTAAATTGTTAGGATAGTACCATAATTGCAATGCATTTTAGAAGGGTGTCTATTAGGAAATGAAATAGAAATTATTAGCAAAGGCTCCTTCAGGACTTATTTACAGCCAGCATTAGATAAAGTGTTATTTAGTGGGCAAATAAGCCTGCCAGATATGAAAGAGACAAGAAGAAATGTGTCTTGGCATGCTGGGGAGTATATAAGTATAGAGAAAGCAGAATGTATTACATTTGATAGTGATGGAATGTCGCCTGAGATGACCCTCCATTCTTGCCTATTGTTAACTTTTTCCCATGCTAAAGAAATACCACAGCCTGTGAACTCACTAACAGCAGCCGTCTGGACAGTAGAAGAAGAAGCTGTTTACATACATTATTACAGATTTCTGATGTGTTGTTCTGGTACTCTACCAAAATCGAGGTTCCCCTGTGGCACTGTGAAAACAGAGAGACTGTTCTCAACATAAAGAGTTCCAGTCAACACTTGTGAGACACAGACAGAAGGGAGGGAGCAGGAGAAGTGGTTTGTCCAAGGTTATGGCATAGGTCAGGGGCAGTACCAGTAGGAAAACTGGGCCCAGAAGTCTAGTCTTTCTGGGTTTATGTAAATAGGGGCATTTACCAGCGTAATCCCTCCCGGGGAAGAATGCCCACATGTAGCATTACGTGGGTGTAACTCTAGCTGTCGAGTATGCTGGTGTAATTACATTAGTAAACTTTCCCAGGCAGATGAGTCCCTGCTCTTGGGCTTTAAGCATGAAAGCCCAGTTGCAAGGAGACCTTCTGCCAAGGAGTGTTTTTGGAAATTTAGCAAGAGGAAGGAAAGAAAAAACAAAACAAAACAACCCTCACTTCAATTAGAGGAAAAGATAATTCCTTTCAAGTTGAGAGGCTCGACTCCTGCTGGCCTTTGTTCTTAAGCTTACCCTTGCTGTAATTTCGTAGAGTAACTTGAATAATGCCAGTTTGTTCTGTGATTACCCTCAGCTGGAGCACAAAATTAATATCTCACTAAGTAATTCAGTACATGATGGGTGAACATTTAGTTAAACATGCCCTAAAAAGCTAGGATTTTCCATGTTTGCTGGAACTGTCTCAGTGACAATTCATTGCCTGTGTTCGTATGTGTTTATGAGCCTCAGTAAACAGGCAGCATATTTACGTCTCCCCACTACCTTCAGAAATAAACTTCCTTAAGAAAAAAAATCTCATGTTCCCTGATTACAATCTGATTTTAAGTAAACAGAAGGGTGGGGAAAGTGACTAGTAAGCAGGACTTTGGGGGCGGGGGGAAGGTGGGAGGTGAAGAGTTTTCTCCCTCTGAATCATACCACATCTAATGCTGGTAGTATTAAATTCATATAAGAAATGGCCTTGGCTAGTCCTCTTACTGTTTAGGGGTTTGTTTGCCCTTTTTATGCTAAGAGTTCAGACTCGAGACCAGATGTAATATTTACAGGCTTGTGATGTGGAGTTGCTATAGAAAATATCACCTTTGAAAGGCATGTTTTCTAACCCGTGCACAATCCTGGTATTTTCTGAAAGCCCTAAACTATTGACGTGTGATCCTATGATATACTACAGCTGTCCTGCGTCTCTCTCCTCTTTCATCACATTGCATTTCTCTGCCATAGCACTATTTTCTCTCCCCATGAATCTCCTGCAGAACTGCAAGTCCTATTTCCCACTGGTCATATTTGCTTCGCGTTTCACCCTGCAATGAGGGTTTGTGAGGCGAGAGGAACCCACCGTTCTTTGTGACAACTGGGGCATTGCTGTTGACTGGTCATGTTACTTAATCCTTTTCCGAATCATAAGATTAATTAACCCTTGCAAAGTGTTCTGAGATGCAAAGTAGACAAAACTCTAAGATAATGTTATTTACTTCGGTTGTATCCATTAACATCTGCCAAAAGAGGACATTAATGCATAATTTCACTCTATCTGTAGAACTGACTGCTAGTTTCATTTCCTTGTGCATGTGAGGGATTATATCAGATGCAAAGCACAAACAATTTAGTATCAGTGAATGTTCATTCTTGTTCACTTTTTTTCCTAAAATTTTTCACTCTGCTGCTGTCTGAAGATTTCCTTTAGGATTGGGTCTTTTGCATTACGTAAAAGTAGATCAATGGAAATACCTGAGCCACAGTATTAAACCAGAAGATAATAAAGGACAAAAAAATGAAATATGATCACAGCTGGCAAGCCTTTGCTGTTTTTCCAAATCTTATACATTTACTTGTTCAGATTTACTTTATGCCATTTGCAGCTCTGCCTAGTTCTAGACTTTGTGGTGTTACGGTGGTTACTGCTGAAGGTTGGAGAGCAAACCTGGCTGTTTTTTCATGCAGGCAGAGGAGGTGTGCGTGTGTGGGGAAAGCCACTTTCAGTGGTATTTGTTCTCCTGTGAGAGGTAGACATCTGAAAATGGTGGCACTTCCCAACTCAGAGAGATTCTGTAAATCCCAGACATTTAATGCTGTCATTGTTAAGCTACGTATTTTGTACCTCTGTGTCTTTTTCCCCCCACCCCCTCCATGGTCATCCTATGCTTTACTGATGGTTGCACTGGGATGCACTTCTTAGAAATTCAGTTAGCTATCCTTAGGTAAATCAGCTTGATAAATGAACTATTAAATAATAAAATTCTGTGTTCATCAATGCAGTTTTAAGGTAGCTGAACTGAAGGTGCTGACAGATCTAGAAATAAAATCAGTACTCTTCTTGTAACCCATTATAAACAAGCTGTCAAGTATCACTGTGGACTCCTTTGAAATAGCTTTAATGAGCAAATAGAATAAAATTAGAGAGACAATGTTAAAAACATAAGCCCAGTGTAATAGTTGTGTTTTGATTTTTTTTTCTCAAATGTATTATACTGCTTTCAGTGGTGGTGTCTGTATTTCCTTAGTCCTGACTTAGAAAATTTTGACATAATTTTGTTAGAAGTTAAAGCGGATTGTTACTTTTCAAGAGCAAGGAGGTAGAAAATGTTTGAATTGCTACCTGATTCTGATATCTATAACTTTAGAAGATTTTAATAGGATAGATAAAAAGCTTATTAAAAAAAAGAAAGTGCAAGTAGAATTGTATGTTAGGATATAAACACCCCTGAGCTACATTTTTTTACTAGGTGTTTGCTTTTTTATTTTAACTCACTGTTTGTGAATGATGAAATCTGCATTTTATGAAAGGCAAAAATACATCCAAACATATGTAATTTCTGTACTTCAGGCTGCCATGAGAAGGATTCTTTTTTTTTTTCCCTGTCAGTTAACTCCAGGTTTCTTATCCACAGCTTTGGTGGTTACTGAGTTAATATCCTTTGGTGCCTGCCTTCAAATGTACTTGGCTCTCTGGTTTACAGATGATGTATTCCCATTTATGTTGTTTCATTTTTAAACCTCCCATGGAAGAGATTGTTATTGCTCACCTGGCTTGTGAATCTCCCCTCAGGTCATCGCTGCCAGTGGTGCCAGTGCCTTTGCAAATGCACAGGGACATGGCTTACTCCCTGGGTTCCCAGGAGGGACCTGGCTGGGGCTTGATAATGAGCCTCCCACAGGAAGAAAAAAAAGTTGTGAAGTTTGCTCGCTCTTGCTCACTGGGATCGAACAGCTTGTCTTTTCTTTTGAGGAACATTTATACTTAACACTTGGTAGGCAAACTGCTATTTCAGTTTGCAAGTGGATTCAGTTATTCAAATGCACAGGCCAGAAAATGAAGGGGATTCTATTTAAACAGTGTGCTCCCGAGTCACAGATGATCTTTTGATGTCTGTATTTTGCAAATGGAAATTTTCCATTTTCCAGCACTAGCATTTGTTCAGAGACTGTATGCTATCTAAATCTGCTTTTGTGGCTGTTCATTTGCATTTTTGCTATGCTATATTGCCTCCTGTCTTTTCCCCTTGGCCCCCCACTCTTTTATACTGAATTCCTATTTTTGCTGCCTCCATTCTATCTTGCATCTCTGAAGACTCAATCATGCAAGATGCAGAGCACTCAGAGCAAACAGGCTGCTCAGCACCTGGTCAGGATTACAGGTGAAAAGGGAAATCCAAACCATCTGCATATCTTTGCTGAGAGAGAGCAGCAGAAGGGTGGAGCTGTTACCCACTCAGATAATAGTCTGCTGCCTTCTTCACCTTTTCTTAGCTGTGAGAACTGCTGGAGCTACTGGCCACTGCATCTGATGGGGCAGTGTGTGGAAATCTTGGGTTGAAATTTTATGATATCATTTGAAATACTCACAGTAGTCAGATGATATAGCCAAATCAGTCCTTCCTGGTCAGAATGCACAGTTTTCTACTTTCTTAGTATTTTATCTTTTATTTCACCCTGTACACATAGGTTCTATCTTCTCCCAAATTTGGTTACATTCATTTCTACAAGCAAACCGCTTAGCAAGAAAAACTGTGTTAATATCCTGAGGGAAAACTGAGAAGGTGAGGAGAGAAGCACAACAACTTAATTCTGGCAGTTGAAAGAACAGTCTGAAAGTTGTCTCGGCTCAAAGTATCACGTATGGTCAAGTAATCACCATTCACTTCTGCGGTTACCAATGCTCAAACAGTCCATTTTGTCCTCAGGGAAAGTGTGTGTGGGGGGGGGGGCTGGGAGGTGGAGAAGAAAGCGTAAGCAAGAGTATCACTGGAGTATCATGCACTACGACGAGAGGCAGTATATTTAGAGCTGAGCAGTGATATAAACCGTGGGGCTGGGAGGCGGGGATTGCAGGCTTCTCCTCCCATTCGTATCCTTTTTTCTTAATTTACTTCTCAGAAGAGAAGATGAATGAATAAGAGGGACCCTTAGAAGAGGAATCACATGGTCCTGGCTGGCTTGGAATCCATTAGGAAGTGAAAATATTCGATAGTTTACCCAACTAGACTTTTTTTTTTTTTTAATCTGTTTCAGCAGGTTTGGAAGCTGGGGCAATGGTAGTGCTCCACAGAGCTCATCCAGATGTGCAAGAACCTGGTTAATGCCTGTACAGTGCTCTGGGCACAGAGCACTTGTTTTGCAAAGTTTTTCTCTTGCAACAGGGGCCAATACCTGTGCAAGCACAGCACCGGTATGGCACAGGACTGGTACCTAACTACCAATGATTATTAATGCCTGGCGATGAAAGCACAGTGTATAGGCAGCATTTTGAGCATGTGTATGGCTTCCCACACTGCCCATTTCCTTCAGCTGCTTTCTTTTGCTCATGGACTAACTGGCTATGGGACAGTTATAGGAACCCATAACAAACCCCTCTGCTTATGAGAACAGCAAACTGCCAGAGTAAAGCGTGATATTTCCATGTTCCTGTCATGTGCAAGCACGTGCCCACAAACCAAAACACAGCTGGCAAGTCTAATTTTAGCTCTATCAGCCTTGAGAAGTGTCCCTTTAAAGAAATCCTTTCTATAATTTTTTTTAAAGCAATTTGGTTGATAATACAGCAGCTGACAATCCTGCTGCAATACTATGGATGATTTAAATAAAAACAAAAAGAAACTGCTGCCCCACGTTCCCCCCCCCCCCCAAATTTATAAATAGGCAAGGCCACTGTAGAAAGGCCCAGGAATCTGATGACACGTCAAAGAAATAAGTTATTTTAAAAAAGGAGAAACGCTGGGATTTTGTGTGCAAGAGGAAACATTTTGTTATTCGTGCACTTTTTTTCCCCTGGTGATTTATAGCCCTGTTGCAAGACAGACTCTTCCTTCGAGCCTTTTGGAGGATAAATATTTGGGATCGCGGTGCTGACACAGGTCCTGCTCGCCTGGGATCCGTGGCAGGTGTGAGGCTCCCGGCCGGGCGCGGGGGCCACACCTGGCCCTCACCTGGGCTCGGGCGGCTGCGGGCGGGGGAGCCCGGCCCTTCTCGGGAGTAGGGGAAACGGAGCCGCGGGTAACTTTCGTGGCACCGCGGTATTTTCACACGCCTCGGTGAAAGCACCCGCACGCCAGACCGGGCGAGTTTCCTCTTCACCCTTCTTCCTCCATTTTGTTCCAACTTTAAATAAACCAAGTCTTATATAAGCGGTCTAACAAAGTATGTATTTAATATGTCTGGCCCGGGGTCGCCTCTCCGCGAAGCGCCGGGCGACGGCACCGAGTAGTTTTGTGAAGGGGGGTGCACGACGACTTCCCTGCTCGGCGGCCGGGCTCCGTGACCTTCCCGCGCCCGTTTGCTCAAACACAAAATAAATCGTAAACCAAACAAACAATCAAACAAACAAACATAAACCCGCGTTGTGGGGCTGTGTCACCCCCGCCCCTCCCGCTCCTCAGCGTTAGGATTCCCCGCGTCCCGGGGCTCCCCGCCGGGCGCGGGGCGGGGCGGGGGGCGCGGGGGGCGGGCGGGGGCGCGGGGCGGCCGCGCGGCCTGCGCCGACCTCCCGGGGGAGCGGCGCG
>JAYRBT010000082.1:39996690-40059445 GCA_036023395.1 Myiotriccus ornatus
TTTTTTTTTTTTTTTTTTTTTTTTTTTTTTGGGTTGGACGGGGGGTGGGTGGAGAAGCGAGAGGAGAGGGGAGGGCTCCAGAGCGGGGCGAGCCGAGGAGAGGACGAGGAGAGCGATCGAGCGGCTCTGCGGAGGTTTGGAGTTGCACTGTGTTCCCGGCTCCTCTCGCAGGACGCTCCCCTCCCGAGCCGGGCAGCGGGCACCGCCGGAGGCACGCTGCTGCCAGCGGGGGAGGCGGGCTGCTCCGCCGCGGGCACCCGGGCACGGGGCTTCCACCTACCCGCACTCACCTTTCGCACACACGCATTTATGTTCGTGCGGGCGCGTTTTTGGCTGTGCTGGAAGTAGCGCGCGGTAGACGGCGAGGGAGTCTCGGCAGCCTCCTCCGTCGCCCGCGCTGTCAGGAATAGCGGCGTGAGAGGAAGAAAGGCCCTGGGGCACTACACCCTGCCAACGAGTTCCCCGCACCAGCCAGAAGGACTCCAGCTACATGGGCAAACGCCTGGACCAGCAGCCAATGTACCCCCAGTACACCTACTACTACCCCCACTATCTCCAAACCAAGGTAGGGACCGGCGGGGCCGGGCGCTTGGCGGGGGATGGAGAGCGGAGCCGCGCAAATTGCGGGCTCGCCTCTGCTCTTCGGCGATTTTTCCGTCCCTTCCTCGGGTTCGGTGCACAGAGAGACGAGCTGGTAGGCAGAAAGCGGGCATGAAAGAGGCAGGAAGGTTACCGTCTGCCTTCCCCTGTATTTCTTTCCCCCCACCCTCCCCCCGCCAGAGGCTGCTGGCATCGGCTAATTCCTTTTATTGTTTGGGGAGAACAGTGCGGTTAACGCTATCGTAGCAGCGGGCAGGTAGCGTGTTTATTATGGCATGGGATAACGATTGCTCTGGACAGCATCAGACATGAAACACTTTCGGTGGCTTTTCCAGTGATCTCTACAGTTTATTCGGAGCTTAAAAGCGTTTTGCTGTTAGAAAAGCTGTCTGTGACAACTCAAACTTTTAATCAGCTGAAGAGGGGATGCTGTGGAGCTCGGAGGAGAGCTCAGACCTAACCGACTGTAAATCTGATGGAGTTTGTTTCAGTGCATTGCACTGCTTTTAATATTTAATTAAATATTGAGGGTGATACGGTTGTACTCTTTTGCATTTAAAAGGTCTAGAAATAGAGGGTAACTACTTTTATAGAGTGTATTCATCACGGACACTTCCGTTTTCTTTCTTCTTTTTTTTTTTTTTTAATAATTTTTAAAATGCCAGCAGACTGGAAAGCAGGCCTACCTGTCCTAAAGAGGCTGGGTGAAGTCTATGCTACCTGGCGATTAGTTAGTTAATTAAAGCTTTATTTTTATAATGCCATTGTATAATAGTCAGCTCTCTGGAAAGATTTCCTGTGTGACCAAGGGACAGTAACAAAAGAAAGCCCTAAACCGAAAGTTTGCAGACCTTGTTAGGACACTGTATTTGGAGAGGGAAAAGAAAAAAAGGAAAAAATACACACTTCACAAGGTAAAGTGTGGCCTCACAGCCACAGATTAACAGTTTCTGTAAATAAATAAACATCCTTTAGGAGGCAAAAACCAAGGCAGGCGTGCACAAACGTGGGTATGGCACTGCATACACACGTCTGTGTTGCACCTCTGTGGCAAATTTAACACATGGGACGTCTGACGTGTGTCTGTGTGTGGTGAAGTGCCACAAGGGAGGCTGACTTGTCCAGACTTTTGGTTTAAAGCGCGTTTATCTGGCTGCAGTTTCAAAAAGATAAGTTGTTTTTCCTTGTTTATAAAAATTACTTTCCCAATAACGTTTATAGCCCGACTACTGTATTATATAAATTAACTAATTGTAAAAACTGTGATTCAGGCTGGTTGGAGTTGTGATGACACCAGAACCACTCGGTATGATTACAGCCTTGTAATTCATGGCAGGGATGCCTCTCATTCTTTGCTCTGCTCTTTCTTCCATTGCAATGTGTGGATTTTTTTTTGGTATACTACTCAGCCTTTTGTAATTTTGTATTCTGGAGTGATTTTTATAATTTTCTCCCTCTTCCTTTCAAGGTCAATCCAAATAGCTTTTTACCTTTGTGACCGTTTAGTGTGTAATGTTGCTGTTGCAGCAGCAGCCCGTCACTAGCTTGACTGCAATATTGCCTATAGCTTTAACCGTTTGGGGGATTGGGGGACGCAGGCTGCTGCTATTCCTCAAAACCTGGCAAGCCAAGGACATGAAACAATTGATGGTGTTTTTTTGAAAGAACAATAGCCTCGAGTATTGGAGGAGAAATGTTGGACATTCCATGCCTTTTACTCACGTAACTTACATTTTGCCAGTCGTCCTTTTGTTTTTTTTTTCCTTTTTTATCTCATTTTAAAAAACTTTTTAAAATAAGCTTTTTACAAAATTACCCTTATATTTGAGCTTAAAATAGCAACAATAACTCTTCTGCACTATGACTGTTTTTAACCCAATGCTTAAAAAAATAAATTAAATGCATTTTTATTGCCACTATATAAAATTATCAGCCCCGTGAAAAGTCATGTGCATCTGTCCTTGCACGCTTTCACTATTACAGTAAGGACAGGTAAAATTTCAAATGGTGATACATTTTATATGCCATTATTTTTTCCTGTTTTCCTTGGTCCACAGTTAAGTGCATACATAAAACCAAAATAATAAACACATATACACGTGCATATATACACAGGCACAAGTATTTTTCTTCTATAGCCCATAAGACTTTAAAGTAGTGCAGACAGGCAGCATCTGGATTTTGTTACCCTAAAGCTAGCCGTCAGCTTCTGGGACATTTTAAAGCAGTTAGATCCATTGTATGTCTAAAGCTAATAGTTGGGTAATCACATAATGTTGTGGAGGAGAGCTATATCTTTTATCGTGCCTACTGGAGCAACACATATTAATAAACCTTTGTATGATTCCAGCCAGCCTGAGAACGTCAGCTTTTTATTTTCCAGAAACTACTCTTTGTACCAAGCATGATAGGACCCAGCTCTACAGAAAGAATGTGTTTTTATGCTCATAGTCATGCATGCTGGGGGAAAGGGGGGAGGTTTGCATTCATTTGTAATTAAGAAAGAAATTCTAGGCTTTCTCATGGTATTTCTGTACAGCTTGCGAAATTCAGAGTGACAGCATGTTCAACAGGCAAAGTTTGGAAATTTGTGTTCCCCAGCTTGTTTGGGTGAAGTGTAGCTTTTTCTTCGCTTGTTTGGTGAAGTTGTCTCGGTTCTTCGATGAGAAGTACCGTGTTACTGTACATCATGTCCTTCTCACAGGGGAGCACAGAGCTGCGCAAGATTTCGGTCTGCAGTCTGTGTTTGTGTCTTCTAACATGGCTAGCACGCTGTCGTGCAGAAATGGTGTAAATGAATAGCTATATGGGTAATGGGATTATAAATAGAAAAAATGGGTTCCATATGTTTGTCTGATTGCTTTAACTTTTTTAGTGTTTTGTGGCCTTTTGTGTAACATGAAGCATGCACTCATTCAATTTACTTGTGTTCCTTCATTATCAAACGCCACCACTGAAGCTAAAACTTTAATTTCAGGTTTAGGAAAAGCTGTTGTCATCCAAGAAGGAAAAGGGGGGTGGGGGAAGGGTATCAATTCTTAAGAGACAATTGCAAGGAATTTAATATGTCTCTTAAGTGCAAGCACTGAGTGTGAGGAGAGACATAACCTTATTTTTCTCATTGGGGCGTAACACTGTCTGACAACTTCAGTTTGAAAGTATAGTGTTGAAACTTCTTTAGACAGATCCTAAGAGTAGTGTCCAGTTGTCCTAGGAGTTCATTTAAGAATAAGTGGTTTTGGTTATTGTTGTGGGTTAAGTACAGTCTTCTATTTTTGTTGCAAAGAATATTGCGTGATGGTGGTTCAGCTCATGTATATCTGATGAGAATCTATAGTATTTTTTTATTTGATTTTGAGACATTAAGTGAATTTCCTTAGTTGCATCCTTGCTGATGATGTAACTACTCAAACAATTGGTTTACAGGGGTATGTTGCAAATTGTCACATACAAAATGATAATGATGCCAAATCTTGCATTGTGGTCTGAATTTTTCTTTTGTTGCTTGCTTGCCGATGCAAATTCTTTGCTAGTTTGCACAGAAGAAAACAAAAATAAGCAATGTGAAATATCATTTAATGATGTGAAAAAAGGGAGGGAAAATATTAACCTCACTGAATAGAGCTGAAGCAGCCTCCTTAAATTAGTAGATGATGTGTTTTATCTTTGTCCTCTGCAGCTTATGATTAGAACTATTTTTGGGGTCATACTGAAAAGAAACCTAAATCATTTGGGTAGAAAGAAGGAGGTGCCACAGTTACCTGTTGACAGGAATTGTTCGTTTTACGATCGCTGTACCTGCACTTGGGGTAAAAATATGCCAGTTAAGCAGCTATTTCCGTGCGGTTTGCTTTCATGCATTCTCCAGATATTTCCTACTTATTAGTCATGTTTTGGGTCTGGTAGTTTAACTCTCATGGTGTTGACTCTGTAATGCAGTCAGGTGGCTGAAACACCCCAAATGAGAGGCAGTGTTTACTGTACTCACAGTACCTCTTCATCTCTGTGTGTCTGATGCACGTGTGAACATATGCAAAAGGAAGAAGTGTTATTTCCCAACACCCACTTGAATAAAACCCTGTCTCTGAGGATGTGAAAGGTGTGCAGACTGGCCCGTAGGCAAGAGCAGCTTAATGAGCATGTTCCTGAAATGACAGATACATACCCAGCTGAGGACAAAACAATTGGGAAATTCAAACAGGTGTACTCAGAAAAGTTTAAGCTTGATACAGTAATTTTATGTGTGCACATTTGGGTGTGTGTTATGTTTCCTTTTTGCCATTTTTAGGGCATCCTTTTGCACAAAGGAATTGAGGACCTCTTTCAGTTGTGTGCCATGAGCATACCTCCCTGCTTGCTCCATCAGCCTCTTTTAGAAAGCACACATTTGGAATCAGCACAAAGCTCTTGCCTCTCTTCACCTCGTACCTACCAATCCCGTGCTCTTTTGTCACTCACGTTTCTGTTTAGTGACTTTACGGCATTCCCCGCTCTTGGCCATCTGGCCGTACAGAAGGCCTTGAAGAAAGCGTTCCAGATACGGAGATGCCTGACAGGGCTTCTCTGGCTAGTAGTGTTCAGATTGTGCTTGGTGCCTGGTGTGAAGCAGGGGTCAGGTGTAAGGAGTAATTCATCAACCACACACTGATTTCAGGCTGCATTTCCAACCATCTGCAGCTTGGATCGCTGCCAGAGCTCAAAAGTCTAGCTGGAGCCCATGTGATCGTGCCAAAGTAAAGGCAAACACTTGCAAATAGAGAAATGCATTTCTAGGAATGAAGTTTGTTCGCACTTAGGCCCTGTTTGATTCAGTATGTCACAGCGTGTTTTAAATGCCTACAAGATAGAAATATGAATTCATTTAAATGCCATTTAAAAATATTTAAGCCTGGCTACAATTTAGATAATATTAATATCTAACTCTAGTGTTTGCCAGTTGGTTTAAACACTGAGGAAGATAAAAGTTATGTTCCTCTGAAAAATGCAGAAATATATGAGCTGCTTTGCTTTCCATTTATCTTTACATGTTTGGATAAAAATACTTTTGTTGTTGTAAGAGACATGTTGATATGTATTAAAATGGCATTGATTTTCTTGGTTGATCTTCCTTTCATGTGTTGCCTCAATGCAAGCCTGTTTAAATTAAAAACAAACAACGTAAAAAACCCCCAAACCAACACCCACAACCTTCCCAAAAAATCCAAACAAAACAAACCCCAACAACCAAACAAAAAAACCCAGACCAAACCCGTGGAAAAGGAAAATTCAGATTTTGGTTCCTTCAAACATTTATGTATTATGATATTCTATGGATACTTATTTTGCAAGCAGATATTTTATTTCCATAACAAAAGATGGAAGTTGCAAGCATTTGCCAGATTAGGCTACAAAGACCTTGCTGTGGCAAGTACTCTGTGTTAATAGTTATAATTTAGAATGCCTTATACAAGATGCCCTTTCAAAATAAAGTACAGTGCTCCAAAAAAGGACTGGTTTGGTTTTTAATGCATGAGGGCCTTTCAAAACACACAAGATGGTATATTCACAATTTAATTCAGGATTCTTGGTAAAAATCATAGACTGTCGGTTCTTAGATTTCCATGAGTTATAAAACAGATAAGAAAATGTGCATTCCAAGCAGAATGTCTGAGTTCATTTCAGGTCTTGCTATGAGTAGCCTGGATAGTGTTCCCTTTGCATATAATTCCAAGCAGGGTTTTCTAATTTTTTCCTTTGTTTGTTTGTTTGTTTTGTTTTGTTGGGGGGAAGTGGGTTTGTCACTATCTGTACTCCAGGCAGGGAGTTGGAATTCACTTGCAAACAACCCCATTCTGGGTTGTCCAAGAGAAGAGATTTTTTTGAAAAAAACCCAAATGGTCTGGTTTTATTGATTATTTTTTTTCCTGAAGAAAAGTCTTTTAATGCTAGAAGTTTTATGTAGAGGAAAATAGTTAATGTGTCTCCAGAACTTGCTTCCAGTGCTGCATTAAAATTGTGTTTTGTAACAGTCTCATCAGCTACAGCTGTATGCGATTAAATAGTGTAATATCAAAAGCATGTGTGAATAAGAGCTTTTATGATATAGTTGTTCCATACCAAAGACTGCAGATGGGCAGAGAAGGGAGACAGAGAACAGTGATTTACTCAGATATTGTCAGAGCCTATACTGCCAGTGTTTCTGTAGTGATGTTTTGCAATTGCTTTCCCACTCATATGGGCAAGATTGAGTGACAGAGGGAAGTTTAGAAGTAAACACTTTTACACAGAGAGCTACTCTAAATGTGCAGGGTATGAGCCCGAGAACGGTGGCTACTGATGCCGAACGATGTACCAATATTTTAAGTAGAAGATTAACAATAATATTATAGAACAGAAATTATAGAGAGAAGGATCTATTCTGCTTCATTTGAAAAATCAATGGAAAAGATTCACTGATTCAGCAAGACAGAATCAGGCCCACGAAGCACATACTGTTCACCATGGGAAAATCAGGACAGATGAACAATGTGGAGGTTTATTAAAAAAAATAAAAAAATATATACTGTCACAAGAGAAATAAGAACAGTCTATCAAAATAATTCTACGTTGTGCAAATGGATGAGGACATACCTCATTTGATACTTAACAGCATTTTGTGTTTTCTGTGGCTATAATTTCTATTTAACATTATTTATCCTGATTTATAATTTTAGAGAATGAGCAGCCTAAACCAGATGCTCTGTCTTTCTGTCTCGCTCTCTGCCACAATTGAGAGATGATTTATACAGAGGGGAAGTCTAATTGCCATAGGAGATGTCTCATATGGAGCCCAGTGTCTATAATGAAGATTAACAATTTCTGTAAGAGACTAAGTGCGGTTAATCCACAGAAAGTATTGTAGAGCTGGTTTTGCTTTTATTTATTAAATTCCTAAGGTAAGAATACTGTGTAGTCTCTTTGAAATTTGAAACAAGTCAGTTTTCTATGTAGGTTTTTTTCTGAGGATACAGTGTTTCTAAACGGAAAAGTGAAGCAAAGGTTGCTTGTCCTATCTGTAGCTGCAGATAGGAAGCTCCTGTTGAATTCCTCAGTCATACTGTCTTTTATATTTTGTTGGTTTACAGCAAAGTTTAATCTCCTCTCCTAGAAGTTTTTATTAGCTGAAAGACTTCAGATCTGACATTGTCAAATACGAGAAAAAGATTATTTTTCCTGCTCTTTGGATTGAAAGACTTTTTTTTCTTTCTTTCCTTTTTTCTTTGTTTCTTTCTTTCTTGTTTTTGTGCTTGCTTGTGTGCAACTGTGGTGGAAATAAATTCTCTCTTGTTCGTTGTAAAGTCAACTTCAGTATCAAATATGGTTGTTTAAAAATCTAAATACTTACTTTTTAATAAAGTGCTTCATTTGTGGTATATTTATGCAGATGAAATTGTTTGGACAGATTTTCTATGAGGGTTTCTCTGTTAATTGTATTGACTTAATTCAGATGCAAATGAATGAAATAAACTACCTGACTTACACAGATCATAGTAGAAGCCAGAAGACGCATAAGATTGCATGTTTACAATGTAAAGCACTCTGATATTTTGTTCCTCATTGGTGTCTTCATGACACATGTTTTATGGTTTGTACCATGTGGTTGATGATGATTTATGGGCTGTCATGTTGTGGAAGTGATGTCACTCCTGTGTGATTCAAATTTATTCAAGAAGAGAAGTTCTTGAACAGATTTGTATTCCCCCCTCCCCAAGTATAAATCAAACAGCAGTTTGTTTTTATTCTGTGAGTTTACATTAATCGACTAAATCCTGAAACTGCACTTAAATACTCTGATGCAGAATGTGGCAGAGGAGAAGGAGAGAATCTTACTGGTGGACCAACATGATGTTGTTTTATTTAACTGGTTGCTCATTTGGCTTCTGTCCCGCTCCCTTCTCCACCCACTTTCACAGCCCTTCCTCTGCCCAGCTATATTTAGAGACCAGCCAGGCTGTGCAATTCAAAGTTCAGTATCGACGCTGCACAGGAGCCTGACCTTTCCGCCTCATGCCAGTGGGAGATGGCAGGACTAGATCAACCAACAAGTCCTGTGTGTCTTGCCTGTGAGAAACTCTCTGGTCATTTGGGACAACGTGTGATGGAATCTAGTTGCCTTCCTGGTTGACAAGGTGGCAATGCTTGTCCCAGTGTTATGAGAGGGTGAGAGGCAGACTGAAGATGCGGTAGGTAGGGCAGAGGGCTGTTTTGGATGCACAGTCCCAGAGCTGGCAAAACCTTGAGGTGGTGCAGTGGTGAGATAAAAGGCCATTAGGGAACTTCAGATGGAGGCGTCTCACCAGAGGAGGAGACAAGGGAGCCTGGTGTACCGCTACATCACAAAAGGTTTTTAAAGCTAGGTATCCATAGTTACAGCAGGAGAGTGAAAATCTAGATTTCAGGGACTCACCTGGTGTAATGTCCTCCTTCCCTTTAAAGAAGAAAGTATTTGGCAGTTCTTAAAGCTGAAATGATGTGCCTGTGTGAATTCCCCGGCGCTCAGAGAGCTGCCTGTTTAAAGTTCGCTCTATTTTTCCCTTTTGTTCTAATTTTTCCAGCTGTGGAAAAAAAAAAGGCATTGCAATTCTCAGCCATATAAGGGACTTGTTAGTTTCTTTATGTGGTTGGGAATTGTTTCTCCTTTTGGTCTTCAAAGGCTGTTGTGGCTGAATATACTTTAAAGGGAAGGAACTACTTGCTTAGACAAAAGCTGCAATCCTTATTTCTTCACTTTCTCACTTCTGTCTGACCTTTTATTGGGGGACATGCATATAAATAAATTCTCCTTTTTGGTGTTGTGCAAGTTGATGGATGCTCTTACAAAGAGAGAAGCATAATGGGAAATGCAGTCTTCATTTCTGTTCTCTCATTTTATAGTGATGAATTTAGTTGGGTGCCAGTTAGTAAGTGCATGACCTTTTCCCTACATCTTTTGATTCATGACAGGGAGTGTCAAAGCTGTGTTAGTGATCTCTCATTTCAGCTTTTAACAAACTATGAAATATTAAAAATGAATTAGGTCAGTTGGAGCTCGGCTAATATGTCTGCGATGCAGGGTGGTGATTTCATATTAATGAAGCATAACACACAGCTTAAAATATAAAATTCAGATTTTGTGAACACAAACGCCAGGAACATATCACTTGTAAGTCAGGATATTTTCATCTTGAGAATAATATCTTTTAAAGACAAAGCAAACAGGATATTTTGCAAAGATGGTGTTATCAGCCGCATTCGTTTAGTGTTCCTTCCAGAAAATCGTATCAGCCTCTCAGCCTAATGAAGTTTTTCAGTGCATTTAACTCTTAAGATCAGAACTGCCGACAAGATTTCTTTTAGTATCAGCTGAGATATGTCTACACAGCTGTCAATGTTCTGCTTAGCTGATATACACAAACTGATAATCTACCATATGCAACGGAATGGTATAATATATTATACTTGTTTCGTGTGCAAATGACACTTCTGAAATTGTTTAGTGGAAGGGAGACTGGTGATGAAAAGTACTGTGAAAGATACAATGAATAAGGTAAAGAATAGCACCGATAGCTCTTAGACAAGCCTCTGCCTGGTTTTGTATTCATAAAAACTGCCTTTAATACAGCTCTATACCCGAAAGACATCAGAAAAAAGTCAGAGGCACTGCAGTCCTTCAGATGTTTGACAAAGCGTGCAGCAGGACTTGGTAAGCTGAATGCTTTACCTAGGCTGTATTAAGATGACGTTTACTGTGTCAATGTAGAGCTTGCACTAAGTACTGTTAAACAATCCTTCGTGAAAACAAGCATAGAGCAGACATATTGCCGTGGCCTTCACAGCAGCTGGGAGCTTTCTGCCTGGGAGAGCATCACACTCACACTCATTGGATGTCATGTTTGTGCTCTTTGTATCTCTTTGGAGCTTTTGCATCCTAAAGAAACACCGGAGTCGATCCAAATATTTCCATGCCCTTTCCGATGTTGCTTTTACGATGGCTGTCAGTTGGTGGTGCAAGATGGGCTAATAATAAATCTGGCTGATACAGAGTGACTCCAAGATGGCAGTAGTAGTACATGCTGATCCCATGTAGCTGTCGTTGCCTCACAGATACCAGTGTGCAATGCACTGAGTTGTCTTGAATTTTGAGATTGTGGATATAATTCCTGACTCTAAAACATCTGTGAGAAAGCTGTAGACTACTGGCCTGCCAGGACATACTCGTTATCTACGTGATTTAGAAGCCTTTCTGGCCACTCAGCTTCTGCTTTATATCTCTGCCATTTTACAAAATCACTGTAATTGTATGCAGTTGTCCGTGTGCAACATGCAATTTCCTGTAGTTTGAAAAGCTTTCAGCATAAGATTGTCTAAACTTAATAGCATAAACATTAATTTACTGTGTTAGATGGGTTATTGGGTGTTTTTAGCATGCATAACTCTGGCAGTAATTGTGCTGGACAGAAGAAATAAGTTTTGTTTCCTTCACTGTCTGCCTTGCTTTGACTTAAATGGATCCCTGGTGATGGTAATACTTAGCATGTAGCAGTCATTTCAATTTTCAGTGGCCTGTATAAACATTAACTAATCTTCAGAGCCCATTCTAAGAGGTGCCTTAAACACCTTATTTGCTCATGTAATGGCTGCATCCATATAATGGTCTCAGCTTTTGGGAGCCTATGCCGGATTATCAAGGGTTTGGGGGTAAATTTGTGTAGCATCCACACCTTCTCTCTTTGAGCAGAAACTGGAGGCTGGGAATGTTGTTGCTGCTTTATGAGCAAATGTAGTGCATGAGGGGTATAAGAATGGAGGCAAAGCTGGAAAAATAAAGGCAAAACATTTGCAGAAGGTGCCATGTTGACCTCTGGTTATCCAGAAGCGTTGAGTGACCAAAACTTCTGCAGATCGAGATCTCGAAACCATTTGACACTAGACCCCACGTGACTCCCAGATGGGGCATCCAGGATTACAGAGCACTTTGCAAGACCACTTACTGGAAGCGAGACCCTGAACCTGCCTAGCTGATTTAATGTTACAGCTTCCTCTTGAGCTTTTCTGTTGGGGAGGAAGAGAAAGGGAGTAGGGGGAGAAGATGCAGTTTCTGGAGAAGAGGAATTCCCTGTTGTTTCAGTGTTGGGGATGGTGGTTGTCTACAGTCCTACTAAGGTGCCCAGGTGAATAGCATGTTTGTGGTGTTTGACCAGTGACATGAGAGGCAGATCAGAGCCCAGTTTGCAGTGAGTGTTGTAGAGATTTGAACAATGCTTGGCCCAAATTTTGCCAGAAGACACAAAAAAATTAGCAGAACCTGGATAAGGATTCAAAGGACTACTTCAGTCTTCCAGGTAACAAAAGGAAAAGCACTTTCAAGCAGTGCCTGTGCACAGCCCTCAACCTCATTGTCCCTTGCCAGCCTTATTAGGTGCTGATGGGAAGGGTATTAAAATCAACTGTCATAATTCCACCAACATCATGTAAGGACTGGTCCACGTTCAAGTCCTTTAGTTTAAGTTTTCCAATCTACAGCAACCTGATAATCAGCAAGGCAACACCAAAAAAGTTATTTATGGGTGGGTGTTAGCTAAATAGTAGTTGATAGATACAGGTTTGTCACAGCCAACTGGCTTTGGTTTTCTCATGCATGATGTCGTGTGCCTTACCAGGACTTATTTTAGATTTTGTGTTGCCATTACTCCTCTTATTACTCTCACCTTGGCTTGTAACATTGTCATATGTGCTTCTCTCTCTGTTGTGTTGGAAATAGTTGCACTTTTAAAAATCACAGCTTGTTTGGCTCAAAGGTACTTCGTAGATGGGCAAGAAACGGATGATATTTCTGATGATGATAACTTGCATCCCAAGGGTTTTGTTTTAAGTATGTAAAAATGCTACAAACAAGGGTTGATTATTGGTGTTTTTAAAGCTGAACAAAGATTTGTGCCAATGGCCACAAAGATGTAGATTTTAATTTTGTAATGTGTGTTGAGGAATGAAGTATGACTGCTATGCTCCAACAACAGCCGATGAAGTAGGCATTTATGCTTCATCTCTCTTGGTCTTTTAGCAAGGGAGTAAATTATTAGTTGTTTATTATTTCTTAACCTTCAGTGGGTGAGTTCTTTTCTGTGCTAGTCAGCTATTCTGGGGTAGAGATGTGTGAATTTTATTTCCTTCCTCCTCTTTCCCCCATTCTCATTTTCTCCCAGGTTAGATTGTCAGGTAAGTTCATGGCTTCTTTTTAACCAGCCTGAGGGGCAAAGAGACAATCCAAAGCTTAGGTGACAAGGACACACTTTGAGAAACTTGAGGCATGAGGTGTGGGCACCATTATCATGAAATGAATGGAAGGAAAGCCACAAGTCTTATTTTTATTCTACAATTTGTCCATCTCTTTTGATTTAACAAATCTCCCATTTTTTTCCCCTCCCCCTTTTTCAGAGCTCTACTGCTTCTCATTTTTCTTCACCTAAAGCTTATATGTATGTCATGATGCTTGTTCTGTCATTTGACCATGACAATTTTTTTTTAATCTAGATATTGCAATTGTATTTCCTAAGCCAGTCATACTCTTCCCCTCTTTATTTTTTTTTAATGGTATTTTACTGTTTGCAGACTGCCTCTGACTGTGCAGTTCAGTTGTGCTGAGCTGCATACAAAACCAGGGTAAGAGATAGTCCCTGCCTGTAAGAGTTTATGAGCAATGTAAATAAGACAGGCTCACAAAGGTGGATAGGAACAGCAGCAGAGAGAAGTGAAGTTCCTGGTGGGAGGTTGCATTGCAAAGCAGTGCCAGGATCTGGATGGTAGATGGTAACTAGTGTTTATTGTTTATCCATATACCATGTGCTACTCCATCACCTTGGGAATGAGTCAATCTGCCTTCCCAGTTCAGGCACTGTTAATTTTTTTCCTTTTCTTTCCTAATATTTAGGGTTGCAGTTGTGAACAATCATTTCACACCTACCTTTGTGTTTCCTGGAGCTTTACTTTTTCCACCTTTGCTGTTTGGTGGCCAGTTTCCCATGCACTGCTGTTTGGAAGATGTGGGGTGTTGCAGTGTGAAGGAAGCCATGGTGTGGCTCTCTGGAGGTGCCTGTGTGGGTCAGCTGACACTTAACAAATAAAGTCTTAGCTGATGTTGCTGGCTGACTTCATGGAGAACGTAATGGAACTGGACAAAAGAGCAAAGCAGCTGAGGTCAGTGTGAGACAAGAAGTCTATTCCCAGCAGATGAGAGCTCTGGAAATATCATGGTGTGCAATGGCTGGAGGCTCGCGCTCAGTGAGGATTAGAGTTGGTATTTTTTTCATGCTCGCTTCCTGTTTCACTAGGGCTGTAATGTTGCAGGAGAGCCGTGTTTCCCACAACTGTTCGGTGCTTTTGAAAAGTAAATACTCTGGGGGGGAAAGGGATGCATGTGTCTTGCTCTTCAGCAAACTGGCTGCTGATAAATGCTAGGCTGAAATTTCAAAGGGACAGTGCTGTGTACAGTAGCTTGGGGCCTCAGAGTCAGAAGTGCTGGTCACCTGCAGCTCCTATTAACTTCAACTAGAACCGTATGTACTTTGCACATTTGAAGACCAGAAGCTCCTTAGGGCTTAAATGTTACCTTTTTTTTTTTTTTAAATAGCAGTTACAAGTTGACAGGGAAATCTTCTCTCACTTTTACTGTATTTTTCTTAAGGGAAGAAAAGAGGGTTGGGAGTCCAAGGGAAGAAGTTTGGGGTTTTCATTTGGTGTTTGATTGTCTGTTTGTTTGGGGTTTTTGTTTGTTTGTTTCTTACAGGAGTGACAGAATGTATTTCCAAAAGCAAATACCTTTCTAAACAGATAACTCTTCATTTTGTTAGCAGCATACTGTTAATGATTTAAATAACTTTATTGTATATTTACCTTTGGCAATTCAGATTGGATAATGAAGAGGGATGTGATTTGTTCCCTTATTTCATTTTAATGTTTAAAAATCTTGTAGCATTTTGGATACATGGACTGTCAGGAAATGATTATTTGTTTAGACAGAAAAAATGTGACAGAAGCTTCTCGAGCAGTTAAGTGGAGTTTGTTTTTATGAAACATGCATTTTGAAAGATACTTACTTGTTTGGTCTGTTACCAGCTCTTATAGTTATATTAGGTGGCAGGAATTTATTATTCCTGAAGGTAGTTTAGTTCAAAAGGATCTAAATTTTCAGTATGTGTGTTTGTATATGTACCAATCTCCCTCTAGACTGCAGGGAAAAGCTTGAATGTCTAACCCTAAAGGCTCAAAAGTCCCCCCCACACATACACATGAAAAGAAGCAGAATGCAGTCTTCTAAAAAGCTAGGGATGTACTACCAAGCCTCACCAGGGCTCCCTAGGTTTAGATATAGGTTGCAGGCCTGAGTATTCCTTGACTTTATAGACTGTAGTTTTGGGGTTAACACTCAGCTAATGATCATTGACTTTTTTAATTAGACATGTATTTTGAAACTTAGGTTTGGGTTTCACATTACTTCCAAGTGCTGCTGTGTCTGTTGCTTACTCAGCATTAACAGGAGGAATATCTAAAGCAGACAACTAGATAAAAAAACCCCAACCCTCTGCCTGATTTATTTAATTGTATTAATTTTCTTCCTACTGTGGTTGGTAGAAGTGATTTATTGGGACAGATAGAGTACTTGTGTTGGGATACTGGTAACCTGTGAGCTGTTCTCCCTTTGGGCCCCGTCCTGTGGTCCAGGTGTGCTCACAGCTGAACATCACCTTGTAAGCAGCTCTGCTGAAACTACAGCACTGCATATGTGATGAGGAATTATTCAGTGGGGAAGAGGAATGTCAGAATTTGGCCTTTAAGATATAAACACAATTTTTTGTGAGTGTATTACAAACAATAGAGAGTTAAAAGATGAAAAACTGCTACTACATAGAAAAATAATACTGTTTCAATTTAAGCCTTGGTTTAGTAAGCTTTCTTGGAAAGGAACTTGTTCCTGAGGGCATTTTATCTATTTTTCTCTCTCTCTTAGGGTTTTATACTGCTGCCCATCACTGCAGTATCTGAATGCTTTCTATACAGAGATTGATGGCAACTTGGAAGTCCCCAGTGAACTGTGCAATCTTTGACACATCTTTCTTTAGGGGGTGAGAAAATATGTTGGGTGGGATTTTAGAAAAAAAATATTACTTATTTAATTTTACATTTTGATAGTATTTTTAAAAACAATATTGCTTTTGGAGATGTTGTGAGTATTGGTTTTTTCCCCTCATTTTTCTTCTCCTTTTTGTGATTTGACTGAGGTTGTGGATGGGGTACAAGAGGTGTCAGTGTTAAATTCGAAATACATTACTGACTTGTAAAAATGTGTTTTCCTGAATGTCACATCAAGCAGATAAGAGACAAGTTATCAAATATCTATTGTTACAGAGGTTTTCTTTTTTTTTTGCTCAATGTTATCTAAGTTGTTTGAAAAACATTCAAATAATATTTGTGTTTTTACTGGTGATGTGTATCAGATTTGTATCAGTTCATGTTAATTGTTAAATACAATATTTTATCTTTTAAAAAGATTCTATAGTAGATAGGGAAAAGTTCTTAAAATTAGCAAGATTACAGTGAGAGGATTTACTAACTGGTTTAGATGTTCATTTCTGAACCATTTCAATATTAGTCCTATGCAGCTAATCTATCTATCCAGCTACATAGTCTGTTTAAAGACGGTACTTGGCTCTTCCCAATAATTTCAAAGAGAAATAAAAATAACATCATTTTCTCTCTTTCTTTTCAGTCTGTCAGAAAAATACCTTGATTAATTTATACTTAGTTTATGTGCGTGGGTGTCTTCCTTGAATATGAACAGTAAGAAATTTTTGAAGAAATTCAAGTTGTAGCAATGAGTCCTTGGTTAATTCAGAAGATGACTGTTGTTTCTTAATTCTTGTTTTTCTTTTTTTTTTTTTCTCCTCATCTCACATGACTGTGAGCTCCAAATATGAGAGCATGCTAGACCTGGCCTGCTGTCAACATTTGAGTGCTTCCAATAGTGTCCTAGTGAAGACAGAAGTCTCTAGTAACTTCTGACTGAGAAATAACTGGTAGTCATTTCATATTTAGAGAGAATTGAAGGTAAACCAATCATCATTAAGACGTGGATTTGAACTAGGCTGTACTTAGTAGGCAGTTTGTGGAGAAGGAGAAATTCTGGTGGAGTTCAGGAGAAATGGGGAGAGCAGGGAGGATCATCTTGCAGTGTGAATTTTCATTTCTTGGATTTACTGATAGGTTAGAAGGGCTACAATATTAGAAGAGAGCTTATCCATAACATGCTGCCTTCCTCAGAGGTGAAATCGAGTTGATTTGCAGTACTTCTACCTTGACGTTTCTCAGTGGCTTTTGTTATAAGGAGACACAAGGAATTCCTACCTCGTGGAGAGAGATGTATCTGAGGAAGCTGCTGAAACCCTCACCCTCAGTTAAAAAGGATTCTGCTACCTACCTGGGTAGGTGTGTTAGTAATTATACAGTGAAGGGGTGAAAAATAAAGGCAAATATGTCTGGTTCTTTAACTTTTGTGCTTCAAGGAAGGCCTGTTGTCTCTCTACTGTAAGAACTTAGTTTTTAATACACGAAGGTGAAGGAGTGTGGTCAACTTGGGAGTGACAGCTCCACCTGAAATGTCTAAATTATTTTTTGTGTTACCCCTTTTTTCTCTGTAGCTGTTATTTTGATTTCACATGCTCTTCAAAGTTGAACATATATTATCACACAGGATGTCACAGTTTTTACCAGGGGGTCCAAGAAGTCAGCCTTTATGTTCTTGTTTCAAAAGCTGTATAGCCTTATCTTATTTTTTACTGTTGAGTGCCCATTAGGTTTGGTGAGAGCTACTGAGAGCATAATATTTTTGGAAATCAGGCCATTGAGGTATACTTTGGTTATAAATATCTGTGAACTAATTAGGTTTTAAAATGATAGAGTCACAAACGAAACTCATCTTTCCTCTCTTTCACTAGTAAAGAGACCGGGTTAACTTGGATGAGTTCCTCATTGGCATGGATGGTGTACCCATGTCTCAGTACATTCTTTGAGCAAGTTTCTTTTTTGAGGACTGTGAGTCAGCAGGGTTTTGAAGTGGATGAGTCATAGACAAACTAGCTGAATGATGGTTACCAAGTGGGTGGGGGAAGCAAGGATTTTATTCTGGGAAGGTGTAAATGCAGACAGAGGCCAAGTCTGGAGGTGAAGGAGGCCACAGGATGAAAGGCATTAACTGATAGGAAGCGCTGAACTGGTTTTTGATGCTGGCTGCTCTTTGTGGTTCGCTGCAGCGATGTGCTTCCTCCTGGCTCTGTTTGATGCTCCTGTGCGAAGTCTGTCTCCCCCTTGGGGAGCAGATGTTCCAAATGAACAGCAGATAATCCTGACAGATAATAAAGAAACATTAACTTTGCTGAGAGCCAGCTAGTTTCTATCCAAGAGTCAGATTTCTGGCCATAAGAGAAATTGGACTAGCCTATGCTCCAGCCCTTTCAGCTGTACAGAACATAAACCTTTAACATCTCTTTGACTGGGACAGGCAGCATCAACCACGTCTATGCAGAGCAGATTAGCATGCCAGCCTCTGAAATCAGAAACAATGGAGGCATATTATACTTCCTTATGAATCTTCTTGTAGGGCTTAGAAATGAAAACACAAACCACATGAAATCATCCTGTTCTGGATAATCCCATTTACTGCTTGGTAGAACACCAGGATGACACTCCAGAGCATCACATGTTCCTGCAACTCCTCAAGTTGTAACGGAATTTGTATTGAGATTTCCCTTGAGGTGTGAAGACTTTGTTACACAGTATTTTGTAGTTCAACAGGAAACCAGAAAATATGACCATATATCATTGCCGCTGGAGTTACCACTGACCACATATCTCTGTATATTAGCAGATAGTGATAAAATCTGAATTTTCTTGTGTGATGGAGTGTTTGCTTAGAGTGGAACAGCAGAATAGCTGTCTGTCAGAGACCTCTAGAAGGATCTGAAGAGCAGTGGCTTAATAGTCAAGCTTCTTGCAACCCTGACTCTTTTTTCCTTCCTCCCAGTATGATTAGATAGCCTAGCAGAGAGAGTAAACACTTCAACTGATAGTATTCTGGAAAGCTCAGGTGCTGAAGGGTGTGGTTATAGTCACCAGATTCCAACTGTCCTGTTTCTTCTTCCAAATGACAAAGCTTTTGTCAGGATAGCATATATAAGCACTCTTCAGTGCAAGCTCAGCTCATTCTGAAACTACTTTGATTACAAAGTTTAGGTTCTCTTGATTCTGGATCTACAGAATGTGGAACACTGAACTGAAGGGTGAGAGGCAATCAAGTGTATAGTCTATAAGAAATACATAAAGAGGTTTATCTAGTCTAGTAGAACAAAGAAAGAGCCAACGGCTAGAAGTTGAAGCTGGTAAAATTCAAGAGATAACACGGTGTGTGTTCTGAAAGGCAGTGGTAATTTACCAGTGGAACATACTGCTGAGGGATGCAGCAGATTCCCCTATCACTTGAAATCTTTAGATCAACACTGGGTCTTTCTCATTCATCCTTACTGTGGTCAGTCCAGGGGTTTCTGAGTGATATTTGATGGCTTCTGTTATACAGAAGGTCAGACTAGGTCATCATAATGTTCTTCCTGGTCCTAAAATGAGAGTCTGTGAGCTGTGGCTGCTTGTATTTTTTGAGTAACAAATTCAATTGCTAGTGGTAATGAAGGATATGCAGAGCCAAATCTCAAATTGAATCCAAGCAATGGCGAGAGTAGATGTGCCTGCCAGAGACACCTGGCTTTCATAGCTTCTGTGTTATATCAACTTAGATTTTCCTTTTCCTTCAAATCATGCTCATTTACTTATATCCTGCCTCTCACTTGGCCCATTGCATTTCAGGGATTCTTCATGACATAAATCACAGGCTGAAACACTGAAAGGAGGGAGGATTCAGGACAGATTAACAGAGTGAACACTATGTAGGAAAGCATGACTTTAAGTGCCCCTGACTTTTGGTCCTTATAGCGGTTCTGACTCTTTGGTATATAAATTACATCAATTTAGATTCCCTCATTCATCAGTAGATTGGGTAGAACAAGTTCTAAGGGAATCTGAGTGAACATAAGTGGGTATAAATTACATTACCTTACAGATTGCCTCTGAATTTGGCCCCGATTCTTTCCTTTATTTTCATTATGTCAGCTTTGTGCATTGGCATTATGGTCTTTTCAGCAACTGGCCTGACAGCTAATGAGTTCTTTCTACCAACAGTAAATCAACCAAGACAGACAATGCTGCTCCATGTAAATACTCCTCTTTTTGTTCAGAGTATTCAGAATCCCATTAAATTTAGAACAGTGTGCTAGTAGAAATGCATGTGAAGAAGTACTGTAAAAAGTGCTAATTATTCATAAGCCACCTGGTTTCCTCTTTGCTCCCCAGTGAACCATGTTCTAAGGTTTGGGGAAAATTAGAAGAGGGCTAGACAACACGATAATACTGAAATATAAACTGCTCTGTTGAAAACAATTAAGTCCAAATGGTTTTGGGAAGTTTTATTTGATTTATGGTTGTTTGTACTCCTCGAAATTCCTGCAACAAACAAGGTTAAAAGAAAAAGTCAAGAAGTGAACTAGTACATTTCCACTCTTGGAGAGCTGAAAACAAAGGCAACTTTAACTGTAGTTCATTAGGAAATAGAATAGATTTTTCCTTTTATTGTTGAATAGAAGAAAAATTGTATTTGTATGTTAATTAAGTTACAGTAGAATTTGCTTTAGGAATAAGCAATATGCTATGCAACTTCATCTCTTGGTTCGGCGTCTATTGCTAAAAGGCTGCACTCTATCCCAGATTGCAGTGTTGATAAATATTTCTGTGCTACTTCATTATGTTTTAGAGAATTTTATTTTTTTTTCTGATGTCAGCACTTAAGCATTTAAGAAACTGTGGGGTAGATAGAACAAGGAATTCCTGACTGGTTTCTTCTTCTGCCTTTTACCCTGCTGTGTGAACTGAAGCAAAACTCACTATTTTGTGTCTTCTGATCTGAGGCTGGCAAGAAAGCCTATGGAATCTTATGAAAGATGTTCAGAGATACAGCTGATTTTTTTTTTTTTTTAATATTCTCAGGTGGTGGGAACTATATAAATGCAAACTACCCATATTATTTCCTATCACATAAGATTTTCTATCATGCCTCTTCTCCAGAATCCCTGTGTTCTCTTGAATGATGAAATTGCAAATGTTCCATGAATGTCAGTGCAATTTATTATCATCTTTCATTCAGAGCATTACAAAATGATTTGCAGATGCAGGTGTTGCTAATGATTTTCAGCTACCCTCCTTAAAGATTGGAGAACATAATTGTCCCTGTTTCTATAACAAGGGTGAAACTCCCTAACTAAAATGAAAATGCCAGTTTTGAAGGTGAGTCTGTGTTGCTACTACATCTTTGAGGGGCTGTTTTATACTTTCTTTCTCTACTTTTTCTGTTATTTTTGCTTAGTAAAGTCCATTGGCTGCACATAGGGTAGAATTTTTTTATGTGCAGATGGATGCTTTAGATGACAAGGAGGGGGTAAAAAAAAAGTGCTATTTGACAGGCCTGAAAATGTATGTTGGAGTATTTAACTGTGGATACCATATCTCTTTTTTCATCATCTAAAGATTCTTAAACCTCTGTTTAGTCCTAAAATGTACTTCAGCAGCTTCATTTGCAGTATCTTACAGATTCTCTGATTTCAGCTCCAAAAAGTCCCTTGTTAATAGGAGGCATTATATATGACTCTTATTGTGGGAGTTTTGAAGGGGCTATGTGATGAAACATTTCGTATCTCATACTTTGTTAAGTTTCCTGGTGAGGACATCAACTGAGGAATCAAAGCTGTAAATGGAGGCATACTAAAGGCACCAAATGTTTGAGAATACGCAAATCTGTAAACTTGATCTCTTGTTGGTGAAGAGACTGGATCCAAGATCCTGGTGACAGGAATGATTTTATCAGTAGAAAAAGGATGAGATTCTTTCTCTCTGCAGGACTGAGCAGGTGTAGTTGGTCCTGGTTGCACAGAGATGCAGGGATTCAGCCTTCTTTCCCTGCAGCCTTGAATGGAGAAAGTACTGTAGAGCATTAGCTGCAAATAAAAGCTTTTTTTCCATAGGGAGGAACCATTGGGGGAAGGTTGGTGCAGTCACGTCAGCTCTCTCTTGAGGCAAATCCTCTTAGGCATCACTGTATAAAGGGATGAAATTTGAAGCCACATGCCAGTGGGAATAAGTCAAGCGGGATAGCTAACATGGCCAATGTCAAATGTATTTTAGCACAGATGCAGCTATGATATTTTTGTTGCTATTGTCTTTTAAAGTGAAGCTGTACATACTTTGCTTGTGGCAGCTCTCTGAAGGTTCAGTGGCTCACTTTTTATTTGATTTTGATTAAAATCGATGTTTCTGCCAGTCTTAGTGATCTCATGAGTGAGATATCTGAGTTTGATTCCTGGATTTGATTTCTTACTGTGTTGTGTGGTGTGGGGAAGCCCTGCCTCCCCCTAGATGGAAGGCGGAGCTTCAGATCTCTGTGCAGCAAGCCTGGTAGGGGTAGGATGGCTTTGATAGACTCCACAGGAGGTGCCTTTTACCACTAATTAGCTGCAGATACACACCATGTAGGCGTTCCCAGCAATTTAAGCTTTCCAAACACAGAACAGGCGTGGTCACTGCAACTCTCCCATCCCTCCCTGATAATCCTATTTAATGTTAATAGGGAAAGATGAAGTCTTGTGGAGAACAGAGTACTCTGTGTCCTAAGTTTGTCTACTTAAACTTGTATTTCTTCAGGGGCTGAGATAAAGGAGTTCTGGGTAGTCCTTTTTTTTGACCCAGCAGAGATGAAAATGGCAGGTTGTGTAGTTCTTGTGAAATCAGGTTGGGCTCTGAACAGCACATTGTTAGTCAAGTGTGTTCTGTATTAAGAAAGCCGAGGCAGGCTTAATGGCTTAGATAAACTATCCAAAGGCTGGCAAAGTAATTAGTAAATGTGCACTGTCAGACCAACTAATTTGTTTAATCTTGAACAGGCAATGTTTATAGATATTTAAATCATCTTAAGAAGTGACTGTCCAGAGTCGTGGCAGGATCGTGATCTATGCAGTGCTGCACACAAGCAGACCTGTTCCCTCCCTTTGCTGCAACACCCCTGAACTCTGTGGAAGGCAAGCACAGCCCTACCACGCTGCTGTTTCGTGGTTATTTAATTCAGTCCTAGCGCTTAGGAGGTAATTCTGTCCTTGCTGGAAGCCGCTACTTCCCTGCTGCAGGCATTTGCTTTTGTGTGGCTACCAGGTGAATCAGGCAGATCTGGCTGAAAGCTAGGGCATTCTGTTTTCTCTCTCTTTTTTTTTTTTTGCTTTCTTTTTTTTCTTTGTCCTTGGGCTCTGAGCCAGCTCAGCACATGGCCAAGCAAACATTAGTGCTGGCACCCGAGAGGGAGTAGGAATACCCAGCCAAGGGAGGAGGCGAGGGCAGAGACAGCTTGCACTTTGGGCAACTTAAATTGGTAACAAAACTACAACCTGAGTTTAAATGCCTGTTTGTGTGAATTCAGTAGTTTACTGACTTCTGGCAGGAGTTTTGTTTGGGTTCTCTGGGGTCCAGGCACAAAAATGTCAGAAGCTTCACTATAGTGACTGAGTCTTTCAGCTTCCTGTGCGGTTCTTTGCCAAATTAAATAGAGCCAGAAATCTCAGCACCAGCAGCTGTAGGGAGTTAATCCCACCCAGATCCAGATTAGCCATGGCACATTCTTGTAACCATAGGCACGACAGTTTAGTGTAGACAGCTGTTCCGATAAACCGATCTGGGAATCCTGCCCTCATAGGAATGTTTGATGTGTACTGGTCACAGAAGTTGTTTCAAAGTGATGGTGAGACAAACTGGTGGCCTGGGTAGCAGTTGCATGTTTTTGTCAGTGTTGTGATGGCAATACCAAACGGCTATCAAAAATGACATGAATGGTTTTACTTTAGAAGTGTAATGAATTTACCCCTCTACCTGACTTACATAGGTACAATGCCAGTACTCATCTCCTGTGTTGTGAGGGTGATGCTTATTTGCTTATCCACTGAAGGCTTGATACAGAGAAACAACAAGTGTAGAGGTAGACAGCCTGCTTCCTACCCCCAGCAATATTGTTTTTTCAAGGAGGATTTTTTTCCCTGCCAATTCTGTTCTTTTGGCCTGTGTTGCCATTGTTCTTCATGGTACTGGCTGAATATTTGGTGGAATGGGAGACCGGGGATACTTGAAAATTAGGACATGATGAGATGATTGTAGACGAGGACAACTTTTGGCTGGGTGAATGGGGGTAAAACTCCAAGACCCTTTGGAGCCATAAAGATGGGTCAGCTTGGGAGATTGCATGGCTTGAGTTTGAATCTTACAGTTGGGGATGTGAGCACCATTTAAGGAAAAAAAAACCATGTTTTGCCCCACAGTATGGGGATGTTAAAAGTTCCCATGGGTTCCAAATGAGAATGGGTCATTTCATTGCATAGAAATCTTTTGAGGAGTTTTCTCCAAAAGACTGTCCATGAAGTGCCAAATGGTCAAGTCGTTAAAGGGTGGGAGTGTGGTCAAGGATAGTTGTCTGCATGTTTCTTCTGATCCTGTGCTCTCCTTTTGCTATCTATTTCTGGTTATTGTTGAAGACAGGATTTGGGGCTAGGCGGGCTAATTATCTGGACCAACATAGCCATATTTGTGACTTGAAGGAAGAATATAAGTAGTAGAGTACTGTAACCACAGGCACAACAACTTAGTGTAGACAGCTGTTCTGACAAACCAATCTGGGAATCCTGCCCACATAAGGGTGTTTGTGTACTGGTCACAGAAACTCATACAGTTATGGTGAGTAGCTTTGATATTTACCTTGATGGAGTCGATAGTTTGGAAGGGAATTGTCTTCTCAGCTCTACCTTTAGTGTTGAATTCAGGACAAGTTATTTCATCTCTCTGACTCAACTCTCCCATTCTCCTGACACCCACCCTTTATCCATGTTACCATTTCAATTGTCGTCTCTGTCAGGTGAGGACTTTCTTAGGCCGTGTTTGCACAGTCACAAGTGAGGTGGTGCATTTCAAGAACTTGGCTCTGCACCCCTGGAAGTTCTTCTCAGCTGAAATCTGGTAACTGACTGCCAACACCCTGATTTCATTGTGGGTATAAATTAAAGCAGGTTAAATTAAACTATCCTGAAGCATTGCCATAAAAATGGTTTACACTGACTTTGAACTGTAATAGGTGAGGAGCACATGTGTATCAGGTAAGATGGAGTAGTGTCCCAAGGTGTACTAACTCACTGGCTTCCCATTGTGCTAGTGGGTCCCCCATGTTCTGCTCAATGCTTTGCTCAAAGGATCTCTCAGTCCATTCTTTTTTTATTGTTACTCACTACATTAGTAATAATAATGATAAATCTGAATATCTGAGCAGAATTATTTTGCTGTTCAACCTCTGCTGCTCCTTTGGTTAAGGAAAGATTTAATGCTTTAATTTGAGACATGTTTTGTTAAAGAATAGAGGGCTTTGATTCGCATGTTTATAAAGAGGTACACTTCCTGAGCAGAATGGAAAACATTCTTTGGTGGTAAAGGATGTTGAAAGTACCAGCACTCCTTGTAGCTGATGGATTTGTTCTGGTTCATATTTATCAGTACATGTTAACAGAAAAGAAATATGTTGAGGTATTGTTCCACAAACAAGGTAAATTATATTTTTTGCCACATGTTTGTGGAGATTAGTGCACTACCTGAAGCTCTGTCTGAGTAATTTCTTGATTTTAGGACACCTTAGTGGCAGGATTTCTTTGGTTTTGGAGGAGTTTTTTTTTTTTTTTTTTTTCCCCCACTGGTCATTCATTTCCTTCATATTTTTGTCAAGTGACTGTACCTAACTTCAGGTGTTTTAGAATGATGTTTGTATGGCAAATAATATGCATCTTAAATGCAGTGTAATTTTACTGTATTAGATAATTTGAATTGCAAATATAAAGCTTCCAAAACAAACACCAACAAACTCCCTTGATGATTTGACTTCCTGGTCTTTTTTGGAAGACTGGTGACTGATTTTGATAGCAGAGATTTTTTTCTCCATTTTTTTTTCTGAGGGAATAAAATTTAAGTGCCTATTTTACAGTAGAGAAACATTTACTACATAAACTATCGGTCTTCTAGCTATAGTTTGGCATTATGATTTTATCAGCACTATAGAATGTCACTAATATGACCCAGAGCTTAAACTTGCTACTGTCACTGTAACATGTGTTTCTTCTAAAACTATTATTGTCAGCCAGCTACTGCAAGTCCCATTCCACATTCTAGGATTCTCTCTGAGAACAGCTAGGCTTAGCTTATCATCCTCCTGGCACAGAAAGGGATGTGGTTTTGAGCTCTGTAGGGTGCAATCAGAGCTGAGAAGTGCCGTTCTCCAGGAGCAGCACATAATAAGTGCAGAGTTTTAATCGGCTTTCTCTTCAAAACCAACATGGACATCTCTGGCTTGGCCAAAACTCAAAGAAAAGAATTTTCAGTGTTGTTTAAAGCAGGGGTGAGATTACTACAGTTTAAAAGACCTGAAGACCATTATGGCTTGAGCAGAAGGAAAACTTTGTTGTCCTTTAAAAGCCGGGTTGTTATTGCCTCTTTTGAGAAGGTGCAGCATGTCTGTCCTTTTCCCTTGTGCAAAACGAGTTGATTGCTGTAGACATAACCCTCCCCAAGTGCTTTTGAGAGTCTGGTACTGGCCTACACTCCATAAATTGGAAGGTTCTAAATTCTGGCTGGCCCTGCAGAGAATTGGTTGTGTAATGTAGGATCTTTGTGACCTTTTCCCCCTTGCACACCTTCCCAGAGCCAGACACAGTCCAGCCCATTATCTATATGTGAGAGTTTTCACTATTACAGACTTGTAAAAGTTTCTATTAGCAATTCTGATTTGGAAAGGACAATTGGAAGCAGAAAGAATGGCAAATGCAAGCTGGATATAACTTTTTGATCCCAGAACCCAATTAAATTTGTGGTTTTAATGTACATGTGACTCCTGAGTTCAGCTCTAATGCTAGATTTATATTATTTCTTGGAATGAAAGTCACTGCAGACAATTTCCAGAAGAGCATAATAATGATCCAGTAAAAAATGAATCCAGCTTTTGACTTTTTTTTCCCCCAACAGAAATAAGATAGGGAACCAATTTAGTTTTATACTGGCTATTCTTTTAAAGCTCAGTAACTTTCCTACCATATGTGATTTTTTTTTTTTCCCCGAGATATCTTCTTCATTAGTGCTGCTGTTTCTATGCAGTGTTACTGTGCATTTTTCTTGACACGGCTAATGCTCCAGCAGAACCACATATTTGGGAATAAACCCCCCTCAGAATATTGGTTGAAATGTAGTATCTAATATCTTATTCATAAGTGCATTTATAATGAATAATTCGTATTCTGTGAGCCATGTGTTTCTTTTTCTCATCATATCAAGGTCCTCTGCCTAAAATGATGTTTCAGCCTAATCAGTTTAGGTAAGGGGGAACTTTAGACAGCAGTAATCATGAATGCTCTGTACTGAGCTTCTGTCTGGCTCAAAACAGCCTTCGTGCTTCTGAATTATTATTAGAGACACTTGAGTTTTGGACTAGCAGTACTGTGTCTGTGTCTCATTTTTAGTTATATCACAGGACAGCTTTTGTCTCACAAGGAGACTGTTATCTTAATTCTGCTGCTTCTCAGAGTTTGTGGCACCTTTTGCTCTTACAGATCTCTAGGAAAGAGACCTGAGTTTTGCCAGAGATGAAAGCAAGTGTCCTTGCTCTCCTCTTCTCTTCCCTTTGTGATCTCTTTGCTATGGAGCTTGGCAGGTTCTGAGTGTAGTATGAGGTCTGTAAAGTGATATGCTTGAGAGCTTTGGGGAAAAACATAAATTTTTCTTAGGGAGAAAGACAGTACAAATTCTGTCTTCCATGGAAGGAAATGAAGGTGTGTGAGAAGTCTTCAATGAGTTGAGCTCATTTTTCCTGCCTTTCTTGCCTGGCTTTTGATTTTGGGGGAACTAGCTACCTGCAACATTTATTAGAATGACATTTTTGTGCAGCAAAGCTGTGCTCTGAAAATGAGCAAGAATCAGATGTGCAAATGTGCATTGTTGCTGTTACTGGTGGACTTGCATAGATACGAACGAAGCTGTTTTTTTCAGCTTCCTGAGGTTGGAACAGCACAGGCCATTTGACATCCTGTTCTGACTTGAAGTGACTGGGGAACAAGCTGAGGAAAGCTCTGTCTGGCATGTATTTAGGTAGATTCCAAAAATAGGTGAATCTTCATATTCTCTCTTTAGTTTGAATATTAATTGCAGCTTTGTTTTCAGCCTTTGGTTGCTACTGCTTGTTTGAATGTTTTCCCAGATAAAGCTAATATAGTAGTGAAGTAAAAGAATATTCACTTTTACTTCTTGGAGTTTTTTTTCTACCTAATCTAAGGTCTGTCCAGAAACAGAACAGAGGGAAACATACATGGTAATTTAGTTCCTGGATTACCCTGGATTTGCAATAACCATGAACACAAGGGGATAAATGCTGTCAAGAACAAGTTTCAGCTCAGATGAATGTTAACTGAAGATGAAAATCCCTATGAAAAAGTAGAACTGTTGCTGCAAAACCAACACAACAGATCCTTTTTGAAGCCTCTGGGAAGGACCTTGTTGCACAAAAAAATCTTCTGTGAATGAAAAAGATATCTATTAATTCCTGTTATCACTTCCCCATTTCACATTAGAAAATATCTTGGCTATGATGATCATCATCCTTTTATTCTTTCTCTGCTGTCTTGACTGAATGCAGAGTATGAACTCTGATGTGGTCTGTTTGATTCTCATTTCAGATGCTGAGAGGAGAGGTCCTTATTTATGTCCAGAATAAAAAAGCAAAGACATCCATTCACCTGAACTTAGTGATTCGCTGACACCTTGGAGCAATGCTTTTTTTCTGTTCGCTGCTAGCTTGCTCACACTTATGCTGATTGAATGAGTAGACCTTTCCTGGATGATACAGAGCTTCTTGTATCTCTCAGCATTGCCTGATAGATGGAAAAACTCAACAGAATGAAGACTTGACCCCTAAATTAATCGATCTTTATTTATTTATTTTTAATTTTTCTTTTCACTCTAAGCCACTTTGGTAGTTGACCACTTTGCACTTTAAAGGACAAGTGACGTACCTTGTGGCCTCTCCATTCTGTGAACCGTGATTCGATAAACTGGGCTCTATCTCTCACCTACTTTTTTTCAGACTCTGTGGAGAACAACATTGTGCTGTTGGTGCTGATTGTGAGCTGAAGTTCCTATCTGGGTAGCATATCCCCGGATGTGGTATATTGAGCTTGCAGAGCTGGTCTGCAGTGGAATCTGGGACCAGATGAGGAAATGGATACTTGAATGAAATCATTATTACTCTCACAGATGCAGAAAAGTAGACATAGAGTAATGGTTTAGACAAAATGTATTGTTTAAAGACTACGTTAAACGGATTCCTCCAGGAGACCTTGTGTTTTTATGGAGAATGCTGTCCAAGCAAAAAAGATCTGTTCTTCCTTAGTCCGACAGAGTAACTGAATATGATTCGGAAACTTCAGTCTGCTTCATGTGTTCCTCTCCAGGCCAAATACCTGCAAAAGTAAACATTATACTACTTTTTCCATCAAGACAGACATGTTTAGAGGCCCTGTTTCTAATCAGATAGTTTTTGAAGCCTGATATTATGCTCTGAAATCAGAGCAGTAATCTTCTCAACAGATTCACTTTTTTTTCCAAACTAAATTTTCTTTCTTCTGTTTAACTTCAAAATGTAGTCCTGCAGAACTTTTAGCATCTCAAGGAAGGGAAGTCACTTTGCCGGGAGTGACACAGGCCAAATCGCCTCAGGGTTAGTGACACAGAAATTCACCCATTGTGCTTCTTTGTCATCAACCTGTTACCAGTTTTTTAAGTATATGTGTCCCCAGGTCTTTGTGCATTGATGTGTACTGAGAGAAAACCATATACAACTTGTCTTATTGTGTGTATTTGTATTCTAAGGAATGCATCTGGGAAAAAGAGGTGGAAATCCTTTCTACAAAGGATCTTTGATCCTTAGGATCATGATTGATAGGAAAAAATGTGTCTGTATTTACACTGAAATCCTCTTGCTTTGAACAAGACAATCCACGAGCACAACTTTGCTAGAAAAGAAAATATGTCAGGGAGGACTCAGAAAGTGACTTGATCATTGTTGTTCGGAACATACCCTGCAGTTCGTCTTTAAAATGTTTATTATAATAAGTTGAGAAGTTGCTTATGAGTTTTCCCCTGCTTGCACCTGGAAACCAGCGTGTGCTTCTGTGTATAGGAAAGGACCAAGAAACAGAGTGTGTCTAAATGTTTTGTAAGCAAATAATTAACATCCTTTAGTTCTGTTTTCATACAAGGCATCAAATGTTGCTCATTTGCATGCGCACAGATACACATGCATGCTTGTCAGGTTATCCATTTGCAGAGATTAAAGCTGCCTTTGGCAGTCTATGATGTGCCTTTAACCCCTGTATTACCAAGATGTAGTTATAAATAAGGTGTCGCATTTCTTCTCTGCCATGTTATTTCTCAGTATGTGACAAGTCTATACACTAGTTCTGATTTTTAGGTTTTCTTTCACGTAGAAGTGATTTTTGGCAGAGCTGTTTCTCTGAAGGGTTCTAATAGTGTAATAGTAGGCTATTTTGCATTGTGCAGAAGTGTTTATTTTCAGTGTCTGCTATTGCTGCCCAGAAAGTGGTAGGTATTTGGTGAACTGCTTTTGCGTGAGAAGAGTGTGCTCAATGCACTTCTCAAAGCTGTAGTTACATTTTGAGAGACTGCAGTCTGAACAGTGGCTGCGTTGCATGATACTGAAAATGTGCCTTAGTTTTTATCTTGCGTGTTTGATGCTGTTGGGTAAGCAGTGTAGCACACTAGTGCAACAACTATCTCATGCCATGCTGGAGGAGTATTAAAATTTTAGCTTAGCCTCAACTGACCTTAAGCCTTTATCCTGTCTTCAGTCCAAGGATACTATATCCATAGGCACCGCTGAACAGTGTGAGGAAGGCTGTCTTGCAGTCCCCAGCATGGTTAAATCTTGTTATGATGGTTAAGAATTGTCATGAGAGTAAAATCTTGAGGCTCAGAAGGCTATGTTTGTAGGCCAGCTAAAAATCCATGTCACCACTGACATGGTATCTTATTTAAAAACGTGTCATTGTGCAGGCGAAGAAAGCCTTCATATCATTAGCCATCTCCTGAACAATGTTCTCTTCCTTTCCCCACCCATTGGCTGTGATCCATTTAAAATTATACAAGTCCAGAGCATGGAGTTCGTGTTTTCTTTTTTTCCTTATGGTATCTTAAAAGAGTATGGTATCAAACTCCTATTGGAGCCTGAAGGTTGTCTGTTTGATTTTTCATTCTAACATAATATATAATGAATATTGAAACTCATAAAATATGCAGCTGTGTGTGCTTTTCTGCAACTACTACAGCTCTCTTACAAAACTAAAGCAGAAGTTTACTGAGCTCTAAACAAAGTACTTTGTTCCTTAGGAGGTGTTTCAGAATACAGGTATCGTGAACAGGTGGGGACAGGGGTTCACCAGCTTGATATTGCTGATTTGTGATGCTGGTACTGTGTTATGATTCTGGCATGGGAGCAGCATTCAGATATGCACGAGGGGGGTTGTTTGGGCAACAGTTTCATATTGCCCTGCAGAACCAGTGCAACAGTTTGGAAAAGTCTTGATTCCTTTTTGAGTAAAGACGGGGTGGTTACAAACACCCAGGCATTTGCTGAGGGCCTCTGTGCTCGGTTTGGGTGGTAAGTTGCATTTGAGCCAAACATAGAAACCCAACAATTTCTGCCTGTGGAGTGGGATGCCACACAAGTAGTCCCAGCAAATTCTGGTCTTTGTTGCTAAGAATGGAACCAGGAACAAATGTTACTTTTTTAGTTTCCTTCATGTGTCTTCTATTGGTAAACACAAATGTAGTCATGGAAATCTGTATGTCTTCCACGTGAAATCTCTGCTTTTATAACTGTTTCCTCATAATGTGGAGTAAAGCCGACAAAAAAAGAAGAGTTTTTATGATGCAAACAATGTTTTTCCTATTTAGCTTTCTGAAAGCAAACCTGAAATAAATAGCTGTGCTGTCAGAGTACAATTTTGCAAGCAGTATTTGAATAAAGGTAATAAAGAGGAATTACAGATCACTGTAAGAACTCAGTTTAGTTGCATCAGTCTTAATGCAGTGTTACATTTTCTGCAAAAGAATAAAGTGATAGTGGCCTTAAAACCTCAATATTGCAATGTAGACAGCTGCCAGTAGAATACATATCCAGTCTTCATTAAGAAAACAACTTTTAGTATTGCAATAGATTAATTTTTTAATTAACATTTCTCTGTATCTTTGTCCTTCTTGGTCCCAAGGATTTGCCAAATTAACGGTTCTGAAATGCAGGCTATACGACTGATGCAGCTTTACAAATGAGAAATATGTGCAAGAAAAATTATTCCAGTATCAATCTGTTATTGAATGTTGACTTATCCAAGTAGATGCTGCTCTATCCATTTATTTTGCATACCTGTTGTCTTAGCTTGTAAACTTTTTGGAGCAGAGACATGTGATTTTAAGCTTGTGCAGGGAGCAGGGTTCTGTCTCGGAGTTCTTAGCGCTGCTAGAAAAAAAAGATGGAAAATACGGCTTTGGAGGGAGGGGGAATGGGTAAAAGTGTGAGAAGTAATGCAAAGTAGAAGTTGAACTTGCACATACCACATCTCAATTCTGTTTGGGCTTTGTCCCATACAGCTCAAATGGTAGGTGGAAACTAGTGAACAACAGCTAAGAAGGACTTTTATGAACTTGTCCTAAGTGCATTATAAAGGTGCAAATACTATGAATATAGTAAAGTAGGAGAATATGATTTCAGAGTATATTTGTAAGAAATAATAAATGGGATTACTCTGTGGCTGGTATTAAACCACCGCTAGTATAATTTTTAACTGCCTACCAGCTGATTTGATCAAGGCTTTTTTAGTGAATGTGCTCATTTGGTTTAATTAAAGCTGTATATAATACCAAAGTACTTGTAATTTAGGCAGGGGGTTGTTATTTTTATTGGGGAAAAAAAGATAAAATCCTATTGATTTGCTAAAGTAAACTTGGATGTTATTTTCAATCAATACCTTTTAAAGAAAATTTTAATCAATTCTTGTGGAATTTAAAAGTTCAGTAATATATGTTTTTCATGTTTTAGGGCGAAGTTCTCCTTTACTGAGTCTTCTTTTCAGATGAAAAATAATTAACAGAGGATGGCATCACTTCTGTGTGTTTCCACAGCAGGAACAGAATTCCTGCCTTACTGTATTATGGTCTTTCCACTGCTCTCAAAGGGATTTAGATCAGACCCATAAATCTCTGCTCAAGTCTGTAGGCTATTTGAAGGCATTGCTATAGAGTCAGGTTCCTTCCATTCCTGTTCAGTTCCTAGGATTCACGGTATTTCACTGAGGAAAATGTTCAGCGATACCTTCTGGCAAACTCACTCATCATGAGCTTGGGCTCTACTTATTATTAGAGAGGACAGGGGAGGAAGAATCATGAGCCTCAGCAGTAGCACCCAGAACAAAGCTGTTTGCACCTTCTCTGTGACTGTGGGAGGTGGTGTCAATTCCAGATACCCTGTCCTGAACCAGGATCCTGCATGCCTGTAAAAGGCAGGAATGTTTCTCTCCATCACTGCCGCGTCCTTTATTTCTGCCAGAGCTCCCAGCTCCATATTAGGCATGACTAAGCATCTCTGGTCAAAGGGCAGGATTAGTTAGTAGAGGTCCATTTTCCGTATTTTGGAGCTTCTTTCCTTATCAGTACTTTGTTTTTGTTTCATGTGTTTCCTTGGTAATAGGGAAGTTGTGGTCTGAAAACAAAGGAGTCTCATTCTTCACACCAGGTAATTTTTTCTGTCTTTTTATGGATATATACTTTTTCAAGGCAAGTGAGAGAGAAAAATGACTGCCATCATATGCACAGTTTTGAAATGGTTCAATAAAAATCCTTCTCAATTCTAAAGGTATGTTGCAAACTCTACATAATATACTGTCTTTTAATGAAGAGCTAGATTTTCAAAATTGGAGGTGTGTGACTGTGCTGTTTCTCACCACTGGCCAGTACCTGATCACAAGTGACACTTTGTGCAACTGGTGGATTGATAAAGTTGCTCGGAGATACCAAGGAGGTTGGAGGTGTGTAAGTTTAGGATTTAAGACATACACTGGTTCATGGCCCAGTTGTCAGCATCTGGCTTTAATTCTCCTGTAGGAACTGTTCTGCTGTCCTAATAAAGGGGAACTAAAGAGAGAATGGAGCTAGTATTGAAAAACTGACTTAAAGTTGACTGTTGAGTGAAAGAAATATCCATGTGTTTTTAATAAAATTTAGGGGAAACATTATCAAAGGTTTTAAAGTTGACTGTACATCTTCTTCCTCTCTAGCCCCATCAAGCAGTAATGTGGAGAGATTCTGTTTGGAGTGAGCAAGGATTACTCCATGAGAATCTCGGGGGAGGTGAGGAGGGGGGAAAGGTGTGTGTGGAGAGGCACTTTTGTCTCCTGTAATGCTTCTCCTCTTACTACCTTCAGTTATTCTTTTTGTATCTCTACAACAGTGGGAAAGGATTTTCCGTACATTAAAGTAGGGCTCTTTCTTTAACTCTTCACTGCCACTGATACTTCACCCTGTGAGGTTTTACTTCTAACCATCAGTGACGATGTCATGCAGTTCTTTGAGAGCATTTTGTGAGGGCTGCCTTAAAACACAGGTTGGTGCTGTTGGGAAATGCTGTGGACACATGTGGCTTTGGTTATACATCACATAGCTGAAGTTATAACGAGGTTTGACCGTGGATAAATGAAGGCTTCTGTGGTCTCTTGTAATCTGTGAATTTGTCTAATCGGTGTTGCAAACATCTTATTTGTGAGGGGTCTACAGCGCATTTCAGTGAAATGTTAATAGCCCTAGAAAAAAATAATTCATAATATCTTCTTCCAAATATCAATGAATTTGTATGTCTCCTGATAAGGATATCTTTTTCTAATTTGTTCAGTGGGTTTTTCTAAACCATGAGACTACAGAAGTACAGAGAACTCTGTTTTCATAGCCTCACTGTAAAGGCAGTTTTATTGGAAAGGAACATTAAGTTCTCCAATGTAGTCAGCTTGGGAAAAAGTTTCAAGGTAGCATATAGGTGGTAAGTGTGCAAATCATGTTATTTGTTTGCAGGATTATGAAAGTTGAATGAGAAATGAATCCAGTATGGCATGTTGCTTTTTCATTTGTGACTCTTGAAGCATTGGTCTGTAATGTAAGACAGCAAAAAAAAAATCAGCATTCTTAAACTAATTCTGAAATTCTTTAGATGTGTAGTGGAATGTGGATGGAAACTGTGCATATAGTGACTCACTGGAAGGGGTAGGAGCCTTTGTCCTCCAAATTTAAATTGAAGTTTTGCAGGTGTGGATAATACAAAAGCTGGAGAGACCTAAAGCCTGTTTGTTTGTTTTCTTTGGCACCTTTTGATTGAAAATGTGAAGTGCCAAAATATCTGTTACCTTCCTATAATTGCTCCTTTTACACATCTAACAGGTATGTCCCATCAGGTTCGATTTTTCTTTACAATAGAGGACACAGTATGTAAAAATTCCTTTGAATTTAGCTATGTTACTGGGACTGCACCAGGGTAAAGGGGAGGAGAATGAAACTCAAAGTCTCCCTGACTGGTAGTTTTGAGTTGAAGTTTCTTTGCTTGTGGTGATTTCTCTCAGTCCTGGAAAACTGTTCTATTCTTTGAGCTGCTATTCTTGTTAAAATCCCATGATGATGAATATACTGAATGCTGAACTGAAGCTTAAGTTTCCCTTGGTGATATGATGTTTTCCTTCCTGGATGGTCTGTTATCAGAGACTTAAGCTAAGTGTGTCTGTGCAGGTTTCTTGTAGGATCAAGTGGCATTTGGATGAGAGCTGTTAGCTGTTAGCTCGTTCAACCAGTGCCACACAAAGTGACTGACTTTGTCCTCACATCCATCCCAGCCAGCAGCTCTCCTCACCTTCTCTGGATCTTTGCCAGGAGGGTGAGGGCTTTCTAACCTTTATGGAGTCTGAGCATGTTACAACCCAAAGGAAATGAGGTGGAGGTAGGTGATAGCTTTGCATTGCTTCATCTCAGCCTTCAGCTTAATTGCAAAGGGTTACTAAAAAACCCCATGCTGTGTAGGATTAGCTAGGTCCTCACTGCATGTGAGTGTGAGAGTTTGGCTTGAAATTCTACAGTAATACAGGGATGTCCTTAAATAGTACCATGGAGCCTTATAAATTTATGATTTGTTTAGTCTTTCATTGTTCTAAGGAATCTTCAATTATAGCATTGGTTTGTACATGAATGTATATTATTAAACTAGTTTATAAAATGCATAATGCTTGGAGAGCGGTGTTTTGCAAAGCTGAAACTTGGCATTATAAATTCATTCTTTTCCAACTGAGTGAAACATGAGGAAAGAGTGCAAGTCTGTCAGAAATTAACCTCTTGTGATCCGTGTTTTGGCTAAGCAATAGTGTGCCCTCCTTTCTTTCTGTGACAACTTAAAATATTTTCTTGCTTTAAAGATAATTTTTTTTTTTTTTAAAAATCCTGAGGGCATCCCTTCCAATCAATGAGTCAACACCCAAGTCCCTGTACAGGATCAAGTACAAACTCTAAACTTTATGCTGAAGTTTGCAGGCACCTCATAAATGCTAAGCCAAAGCCGATATGAAGCCCTCCATCCTTTGAGATGAGTGAACACTCATCAAGAACAGGGGTGCGGATGTGGAAAGAAAGACAAGGAAAAAAACCCCAAGCTGCTCTTTGTTCAGACTTGTCTAGCACACCTCTGCCTTTTAAACTGTTCTTATTGTAAGCAAATTTTTCATTGAAATTCAAGGTAAATTTTCCAGCTAGTCAAGTTGGTTTTAGAAAAAAAATCCTAATCTTAGTGGAAAGGAGTCTGATCCCCTAAAATGATGATTTATAAGTACATCTTGGGTTCTTTTATTTTGTTTTGAATTTTTGAGACATCAAGATACATTTGGTTCCTGTTTCCAGGCTTTTATGTACAACGTGAGGGCTGGAAGTATGCTTTAGGAAGTGAAAGCTGACATTCTTAGAGGATCATTTTTTTTGGAGGAGCAGGGAGTTTAAATAAAACATCAAATATGAGAAAATCAGAAGAACTGTCAATGTTGTCATTACCTGAATGCTGTTCAGATCAGCAGTGCTGAAAAGTTGTCATCTGATGGTTACAAGATGGCCTGTGACACAGAGCAGTTTTCTCAGAGACAGGTGCGTATTAGGTTGATGTAACAAAATTGCTACCTGCAGAAAGATAGACAGAGCTGCACTTTGATTCCTCAAATTAACTTCACCTGCGATGAAGGCTAGGAGGCCATGCTAACTAGGAGGGTAAGAAATACTGAGCTACTGCTCTGGGGAGAAAAGAGGCTGCATGAACTGAGAACAAACCCAGTTTGTAATTGTCCTGGATTCTAGCACTGTTGTAAACTAAAAACACATCCAAGTGTGGTTTTGCTAGAGTTTGCTTCAGAGGCTTCATTTCTCTTTTCAGTCCATTACATCAGTTCCATCAGAGAATGTAACTCCAGCTTTTTATTTATTTTTATTTTGTTTTTGTGCCTTGATTGGAAAACAGAAATTTGACCTGCCAGTGTAAGTCCAAAGAAGTTTTGATGTATACTTAGGCAGAAGAATATCTAGAACTTGGCTGAGGTTGACTTGACAGAAGAGCTTTTAATTTTTGTATGAGTCCGTGGAGACCTGGCACCTGCTTCTGAGGGCAGCTGGGGTCAGTGTTACCACACACAGGCTCACAGATTGTTCCAGGACAGGAATATTTGCAATCTGTTCAAAACTTACTGATTTCTGCTTTTAATTGTAGAGTGTGCCCAGGATGCTAGTAAACACCGTTCCTGTTGTAGGTGAGTGTCTCATAGAAGTGTAGGTAGTACAATTAATCCCCAATGTAAATGACAGGCAGAGTGGGTGAAACATCTCAAAATGTGCAGTCAGCTTGGCAGAATCCTGAATTTGAGCTCAAAACCCATGAGATGCAGTCCAGAGCTTAAATCAGAGAATGATTGTTTTTGTCTCTAGCAGTCGTTTGCTTTCAGTGTTGCTGTTTAAATGTGTCTTGACCACATACCGATGACTTGTGAGGAGCGGGAAATAATCAGAAAGCCTTGAGATGCTCTGGTATGCTTTATTTCAAAGCCCTGATCGGTATAGGATGTCTTCTGAATGTGTATGACGCTTCCTCTGATTTCTGAACCCTCTATGAAGGATGATTGTCATGGGTTTCCATGAGTGAGAGCAGAGAGGCTGTTGGCAAATGTAATGCCCTTTCAATATCTGCTTGAACACATCTAAAGTGAATCAGGGAAATAATGTTTATGTAGCATGCTCATGAAATCATTAGCAAGCTGGCTGGCAAATTAGAATTTTTTAAAAAGGAAAATTTAATTAAGTAATGACATAGTTGTAGTGCAGTTTTGTGTCCTCTTCCTAGACAAGCATTCATTATGAGCTTGAGTAAATATTAGATATTTATCACATAGGATGTTAAATATTTAAATTTTCCTGTAAAAGATATATATTCCTACCTGGCAGGCTGCTGCTCACTATTTAATTAGAAGGACAAGTTTCTCTTAAGTTGTTTTCCTGTTTAGGTGTCAACTTGTAATGCACAGGTATTGAATATGTTGAAAAGAAGATTTTTCTGTAGTAATTTTGTAGTTAAGTGCCTACTCCAAGCATTAAGGCTTTTCCTTCAAAAGAATCTCATCACAGCCTGATCCAGAGGAGTCTGGTCAGTGGCAACCAGCACCTGCAGCTGGTACTGTAGGGTAAAGGCACAGAAATTGTTCTGTTGGCTTTCGTGGGACATCTCCCATACAGGCATTTGGCATAACAGCTTTTTTTTTGAAGCGGGATGTTAATCAAGCATACTGTGAGCTCTCTGGCTAAACCAGCCGTGGTCTTTTCTGTGGGTATCTGTGCATCCTAGCTGCCACAGCATTACATGGCAAGCTTATACAATGAGTACTTGGGTGACAGATGCAGGTTCAGCTCCAGTTTGGAAGTAAGTTTTGCTTGTGTAAATCTTCTAATGTTCCAGTGTGTTGTCTTTCCTTTTGTTTGTTACGTTACTCCTCTCATCATTTTCTAGTCTCCATGGAAGAAGCTGCAGGTGGTTCCTGCAGTTGTTAACCATGAAGCAGTTGGTCCAGGGGAGCTGGAGTCATTGTGTTGCTACTTGATCAGCAGATCTTCATAGAAATTTAGATCTAGAGTCTTGTGATTGTAAGTGTATTTGGGATAGCAAAAGACTGTAGAACCAGAAGGAAATTTATTATTACGCCTTGTGTCTGGTGTGTAACTGTTCCCCCAGCTGGAAGGAAGTTTGAGGTATAAAGTGTAAGGAATAGCTTATTCTGAAACTAGACTGGCAAAGTAGAATCAGTTGTGTTACATGTGATGTCTTTGGAAAAGGTAGTCTCATGTTATCTCCCTCTTATCCTCCTTTTTTTTTAAATTTCAGAACAGACATATCAGGTATTTGTAATTTTGAATGCCTTAGGAAGCAGTCAAAACAGTGACAGCTAGGTTAGAAAAACAGATGCATTCCTTCATTCATTGTAATTACATATGATAATCCAACCCATTGTTGTTATTTTAAGGGGAATTACACGGATTTTAAATTACTCTTTGATTTGAATTCTATACAAGAACCACAGAAGAGTTATCTTTGCCTTAGAATTGACAAAACTGTTTGTCATTCAGTCATTTAGTAGCAACCCAACAAATGCAATGCAGCATAACTCTATAAATCAAAAACTAATATTGGTTACACCTTTTAAAAAAATTGCTGACATATTAGAGAGATGCTAAATGAGCCTTATTGATGTTTCATTCTAATTAAATGCAAGGTAAATGCTCAGTAATTGCACCTTTCATTAAAATGTGAATATGTGAAAGCTTACCAGAACTGCCCTTTAAAAATCATCAGGAAATATTTTGGTCTGGTGGCATTAAGTCGCTATAGCTTAGCAATGTCTTGGTAACTTAATAAGCTGATGGCATTTGTTTTGGAGAAATTGTCCTTTGTAGGTAAAACTGTCAGGCTGCTTGACTATATAAATCCTTCACGTGAAGTAATACGATGAGGCTCTTGGTATGGAACTGAATGCTTTACTGTGACCTGTACTTGGGATCTTTGTGCATGGACTGGAATTGCTTGAAAGCAGTAGTGTCGTTCGATGACAAACAAGCTGATTTCATTACTTCCATCTATCTCATTTAGATGGGAGACCACCTGCCTACTTGGTGCTGCCTGCACCAAGTGTACACCACTGTGTAACAGTTGCATGTTACAAAATGGAGCCGTCACCCTGTTATTTTTGATGTTGTTGGAATTAATAAATGTTGAACTTTGCTATCAACACTGCAGGTGTGTTTATGCCTCCTGCGAAAATCTGACACACGTCATTCTGTGAAAGGAGAAGATATGGAAAATTTACATTCTTGCCTGCTTTGAATTAGAACCTGTATTAACAATTTAGACTATTGTGTTATGAGAGCATCGATTTAATCTTTTCCAATGATTCCTTTTAATGAAATTGTTCAAGGCTCAGTTCACCACAGAGGAGAGGCTGCTCTCTGCATTATTGGAGCCAAGTTAAGGTCACAGATCTTGGCTCTTCCATCATGAGAATCGTTCAATAGAAAACATGGACAGGCCAGAGAACAATTTTCAGCTAATTCTGTGATTGCTTTGAAAGCAGTGGTGAAAAGCTCAGGAGTTAATGAGTCTCTCCATTACTTACCCATTCCAACTAACTCAGCAAGCTGAATAAAAAAAACCTTCTGATTTTCAACTGAAGCTATTTTTTTAACTGTCCCCAAAATAGACCCATTTTATCTGAGAAGGAGGCCTATGTCTAGTGGAAGATCAAATGATAGAAGGGCTGATTCTCCTGCTTTCTCTTCTCCTGTCTGTCAGTGGCCTAGGGAAAGTCACTTTACTTCTGTCTTCAGATTTGAAAAGATAATATTTTCTCTCTCTGTTAGAATTGTAACTTTGCAGTGTTTGAGCTGCTTGAGAAAACACAAGTGCAATTAACTACAAAGTATCCCTGAGCACAATTAAAATAGAGTGTTTCCTTTTTTTTAGTGCATACTTGTTACATGTTTAAAAATACCAACAAACCACCCCTAAAACCCACCAAGAAACGAACCAAACATAAACCAGAACTTCTCTGTTTCTTCATATAGTTTGTCTGGCATAGTGTCCTTTAAAAAGAAAGCTAGGCAGTCAGAGAAGAGCGACACGAGCACAGGAATTATATTGATAAACCATCATCTGAAATGTTAGTGAAATATATTTCCTCCCATTAAGCATATGTGGGTGTTGAATTGGAAATGTGGTGCTACATACAATATAATAATTATATATGTATCATGTATGAATATAAATATTTATTTAATGAAATATAATTAGTATCTATAACAGCTATAAAAATGTGTAATTATGTGTGCTTGAATACTAATATATAGATTAAATTTAGTAGGTAGACTAATAATTGGATTGGCACAATAATATATTTCATATTCAGGATGCCCTGGAGCAGCAGTTCCCACTTCAAAGGTATTTTCATAGGTTACTGCCCTGTAAGTATCTTTATGGTGGCACACTCTGAAAGCCTTCTTCTAGGGCATCCTTTGTGCATTCCCTAGATAGTACTGATAGAAAGCTAATTTCCTTTTTTTCATGTAAACAAGGAAAGCTGCAATTCAGAGTGTTTTTTTCTGGCACAGAAGAGACAAATGATAGTAATAATAGCTATCTCTTATATAGCACATCTCAGACCATTTGGTCTAATTAAGAGTCAGGTGCTATCAAGGAATACCAATTCCTGATGTGTAATCATGGGCTGAGTCCTGAATGTCCCTAGATCCTGGAGTACTACTACGTGGTGTCCAGTGATGAAAACAGAGGCACACAAAGTTTAGGGTTTTCATAAAGTAAAAAACACTAAAGAATAATCCAGGATTACATGCTTAGAGAAATATGCTTTCAGCAGATGCAATTCATTTTGAATTGCATCTGAGTTGTGGTCTCACTTTGTGATGCTACAGATGTGGATAAAGATCCCTTTCTACATAGCTGGACTGTTATCCAGACTCACATTTCCAGTCACAGCCCTGACAGGAAAAGGGGTAGCAGTAGCTGCTTCATCTTTATTTCTTTAGGTTGTAGCCAGGCACAGGAGCTCAGGGGAGCTCATCTAGCTGTCCTGTATTCCCTTCTCGGAGTGTTTCTGCATTAGCTTAGTGCTTCCTTGTGATTTGACTGTCTCTTGACCTATTCTGATGAGAAAAGGGTCTCTCAAAAAAATTCCTCTGGGAAATACACTGAAGTGTTGGGAAAGCCCCCAAAAGAAGTAACCTGCATGCTTCAGTTTCAGGAATGTGCAGCTTTTACAGTTGAGTTAGAATGACCTGAGGGAAAAAGTGCCAGGACGGAGGGAGAGAATTTCTGATTTCTGTATCATAAGTGCAGCATCACTGAAGTGAATGTGATTTCTAGTCTCCTCTTCTGGTCTTCATAAGTGATGTATGACTTCTGCTGAAGCTGCTCTGCATTTTTTTCACCTGATGCTTCCAAACTCTGAGATGCAAAGGGGTCAGCTCTGCAAGGAGAAGCTGATGTGATGAGATGCAAGTCTTGAATCATCTTTAATGACAGTGGGCAAGAAAAAAAAAAGTTTAATCAGGGTCAAGGTATAAGACTAGGATTGCAGTATATGAGGGTTCACGATTACCAAGTGCCTCTTAGAAATAACTCAAACTCAGTATTGGGGGAGAAAAAAATGTCTTTGCCAGTCTGGTTTGCCATTCACCTCTCTAGCTTAAACTTGGGTTGTTGACATAAGGCAAAAGACTACTTAAACTTTGTGGATGATCATACATTGCCTACTTGTGTAGTCCTGCTTTTGAGTCAGCCTAAAATTTTAGTGAATGAGCCAAGCAAATATAGAAAAGTAACACATTTTGCAGAATTCGCAAGTAAGTCTTCAGTCCTTGATGCATGACCATAAAGAGGAGTTGAATGCCGTATACTGGTTTTAATCAGACCTGCTGAATTGCTAGAAGTGTTTAAATGTTCTTCAGTTTTTGGAGGAAGTTATCCTAAGTAATAATAGTTTCCCTTATACCACAGTTTGTCAACCCATCACTATGTGCACATCAAAACGTTCTTAAGGTAACAGTGGATATAAGTCTGTGAGTGTCTGCATATTAACTTCTGTATTAAATGTATAAGAAAAATTTTGCTGAGGATTGCTGAAAATTAAGATAGATATGACGATGGGATTCATACTTCCCCTCCCTTTTGGTAATTGGCTATTTAGTAGTGGTAACAAGACTTACTCCTAATGTTGTATACCTTAAATAAATACAGAAATTGCTACATATAGATATATATGTATATATAAAACTTATGACTTGTATGCATAAATCTGCAAGTTTCATAATGCTAAATCATCTGAGCAAAAATTAAGGACAAACTGACCAGCGATATTAGAAACTGAGGGGTGAGGGGAACCCCAAACAATGGAGTTTGAGGAGCAAGCTAAGTGTGCCTGATAACTGTGAAGTAATCCATCTCAGTAAAAAGTTTGCACTGTGGAAATGCATCAGGAGCTGCCTTGTTAAAAGCTAATAACTGTAACTCGTTCAGTTAAGCTGTTACGTGTACGCTTGTGTTCGCATCTGTGTGGAGATGATGGGTAGCCTAAGGTGCAGGAGTCTACAGGGTAAACCTGCACATGCACGGGCTTGGGACAGGACAGGTATGGCTGGGCAAAAAAGATTTCTGAAATCTTTTTTCCTGGGGAACTATTTTTTAGGATCTGACTTCTCAGGTCCTATTTTTTAGGACCTAAAAGTTACTTCCAGGTGCTGGTATGTGGCCACTTACGTTTTGCACACATTGGTGGGGTTTTTTCATATTTACATAAAGGTTGTGGCAAGCAGAAAGATTTCGAGAATGGTTTTTGAGGTGGAAATGCATTTCTAATAATATTAGGTGTATTTTCATTTATTTGCTTGGAAATACGAAGTTTTTGAACTTACCCTCTGTATCTGGTGCTGCTTGAGGGGGAAGGGAAACACCTTTATGTAAGTGTATAGATCTTTGTTATCTTACATTGCCTTGCTGAGGTCCAAATTTTAACTAGAAATATGTATGGTTTTAGAATTTTTACAGCTTTGTAAAATAGCCAAATATTTTAGTTTTCTCTTAGTAGGCAAATATTTAGTTCTTCCTAAGCTCATGAAGAGGTAATGTATGGGGAGTGAAATAATAAGATCGTGACTTACATGATCATCAAAGACAATTTTTTTTTAATAAAATCTTGATTTTTTTTTAAGCTATCTTGCACTGAATAAACTGTTTATTGATGCATGCTTTTAGTTCCTTTTAGTTTCCTGTATTTATTGTCTTTCCTTTGCTCGCCTGCAACACTACTTGCTCATCGTACTTTTTTGATGTACTTCCTCCAGCTCTAAGAATCATAAAGTTCATCCAAAACAGTAATTAGAAAAGTCTGTGATCAGCATTACTTGAACATGAGATGTTAAAGTTAGAAATGGCACAAAAGTCTTCTGATTCATCATATCAGGTAGCTCTTCTTTCTCCTGTTGTTGAGAGGGCAGAGAACTAGACTCTCCTTGTTTTGGTGCCCAGATTGGCTAACTCCAGCATTTGCATGTGAGGGACATTTCAAAGAGGAAAACAGTCCTGGCAATCACTGTACTGGAAAAGAAGAAAATAGAGGCTAATGAAACTTTGGCTTGTCAAAACAGAAATGGAAGGGATATGTAAGCTGTTGCTGCAATTTATCTTCCATAAAAGAAAGACACAATGGAAATACATGGTGGGAAAAGTGGTTTGATGACATAAAAAGCAAGAGTTGTTTTCTTTGAGGGGGATTGTCAACTGAGTGAAACAGATTTACCCAGAGCTGCCTGATTTAAAGCAGGACAGGACCTGTCCTTTGAACTTGCATCTCTAATATTAAGGGGAAAATAATTTTCCATTACTGAAAAAAAACCAAACCAGAAATCTATATTTTTGGGAAAATCAAAAGACTTTTAATATTTTGCTGGCAAACAATTTAGCGATGTTTATAAACTATGTATAGATTCTTGAGTCAGATTTCTTAAATAATTGCTAGGCACAATTTCAGTCTACAGGAATTTATAAAAGATTTTATGAAATTGGAGTAGGGATGGATTCCACACACATCAAGTTGCCAAAATAACACTTAGACCATTTTACTGTATGCATTTAAATGAAAGTTTACCTCAGAACCTTGCCATAAAGCACAATGTAGCATCGTTCATAAAATGTTTTTTGATATCAAGATTTTAAGAATACATCTTATAAATCTGTTGAACTACACCAGTAATATTTATGTAGAAAATATGTTCCAATACGGCCCAGACTTTAGGAGGGAATTTGTCTGCATGTTACTTTGCCTGGGTAATGCTTTGACTTCATTATTAGCTGGCTGATGATACTGATGTTCTCAAATGGCTAAATAGATTCAGTGCATTATAAAATGGTTTCCTGTGGGATATTTAAAAGACCTAGATCCAGCCTTGATTATTGTTTCCACTGTTTACTCTATGAATGAAAATAGACATTGCAAATCTGTGTAAAATTTGTAGAAATCCCTAGAATTTGAGCTTATGTATAATTGTTTTCTCTCTTCTGCTTGCCTGGTGCCATTCAGGTGCTATCTTATTTTACATTTCAGCATTGTCAAGCATCAGATATTGCTGTTAAATAAGTCATCAGATATTTGGTGGCAAAACTGAGCTGCCTGTTGCTTTACAAACCCCCGATGCTTGGTATTTTAGTAAGAGAACTGCTTTCTGTGTCAGGCTGTCCTTTCCTGTGTGTGTGATTTTCAACTCTGAAGCAGCTGTAACAGAAAACAAAATAGGGTACAACAGCAAATGGAAGCTGTTTTTCTAACTCAGAGGAGGTGGAGCTTCTTGTGTGGCTGCAAATGCCATGTTCAATATGGAAGACTTTTCCAGTGCCTTGGCACACTCCAACATTACCTTTTCTCTGGCAGCCTAGGCAGGCCAGGGCACACCTGCACATGGCTCCATCAGGAGCGCTAGCCTGCCATTCCAGTTGTTATTGATAGCTAATCAGCAGGAATTACACTGAGGAATACTCTGCCAGGGGAGTATTGTATACTGACGCCAGGATAGTAGTTGAGGCATTTGGGAACCAGCATTTTTATAACAAAACTTTCTTATCATCCAGCATAGAGCCTAAACAATAGGGCTACAGCCTTATTTTATGTCTTCCTGTAGGATGGATACGTATTTTTCATTTCCACATAAGTAATTTCATGGTGGTTCTACTTGCTTTCCTTTTCTTGCTTCCTGGCACCTGCCATGCAGTAGCAGTTCTGGGGAGTAGCAGTTCTGCATTCACCTCTTCCATTGCCCATAAAATTTTTGTAAACTTTGCTCATCCCCCTCTCCACTGTTAAATGTCTCAGCCTTTTCAGCCTCTCGTGGTAATGGGCAACTGCTTGGCCAAACTTTAGGCAAAAAGTCTGGCTTAAGGCTATTTTATTTAAAAATGGCTGTGCAAAATTAGGCATCCCAAGCTTCGGTCCTAAGGCGCTTGAATAAGTGGCCTGTTTTTCAAACTGCTAACACCCCACTAGTTCTTGTGCAATGATTAGAAACTGCTGAATCTTCAGCAGTTTTGAAAATTAGGCCAAGGATTTAGTTGCCCGAGGGGGGTATCTTCGAAAGAGTGTGGGTTAGACCAACACAAAGTGCTTGTAAGCACCTTGCTTCGGTGGCAGCTTCAAGCGTGTGACTTTGCAAAAGCTAATACTTTTCTTAAAAGGATAGTTATTCAGTCTTGTAGAAGGGCAGATGGGATTTGTGGAAGCAGAAGCTGGGAAAGAAAATGTGAGGTATGCATACTTTCAGGTGCGGTATTGTTAGAAATACTAGCTTTTTGAGAAATACTCTGAGAAGACATGGAGAGTGGCCACTCTGCGACTTTAATAACATGTTTTTGATCTGTAAATGTTACTGAGCCATGGTTAAAAGGTAACTATATTTTTCTTGTCCCATAATCACTACTGGTTTAACTGCAGCGTATTTCCTTTTAGAACTGTGTGGTTGGTTATAGCAGAAATGAGCTATTGACTGGAATCTTATCATTTATCTAGACTTCTTTTGGTTATTTGAAATGTGCCTGAGAGGTAATAGGTGGCAATTTGCATTCCTTTGTTCTGTGAATTTTACCTGACAGTCTTGTCTACAGGCTCTTTTGTAAGGTTTAAAGGAACACCAGGGATGGGAGTAAAAAGCCAAGCAAAATCCTGACCCTGCCGGTACATATTTTGTTGCATTAAAATTCTGCCAATTTAGGAAGGTTTTACTGAAGCAAATGCAGGAAGGATCACAGCTCATCGCAAAGGAAAAAGGAAAGGAGTATTATCTTCCTTTTCTGCCATACGTCCATTTAAACTGATTTTCCCCGTGTTACTTTTATGAGTATTTGAATGAAGGACGAAAATTCCTGTCTTCCTGAGACAGCACTTCCAGGAGGCTGTTTTCGTGGTGTGTGTTTGTTTGGTTTTTTTTTGTTTTTTCATGTGGCTATGAAAATTCAGAGTGTTCTTTAAATTATTTAAAGTCATTGTCTATATGAAGACCTGCCTATAATGGAGTACCCTTACATGTAGTTTAAAAGACTATTGGGTAAAAAGTGTATGGCAACAGGATCTCATTAAGAAACAGATTTGATTTGAAGCCCTGATGCAGCTGTTGACAGCATAATTAAAATGATTAATTTGGAGTAGGAGAAGTACTTTGAACTAATTTGAAAAAATGGCTATGATCTTGACCATACATCTGACCGGTGTTAGGCAGGTACATAGAAATGCTTAAAGGGAAAAAACCTTCAAGTGTTTTAGCCGAAGAAGAGAAGGCTTTGTTTCAGATTCTTGTTTTATCAGACATCAAATATGTCCTGACAAAAATATGAAGGTAAAAAACATGAAATAAACCCTGACCTGAACACATGAACAAAAGCAATTACGTATGATTTCTTTCTTAAATCACTAGGGATTTTTGCATGTGCCATTTTGTCAAAAAGAATCATATTTAAAATCATAGTTAAGAGTGTAAGTATTCTTAGCATTTAATGCCATCTATTTTCCTCATCCAAAATGAAATTGGCTACATGTTGTTTGAATACGTATGTACCTTAATATATATATATGTGCATATTATATATATAAAATTTAAAAAAGTAAATTGTTTCTTTTCCTCTTTCTGTCTGGATCATGGTGGGAATTTCAGTTAATGCCTGGGGCAAAGTGCCCTGCAAGGATGTTTGGAATTCCTTTGCTCCCCATAAAGGAGATCTTTGGAATCTGTAAGAGGGTTAGAAAATACATGGTTATTCTGTAACAATTGGCTTAACTTCTATTAGTTTCTTTTATTTTTCCAATGTAATAAATAAATATATTTGGTATGCTTTAATTAAATCCTAATAAAAGAGCTCTGCTGCATCTTCTATATTTTAAACAGGCTGAATTAGACTGTCCCCCTCCTAATGTCAGTTATGTCGTGTGTTATACTCTCATGGATGCTGCTACATATGTACATTTAAGCTTATATATATAAGCTTTCCTTTTAATTTGAAGTCTTATATCTCAGCATTTAATTGCCCAAACCTTTAACATGGATAATATTGTTCTCACAAACTGGGGTTTGTAGTTTATGTTGTATTAACCTATTCAAGCATCTGTTTTCATGCTGCTTCACGCCTCTGTGTAGGCAGGGCTCTAGGGCTGTAAGGTGTAGAGAGAAAATTAAAACTGGGCAGAAGTTTTAGCTAGAGAAAGTGTTCGATTCTGTAATCTCTTAGTGTTTGTGTATTAAAAGTGCATGTATGTTGAGAGGAGTTCTTTAATGTCAGAATGACAGTTTTGTTTAAAATTTGGAGCTTGAGGACTATTTTATTTCTCTCCTCCCAGCTTCGAGGTTCATAATTGCTTTCCCTTACTTCTTATTATAGTAAAGATTAAATATTTTCGTTGTAGGGGAACCAAATTGTTTGCTTTGTAAACATGAAACCAGACACACACTCTTGCTGCAAAAGCATTCTCCTCACTGGCGCTTCCATGGTTGTTAAGGCATGACTGGTCCATATGTGTAGCATCCTTTTCTTTCAAAATGTGCAAAGGAATTGCCAAAGTGAATGCGTGGTGCTGTTTTGCATGCTCCCAGTTTTCCTACTTCTGCCTGAAATTGAGACCTGGTTTACTATGCAAGCAAGAATCTTTGCTAAAGATTCTGCATCCTAAATCTGTTGTGGGATACTGCCTTAGCAATGGTAACACATATATTTTCTGACAGGCTAAATGCCTGCATAAAACTCCTGAGTTTTTCTTTACGCATTTAATAAAAAAAAATCCAGAAACTAAAAGCAAAACCCCAACAAAATTAAAAAAAAAACCAAACCACCCACATTTCTTGACAAAATGGTCTGCTTTTTTTAATCTTGGACTGACCTTTGGAGTTAAGCCTCTGTGTGGTGTATAAATAAGTGGTGACCAATTACTCTTGGGAAGAAGGAAGTTTGATGAATCACAGGAAATAGTAAATTATGTGGATTCCACATGATTCCCAAGGTTGAAACAACTTTTTTCTGCTCTTCCCCCCTTGCACAGGGGCCTTAAAATGTCACTGATTTGATGGGGTGGTAGGCTCCAGTTACTTCTGGAGGGCATGGGGTGGGAGTTGGGGGATGTGGCAGGGCGGAGGGAAGAACAGAAAGCAGAAGATTTCACAGTTGTTATCACACTGAGTAGGTTAAATTTGCTTTCTTTTGTTTCCTCCCTGGAGGGTGGAGAAAAACAATCGTGTTGTGCTAAAATTGTTCAAAAGCATACCAACTATTTGGGGACAGCAAGTCGTGAAATGGGGCCTTTAAAGAAAAAAAAAAAGTGTGTGAGGCATGGCTGTAATGCTGTTAACCTATTAAGTTTTACTCTGCTGGTCTCTCATGATTTAAAGTTTCAACATATCCGTGAAGTGGTAGTAATATAAATAGTTAGGGTGGGGAAGGTTGGAAGCACTTACAGCAAATAGACTCCAGGATGTGAGAGCAAATGGGGAAACATAGCTTTTCCTGGTCTACTCTGTCTCTGTCTCTTTGCTGCTATTCTCTTGGCTTCCTTGTCAATTAAACTAATTGGTGCTGAAGATATTTCCCTAAAGGAGATCTCATACTAGGGCATTTCAGGCAAAATCATTTGCAAGACTTTTAATCTAGTCAGGATATATTAACGGTATGCAGGTTTTTTTATGCGTGAAGGGAATGCTTCGGAATTGCTCCATTGTTCATGGTCCATATAGCTAGACAAAACACTCGGTACTTACTGTCTCCAGAAAATGAAAGTTAATTTATACAGTGCAGCAACATACTTTGTTGTGGAGCCACATTAATATGATATAGTTGGAGTCACAGGAATTTTTACTATTTGATTTGGTCTTTTTCGTAGCGGACGTAACTTTTTATAGCAAACGGAAGAATTTCCTTTCCACTTCTTTTTCCCCTTTTTTCATTTTGATGTTTGCACATTTTACGTCAAGAGGTCTGTAACCTTTATTTTACTTGAGTATCTGCATTCTGCCACTAAAGGTTTTCATTCTGCATTTGCTCTACAATAGAATTTATTTATATTGTATGGTAATAAAATGTGTTAGAAAGAAGGTGCAAGAAAAGTGAGACATCTATCTGGATTTTAGTACACTTGTGGGAGAATTAATTAAAAAAACCCAGCAAACAAACCTTTAAATTAAAAGCATGCAATTTTTTGGATGAAATTTTGTGAAGTCCAGTTAAGTCACAGAACTTTATTGTTTGTGCATCCTCAAAGGCATAAATGGCTATTTTCTAATAATAGCGTTGTCTTGCAGATATGACTGCTTTTCAGAAGTAAGCTCTGCATAGAAAGAAAGTGCCTCACAGATCAAAGACAGCTGTAGGATGAATGCCTTTTCTTAATTTTAAATAATTCTTGCTATTAGTGTGTATTCCTTAGTCCCAAGGATGTATGTGATGCTTTAAAATGCACCAAGATGGAATCCATGTTCAACAGAATGTGGCTGAGCTCATGCAAAGCTGTTGCATGTTTGCTGTCAGGCTTACCTATGTGAAGAGCTCCAGTAGAGGCTTTTAGCATTGACTGGGTGGTTGGAAGCTGGATAAGTGGGTTTTAGTCACTGCGTGAGTGGTGGTGTGAGAGCATTGCAGCTTTCCACAGGGTGAATGCCTGGGACCAGTGTGGTACTTGCAGTAACCTTAAAACTGTTCTCAGTTCAGGCATCTTTGGTGCATCTTCTGCAGGTCAGCTGCAAGGGTGTCATGCTGCCACACCTCTGGGATGTGGCAGAAAAGAGCTGATGTGGAGATTGGCCTCTTGGTCTAAAATGTGAAAACCTCCACAGCTGTAACTTGCTTGCAGGACCTTGGTTTCAGACCCTTTGAATGTGACTCTTGAGGGAAGACTGCAATTCCCACCTTGGTGACTTCCCAGGGGCACTGGAGTGCTGACTTGAGAACACAGGACTTTTCTTTATTAGGTGGGGTACTTGGTGGGTCCCTCCTGCTTGAGGCACACTGAAAACGCTCTGTCCCAGGCACTCTCCCGTTGCAAGTTACCTGCCAGAAACTTGAGCAGTTGAATTCCAGGAAGCAAGAGAGATGTAAGATTGCCTTAATTACCCACTGGCTTTTCAGCAGCTCATTTGTACTCGAGTGCTACCACCACTTGGGAACATCCATCCCAAGCCGTGTAGAAAGTGACCCAAAGGAGAGCTGGAAGACTAGCATGAGGTGTGATACATTACCTGTGCAGCTGGATGTATATAGGGCTTTCCAGTCTGCCAATGAATTGAAAAGTTGGATGAAAAATTTGTTTGCATTGAACCAAATAAATCTAACACTTTCCATCTTAATTAATGATTCTTTGTCCTTTAAGGTAAAGGTGTTTAGATCGAAAAAACTAGTCTTTTTCTGCTTGGAACATCCTATCTATTGCTCACTTCTGGGTTTGTTTGGGGTTTTAATATTTTAAACAATGTAAACTCTAGTGGTTTAGTGAAAAATGTGGAGAAAAACCTTACCATTTTAGTACATTAAATATTTCATTAATATAGCAGCTGAAACTTCCCTTTGATTGAAGCTGTTATCTTGAGTTTGAACCATGGATAGGTTCTGTTCGTATTTCAAAACACGAAATAAATTTTGCAGTGTATTTAGTATTGATTTCCTCCCCCTTCCCCAATCTAGCTGAAAGTGTTATGTGCTTATTTTTATTTGGACTTGCAGGTGCATGATTAGCTTTCCAGAAACTGTGACTCAGTCCAAGGTCAGTTCAGTTTTCAGGCTTGCTGAGGCTCTCAGCAAGCGTTTAAACCAATTTTCACTGTGACTGACCACTTGAAGGGAGTTGTAGACAAAGGTGGGCAGGGGGTTACAGAATACCTCTTCTTCAATAATTATTTACCACTCAAGTACCTACGAATTTCAACAAAACTCTCTATGTAAATATTTCTGAGGTGCTTGGTGAATTTTTAGTTGAGAGAGGAAGAGTGTCCTCAGTGTAATCACTAACACATTTTTTTGGGATAGTCACATGTGGAGAGGATGATCACAATGCAGTTTCCAGGTGCTTTCTAGGTTGAACGTTGGCCTTGGTGTCTGGGTTTTCCACACCCAAAACAACATGTTTTCCATCTTTGATTGGTTCTGTTTTGTAGAATTAAGTATTAATTAATTCGAAAAGGACTGGCTGTCTAACTGCATGGATCAAGCACTTACTATGGCACACACAATCCTTTAGTCTGTTTGATGAGTCTGTAAAGGAGCTTTATTCAGGATGGAGTGTCTGGCCTGTGACTGAGACAGGATCTGGTGGAGGAAGAGCGTGAGTTATGTTTTCATGCTAAACCCCCCCTGAAGTACAGATTGTATTAGCAATGCCTCTTTAATATGAATAGGAGGAATATCTGTAAATTTGGGGGGGGGGGGAAGAGAGAAGAGCTGGAGACAAAGTCTGGTAGCTGAGCAGAGATACTTCGCAGCCACGGCTCTATTATGGGGCAGTCACCAAGGTGCGGAGCTGGCAGTGCAAGCAGAGAGCTCTGAGATGGGCTTTGCTTCGATTTTTAGTGCTGTTGGGTACAAGCAGCTCACAAATGCTCTCTATACAATAATCATCTGCTCCTTGTGAAGATCTGTTTTACTGGCCATGAATGAGCAGCGCCCACTGGCAACATCAATGAACTTTCAGACCAGGCAACATGGTTTACTGAAGAGTGTTATTGATAGTGTATTTATTTAAAAAAAAAAAAAGACAAGAAACAGGATCAGTTGTACGAAAGGAAGTGCATGTACCTATACATAAGCAAACTTTTTTCCCCCAGAAAAACATTTGCTGCAAGTACTTCCCTCTGTTTCTTCATCTCTAGAAGCTGTTGTCTCATGAAACTTGAGGTTTCAGAAACCTCCCAGTAGAATGAGAGTTGGCAAAGAAATTCCCTTTTATTGTATCATCTTGTAGTAATGGGAAAAGTGTGGTTGCCAGCAGACAATTTCTTGGTGTCATTTTTTTCTAATCAAAATGTTCTATCATTGGACTGCTTTCACAAGGAGTCTCATTTGGCTCTCTTTCTCCTCTTGGAGTAATGACAGCATCCTTTCATTCCCAAATGACACCCAGAAGTCCCCTGCTATTGAGAGTCAGGCAGCAGGGTGATGCCTGTGACTTTCACACAATCTGATAAGTATTCATAACTCTCAGGTTCTTTCTGCTTAGCTGGCGCGTATGAAAAGTGGCCACTTATAGCAGTGAACTGACAAAATGCCTTTGTAACTAGAATCTCACAGTTTCTGAGCGGGGGGGAGGAAATAGTGAATGTTCTTGTCAAATGGTTTAACATGATCTCTACTTCTGGGCATGCCTCGTAAAACAGAAGTCATGCGGTGAAGGGGAAGAGAGCACTTTTGATGTATGTATTATCTACTCCTCTGCCATGGTATGAGAAATGCTTGAGCCAGCTTGTCTGTTTACCCAGCTAAAAAGCAAATCAAGGTTACCCATAATTAGAGATGGTTGAAGAAGAGGGTGTTCAGATCTGAGTTTGGATTAGAGGCAAGCTGCAGTTCGTGTTTGAGGCTGAATGATCTTGTCTGGCTTCAAGGGCACTGAAACTGGAGACAGGCAATTTTCAGGAGTATTTTGGCCTCAAATGGCAGAAACACATAGTGTGTTGTTTATAACTTCCTTGTGAGGATATGAGAAATTTTTTACTAAGAGTTGACTCCTGGTAGAAAATCTAGAGAAATTTCACGCTCCTGCCCTCCCTGTGAAACTTATTTAATATTCATTGCCATGATATGTGAACTCCAAGGTGGCAATGAAGTACCCTTTATGAAAAGAAGCAGAGAGCTGTGGCACCAACCCTGATCTTTTGTTACCTATGAGGAGATCTTGTGGAAAAAGATTATGTGCTTAATTGGAACTCTGTTTTTTGCCACTGGCTCTCTTCATTCTCTGCTACTGGAGGATTTATGAGCATTGTGGGAATGTTTCTTCTCAATTCTCACCTCCCCAAAGAACTAAGATTTCATCAGTAAGGAAAGCAGATATAAAAATCTTTTTCCTACATGACTGTATCGGATCTGTACTAGATTTCTAAAAATCTAATGCTGGGATCATTAATTTTGTTTGTGAGCTACCAACATCACAGGAATAGGACAGAATATTTGTCATGAACGTGCTGTTTAGGTCTCAAGAGAAAAGGATAAGAACGTGAAGACTTCCTGCTTCTCCCTCCTCTGCCCCCCTGCTGCAGTTATTTGAGTGATTACATCTTCACATCTAAATATGTGAGCATGGTCTTGGAATGCTAAAAGTGGATTCTTTTCAGGTTTAATCTAACAAAGAGGGGTTAACAGTCAAATAGATTTGATGGTATCTATCTAATTGCCTTTTTACATAATTTATACTTTGCTAGCTATAAAAAGATGCTTTGGAAATGATTCGGAAAGTCCTTCAGGAATAGTCCCAATCTCTGCAGCCTTATTAAATGCATACAGGCATGTCTCCCAGTGAGAATCTCAAGCTGTGAAAGTCATTAGAATAATAAATTAAACTTCTATGTATACAGGCATTTTAAACTTCAGGTGAAAATTCCTTATATGCCATGTTCTAATTTTCAGCTCAAGGGCTAAAGAAACAGGACTTTAGGATTGATTGGTGATCTTCTGCAAAGTTTTACAAGTCATTGGGCCATACTGGTTCCTGAAACATGCTGCAGAACTTGAGATGTAAATGCTTTGAAAAGTTCTTTTCCTTTCTTGACTTCTAGAGGTGCAACAGCTAAATTTAAATTAAGAGGAATACACTATTTAATGGTGGAAACTAGACTGCTAATAACATAGTGCATCTTGCTGTTTTGAATTGGTTCTGGTCAACACTTTCTAGTCAAGTCAATAATATATTGTAAAATGGACTCTGTTTAATCAGGATGACAAATGGGCTCGTCAGGTTTTGCAACTGGAGAAACATGACTTAGGAGAATAACTCCAAGAATCCAAAAGTCAAGAAGCCAATGAAAACAATTATTTCGTGGAAAAATCTGTAAGATTAGTACCTGCATGTATCTGCAGTCAACTCCAGAAGGAAGGCTAACATTGCCTTTTAGTATCAATTTTTTGTTTCCCAAACCCATCTTGTTTACATTAAATTGGCTCATTTGATGAGTGTATTTGCTTGGATGTTTTGAGTATTTATCAGCCAGTTTGTCAAGTGGGCAGAACCAAAAATATACTTAATATTCTGTCAAAAACTGATGTCTCTTGAACCACTAGAATTAGCTATTTGAGCTGAAACATTTTATCTTTAGCCGTTTTGAATTACCTAGTCCATGTCAGTCTACTCACCAATGCCATGCATGTAAGGGAAGGGGAGGAGCACACTGTGCGTGAAGGAAGAAAAATACATGAGGAAAATAGCAGAAGACTTGGAGAGAGGTTTCCAAGGGAGCTGCAATCTTTATCTTCAGTTTAAGGATTTGATATATACCTTGACTAATTGCCATGGAGTGGTCCCTCATAAATATCGCTAAAGTTAGTTTGGCTTCACTGGAGAGAAATAGGTATTTGTATTTAGACAAAAGTTGCAGTTTCTTCCATTTCTAAAATTCTGAATTTTGTCAGAACAGGAGAATTCAATTAATGAAGTTGATTATTGTGTATTGAAGGATGCTGTCTAAAATCTAGGGAGTGGAAACACTAGAGTTTCTTCCTTGATTGTGTGGGACTTTTTTAAATGTCTGGAGGTTATGATTATGGAAGATACTGGATTCTCTCATTAGAATTTTCTTTCTTAGTTGATACCTTAGGCTATGACTGCAAAATAAAGTAGTTTAGTCAGAAAGTCTAACGAAGTAGCATTAGGAAGGGATACAACTTTAATTGCAATGAAATATGTCTTAACTGGTTTCAACCATAGACAGAATTATATCTTCACACTGTGAGTGTGGCCTCTCACTATGCTTGGGTTGAGGAACTTTGCCCAGAAAATTTTTATTTTCTCTCATAGAGACTGCAGCAACCATTAGAAAGAAATCTATATGCAAGACAGTTTTAAGCAGGGGTGGGGGTGGGGTGGGGATTCAAATGCTTTCCCAATAATAACACTGAATCCAACTCCTTCTCATGCTGCTGCAAACTAGTCTGTGGCAACAGCTGCTGCTCAAACAGCTAAAACCACTAAAGCATCTATTTCAATACAAATAAAAATAGACCTAAAAATGCTTAGTCTGAACCTAATTCAGAAACTAATCCAATATAAGTGTATTCTGGGAACTGGCTGTATTCAGCAACTGGTCATTTTTAGCATTTCATCAGGCATTAGTGTGAAAGAAATATCTACTACAGAAGTGCCGAAGAACCTAGTCAATCCCAGACCAGAAGTGGATAGAACAAATGGTAACAAGTGGTAGTGTTTCTGTCTACTTTGGTGAACTCTCAGCTCATCTGTGGTGACTGCCCAGATTCCTGGGCTCCTTTGGCCTGGGTGAGCAATAGAAATAATGTCCTGCACCTGCATTTGTTTTCCCTGACATAGATCTTTGAGGATATATATATGTAGCCTTTTTTCACACCTTCCTCAAATCTGGATGAAAACCAGCCTGAGTTGTACTCTAGTTTTCTTCCCTAAAGTCCTAGGGAAACATCCTTTTTTTAGGATGTTTCCAAGAACAAGAGGGACTACTTGTACATTGACTGAGTTCCAGATGTGTACAAATCCAGTTCCTCAAGCTTTTCAAGGTTTAAGGAGGAAATTCCTCCTCCTTCTTTCCTGCTTCTGTCAAGAGGACATGACGTATTTCTTGAAGAATGCTTGTTGAGTCTCCAATTAAGAGTATACTCAAAAGTTTCCCATAATGGAAGTGAATGCTTGTAATTATAATGTGAGAGGAGAAACATTGCTCTTCTGATTGTATTGTGATGGTCTGACGTGAAGAGGCAAAGAAAGTATTTTTCCTGGTCACGCATTTCTTGAAAGACCTGCCTTTGTTATCCTCATCTGAGCCAGTGGAACTTGGTAGATTGCTAGCCCTGAGACTGCCCATCCAGTCTAAAACTCAAACTCAAAAGGGCAATTACGAATCCAAGGGATGGTGCCCACACCTTCAAACTCCATCAGCCTGGGCAAAGTTGCAGAATGAATGAATACTACAGATTGTATGCGTTGCTTATTTTCATAAAATTTGTGTCTCACTTGCATGTGGTTCCCTGGGTTTTTGGATGTCGAAGTGCGATGTCCTGTCAGCATTATCCTTTACAGAAAGGGAAATGGTAATTCTGGATCACATTTGTTGTCTTTTACACCCTCAGTGCTGGAGGACAATTAGGGCTTAGGACACTCAGTCTTTCGGATTCCTGCTCCTTTGCTGTGCTCTCTGGAGCACATTGTGCTGGCAGTCGTGTTGGAGTCAGAGGTGGAAGTCAGGGAAAGAGCACTGAAGACATGACCTTGACCTCTGTCTGCCAGGAATTTAAAACCCAAGGGGAACATTCTTGTGTGAAGCAACTCACTGAAGCCCCACGAACAATGTCTGCCCAGTGTGACTTCACATGGCTTCAAAATGGCATTCCATGGCTAAGCAGAAAAGCCACCATGCAGCCCACCACTGATGCTTGGCCCAAACCTGTGGGCAGCACTTGGCAGGAGGAAGGTGTCAAAAGCACTACAGTGGCTTTAAGGGCTGCACTGAGATGCTGTGCTAAGCCCCACTCCCCTCTTCAGGTGAAAGTCTTCTCTCCCTGCCTGCCAGACGGTCTATTTGCAAGAAAGACAAAGAAGAGATGAATATTTTCCTAGAGCTGCTTAACAGCATGAAATAATGTTTTCCCAAAATGACTGGAACCATTCCTTGAGCAAGAGAGAACCTGCAGGCAGAGGAAGTGCCCCTGCATTCTTTCTGTATTCCAACAAGAGCACAGAGACAGGCTTTTGACAGGTAGTAAGCAAAGTTTGATTAATTGACTTATCTATGGGAGATAGAAAGAACTGTAGCAGTCAGCACTCTGCTGGCTTATACCTCCCTAATATAGTTCTTTGCAGAACAGAGTAGTCAAATAATGACCAGGTTTCCCCCCTCTGCACACACATACTTTCTAATGAGTTTTTGCTGAGCTTGTAGTTCTACTGGGGAAATACTCCTGGTTTGATAATTGATACGCAGAGCCTAACCTTCCCTGGGACAGATTTGCAAAAAAAAGGTTTATGAGCAGGCTTAGTGTTTTCATCATATGTAGTATCCCTTCTGAATTCTAGACTCTTTATTGCTACTATTACGGTTGAGAGCTCTTCCCATATTTCTGTCTTTTGCTTGCCTTTAGTGCACAATATGTGAATTCTGTAATCCAAGTTTTTCATGTGAGTGGCCTGAAAACTTAACTGCTGCTTTATCATGAGATAAACCTAACTCCTCCTCTCATGGGACTAACAGATGGATGCATCCACTATGTCGTGTTAAAGGAATAATTAAAAGCTTCACTTATGTGCAATAGGAAATGCCTAGAAATAACTGCACCCTGCTTCAAGATGCACTGCAATCTGTACCATAACTTTGGATTGTTTTGGATTTCTAAAAATAATAAATGACTCTCCAAATAGTGGTTGGCCAGAGGCATACAAGAAGCAATCCATAGCATATATGGATTTGTTCAATGGCATTTAAAGGACCCTGATTAAAATTCAACCCAGGCTGGAGCGATGAGAAGACTGTTTACTGAGGGCTGTTTGAAGTCGTACGTTGTGCTGCAGACAGACCAGAGGGATGCGCAGATTGAAATGTTTTACCTTGCCTGTCTGAATCCGGCTGTCAAGAGCTGATGGCACTCTGAGAGAGAGGTATCAACATTCTTGAGCAGTTTGACTGCTGCTGCTTAAGAGTTTTAATTTTCATTGTTTTCAAGCCAGCACAAGCTCAGCATCCGAGACCGCAGCAGTAACAACAATCTTGTTAGCTGGATCTGTGTTTCTTTTGTTGACTACTACAGACACTATGTTGAGATATTTCATTTTAAAGTAGTATGCATTTGAAAGTTCGTGCTGCAAAACAGACATCACTTTTATTCTTCTTTTTCCCTTAGCCCCATTCAAGTACATCTTCATGTGACTCTGAAGAAAGATGAATGTATTATTCTCTCTTCAGTCTCCTTCTCTGACTAGAGTACATAAGTACCATAGGACAAAAAACCCCACAACCCACGAAAAAACCCACCAGGCACTGTGTCTAACCTCTGTATTGTTTTATATTGTGGGTTTTTTTGTTTGTTTGTTTTGGGGTTTTTTCGTTCTTTTCAAGTGGAGAACTTGATTTAAAAAACAAAACAAAAAATCACTAAAAATCTGAGCTGAACATATAATTTAAAATAGATTCTTTCATTTTATTTTTTCTTGGTTAAGGGATTTGACTAGGCTTCAGAGTAATAACTCTAAAAGGACTACTCTTTTATTCTATTTCTGTACGTATGCTTTGCCACAAGCTGCATAACCTTGGAAAGGAGAGATGGAGGTGGTACAATAGGGTTTTAAAAAAATCAGATAAAGTCTGAAGAGTAAGGTTTTCCTTCTAGAATGAATCCTAAATAAAAGGAATGCAAGCAGGGTACATCCTTTATTGTTAATACAGGCAAAATTTGCACTACCTTCAAATTACTGTCTGCATTACTTACCCACTACTTTATTTAGGTCCATGGAAATAGCTATTTGGTATATAGACCTAGTCAACAGAAATTATGAGAGTTAAACCATTAATAATTAATAAAATAGAATGCAAAGTGTCATGTTGCTCAGGGTAAAAGTATAGTGGGCAAAAAAAAAGTTCTAGATAACAAAAGAAATATTTTTAAAGGGTGTTAATGAAGACTTTGAAACATCTGTGTATTTAATCATTCAGGGTAATTCTGCTGGTCTGCAGTGCTGAGAGTTTTGCGTCTTCTGCTCCCACTCACTATGGTGTGAACTGACAGTCTCGCTGTTGTGATCAGCTCAGATGCCTCTGCTGGAAGTTTTCTGAGTTTTCCTTTTTGCAGGCTGTCAGACATTTGGATGTTTTGTCAACATCCAGAGTGTGCTATCAGGCTCTGGTTTGGCTAAGCAGTTTCTGAGTGTGCTGGGACACGTCATGTTTCATTTGGGGTGTTTTTTTGTTGTTTCCTGTCTTGAATGGGTGTGTGCAGCTAATGGGTAAGTGTAGGAGCAGGGAAGCCACAGAAGCGTGGTTATGTGAATATGCAACAGACAATTAATAAATGATAAATCATTATGATACTGATTTCTTCTAGAATTATGTTGGCATGCTAAGCTCGTATAGGAAAGGGGTAGAAGTTGCATTGCTCTGAGAGCTTATTCACCCTGTTTTGTCTGTTGTGCTTGGATATAAGTAGGTATTCTGAACCAACATGGTGTCATCCATTGTTAATTACCATTCTTGGATCTCTCCTATACAGAAGAATTTATCTGATGTATCAGTATTTCCTTTTCAGCTTCCAACAGGATCCCTGTTATAGGTAAAGCATTTTCAGTAAATGTCTAGGTATATGTTGCGAAAAATAGTGATTCAGGAAAGTAAATTATGTGGGAAATGGAACACAATGAGATAATTATCTATGAAGTTGGGGAAAATAAGTAAAGCTTGGTCCCAGTTTTGAGAGAAGTCATTGGTTTGGTTTAAAACTCTTAATTGCTGCTTGTAAATGGTTATTGGTAGTTATTACCCATTTAGAAGAGCAGTGCTGCTAGCATCTGAAATGGAGCAAAAAGTGGCAAGTAATTGAGCCTTGAGGGACTCCTTGTCACTTAGGAAAGCATAGCTGATCTTCATATTGCAGTTTATGGGTGCCTGTGTGTAATGAATACAGTTATGGTTAATTATTTTTTGTCTAACATTTCCTGAGCTATAATCAAAACTCATCCAGGAGTATAAATGATCATGAAACTTGAGTGGCTGAGGAGCTAAAAGGGTTCATGATGCTGCTCATCTAGTGGTGAGCATCTGAGTTGCAGTCTTGTGAGCTCTGGTCCCTGTATGAGGAACCCGTTTGAGTGTTCCTTCATTGTGTAGTGTAGAAAGTTCCTAGATAGAGGCATATTTTTCAGTGATCTACTGGTGCAGCTAGCTAGTTTGATAAATGTAGTCTGTGAAATTGGTACAAATATGAACAGAACAGACTTAATGCTTTTTAAAGAAGGTTCAAACAATAGTTTAGAGGTAAGTAAAGCAACCAAGAAAGGGGTATTACCCAATGTCTGGAGGGGAAGAGGTAGCAACAGAGTTAAAATTATATTTGATTTTTTTCCTCCAAGGATACAAAATTTAGGTGCATCTGGTAGTGTCTTAGATGTCCTGCCTAACACTGAAAGTATGTGCTGATAAAAAATTTTCACTGTGTTGGTGGCAAGCTTTAAAATTTTAGTGGATTTGTGGAACATTTGCAACCTGGCAGTGGAGAACTATGGGACAGTTGAACAAATGCGTTGTCCAATGTAGATTAAGAGTTCAAAAATCTGTGTTGTTTGTACCTGGGGTAGAAGGAATGGACAAGCAAGGAGTGAGATGTGGAGGAAGTTAAGGGTAGCTGGCAAACAAGAGCAGAATAAGTAGTTTGGGTGAAAACTAATTCAGCTTCATCCTGTGGTGGTAACTGTGCATTTGGCTTTGCATGGGCTGTGTGACCTGAGGAACTGAGGAGACATTTCCCAAAATGCTGTTGCAGACAATAAGAAGCACTGTCACCTGACAGCTAGTTAGGAAGGAGAAAAATTTCCTCCTCCCTCTGATGCTGTGTCTGTTAAGTCCTCAGCTCTGCAGTAGTAACACTTACGAATGTTACAGATTCAGGATAACTTTGCACTGCAATGTTCATGGTAGTGTCAGCTGTTTGATGCTAATAAGGTAAACACGGATACAATGTCTTCAGACTGTCTTGCAAAAATGTGAATTAGTTTCCTCGAAGGTCTTCGTTAGTTTTCAGGCAAGTGTGATTTGTAAGGTCTTTGCTCGTATCCTATGTCATTTTAAAGAAATCTCTGCTTCATTTTTTAGATGTTGTGCTGTCTGAACTTTTTTTTCCTCTTCACAAAAAGAATAAAACCAAAATGAATTTCCAAAGACTTAGAATGTCAGATTAGCATCTTTGCATTCTTAATTCTGAGTGCCTCAAGTGTGAAGACCAGTGGAGATTTACTGATTCTTCCTTGTCCCATGTGCTTCATGCTCCAGATCC
>JAYRBT010000082.1:40059545-40150869 GCA_036023395.1 Myiotriccus ornatus
AATGTTCATGGTAGTGTCAGCTGTTTGATGCTAATAAGGTAAACACGGATACAATGTCTTCAGACTGTCTTGCAAAATGTGAATTAGTTTCCTCAAAGGTCTTCGTTAGTTTTCAGGCAAGTGTGATTTGCTCGTATCCAATGTCATTTTAAAGAAATCTCTGCTTCATTTTTTAGATGTCGTGCTGTCTGAACTTTTTTTTCCTCTACACAAAAAGAATAAAACCAAAATGAATTTCCAAAGACTTAGAATGTCAGATTAGCATCTTTGCATTCTTAACTCTGAGTGCCTCAAGTGTGAAGACCAGTGGAGATTTACTGATTCTTCCTTGTCCCATGTGCTTCATGCTCCAGATCCCTGACACAATTTTTTTTGGTGGAAACTCTTTCCTCTTTTGATCCCTTGGCTCCCCATCCCCATCTCTTACATAAAAATCGGTTGCAATGTTTCTCTCTAGGTAGTGAATGCAGCAGTGTCTTTGGACAGGTATCTTTTCCCTGTTGTTGTGATTATTCCTTGCTTAAGGCCATGATCTGGTTTGACTGATCATATGAGTGGATGTTGGGTGCACAGCAATGCACAGCTCCCAAAAAAGCTCTAGAGGGGAGACTTACAGGGTAACTGCCTTGCAGGGTAGGTGCTGCCTTTCCTTGCTGTGGATCAGTCTACCCATAAGTCATTTTAATGGGAATCAAATTGCACCTATAATCTGTGTGCATTGCAGCATAACTCTGTTTCACAAGGTAAAAAAAAATAAAAAAATAAAAAAATTCAGAGGCAGTCTGAGTAGAGGACATGTATAAGTATGCTTGTCGCATTCCCCTAGAAGGCTGGTAGTTAATCATGCACGCAACATCTGGCCTGCTAGGACACAATCTGTGTGTTGGATGTGGTCTGCAATTTCACTTTGTATGGTCTAATGCGACATGACTTGTGCACGCCGCTAAGGTCTAGCTTAGTGTGTGGCTTTCAGTGGTGTTTGGAAGTCACATTTGGCCGGAAGCAAGCAAAAATTTTCATATCCCTTTGTTAGACCAACGTGTGCTAATCCTGTAAAAATTGCCCTGTACTGGAGCAAGTAATTAATCTGGGAACAATATAAGAATTGTCTTAGAGTGTGTGATTTTGGGCACAAGAATGATTATCTTCTCAAGTTTCCATACCTGTACAGATGTTCATTTTTGTCTCTGAGATCTTGTAAATTTTATAGAAAATGTTGAAATAGTTGTGTGAAGAGTGATTTCATATTGAAGTTGTGCTTGCTGAGGACATGATCTGTGATGCAACAGAGCTGTTGGGTGAAGCTGATCTGAGTCTGAATGGTCATCTACAGTATGGCTGTTCCTTAACAAAGATACATTTTTTTTTTTTAACTGGTGTTATGTAAGACATGAAGAAGTAAATGATAAACCTTTGAGGTTCATTTCTTCTGTGTGTGATTTTGAAATATAGTTTCTGAGTCTCAGATCACCCAAACCAGGGTCCCATATGTTCCCAGTAACAAAGCTGATTTCATTGGGAGAGCTCAGTCAGATCCTACAGGATAACTGTGCAGCAGAAGGTAGTTCCTATGTGTGACCTTGGTGCTGTGATGATCTTGTAAATTGATCTGTAGAGGAGGATTCCTCCTTCTCTATGGGCAGATTTTAAAAATAATGGCAAGTTAGAACTTAAATGCTCTCTGGTTCAACCCTTCGAATGCTACGTACAGTGTTGGGACAGAGATTAACAGAGGCAGAAATGAATAGCTTTTAGAAAATGTGGTATGGCCCTCAGTGAACCTACTGACAAATCAAAGTTGAATAGAAAGTATGTAGGGAGGAAAAAGACAGCTCTGCTGACCATTCAGAAAAACCCTCAGCTTTACACACAACTAAGTTTGCAAGAGGGAGATTTTGTTCACACATAGTTTGATCTGGCACGATTTGGGACAGAGGGTAAAACCTACACTCTTCAGTTGTTATCTTTGCTTGCCCAGAGTTTATTCACCTGCCAGCCACTGTCTGTTTTTATTGTGAACAAACTGTATTCCATTGCAAGTTATGGGAGCATTAGTGGTGTGAATGAGACTGGCTCCATATTGGTGGCTGGAAGGAGGATATGAGAAGGGCTGCTCCCGCCCCAGCCACTACTCTAAGTTCTGAAACTGATACCAAGCACTTCTTGCTTCTCCCAAAGCCAGTTGGAGTGAGGCTTGTACTCACATGTGTTGTCAGGAGTCTTCAACATTGTTAGCAAAAGAAAGAAAAAAGGAAAAGAATGGCTTTCTAGTTAGCTCAAATTACCTTGTTCACAGTAAATGAAGATTGGAAAAAAAAAAAAAGGAAAGAAAAAAGGCTGTTTCCTCCTTGTTATGACAGGTCTGGCTGTCAAAGCCCTTACTGTTGCAATGCTGCCCTGCGAGGCAGCTGCAAAGTCACCCGAGCTGTTTGGCTGCGTTACTAACAAAGTAAGTGTTGCAAGAGCCTTGCAACACTTGCTCAGGTAAGTAATGTTTGAAGCAGGCCACCAGTGAGAACAAAGCTCAGCAGCTCCAGATCCTACACTAAAAACCCCACTCTTTTTACTCTGTTTTTCAGCTGTACTCCTGGAGGGGTGCCGGCAAGGAGGAGGGAATATAACTCTAGACAACAGCATATTTAATGCTATATAATGCATAGTTGCACTTGTTTCAAAGTCTGGGGGTATTAGGAAGGCGACAGGCAGAGCAGGGCTTGCTTCCCAGGTGAGGCCCCGAGTGTTTGGCCATGAGAGCTGTGTTAGCGTTTCTGTGATGGGCTGCGAGGGCTGAGGGATGGTGTATGTGCTTGTGGAAAGGGAGTGGGTCGGTAAGTGGAAGCACATGGTGCTGGCTGGCATTGCTGCTCCCTGTGTTTGTACTAGGATAGAGTTTCTAAAGGATTAGATAACATGCCTGAGCTCCATGGCGTGCAGTTTTTAAACTGTGTTTACAGTTCAGGAGGTACTGTGAGTAGAGATGATTATGTCCTTTAAGTGCTGTTTTTGTTGCAGCTTCTGTGATAAAAGGAGGCTCTGGTGAAGATGTTTTTGCTGGCAGATATGTATTCTCAGAGCAGTGGCTGTACAAACTTTTGGGGGATGGGAGAAACCTACAGAGATACCTCAGCACTTCCCTTTAATAAAGGCACATAATTAAGCCATTTCCTGCACATCTGAGAGGCTGCTGGAAGAGCAAGATGGTATTGAAATGAAATTAAAGAACTACTTGTTTGTTTTTTTCTTTTCTTTTTAGAGTATTATTTAATTTAATCTTTTTGGAATATTACTGTTTCTGGGGGAAAATAATGTAATGAAGACAGCAGAATTACATTGTTTCTAAGGTCTGAGTAACTAGAGGGAGAAATCCCAGTCCCTTCTTTGCTTTCCCCTTCTGAAAATATAAAATCTGGGAGAGAGTACAAACTGCAAAATTGTTTTACCATGTCAGGTATTAGTGTGATTGATGTAATCGCTGTTTGTAATATAAAGAGGCCTTATGTGTGTTTATATATTACCATTAATATATATATATGTGTTGTATTATGTAGGCACAAATATACATGCCTATATCTATATAATGTATACGTTATATTCTTAGATAATGTGCTGTAACATAGCATAATGAAAATAAAACAGAGGAGAGGGAAACCTCCTTAAGACCCAGGCTAGTGATGGGTGCTGGGTACTGTGCAGCAGCATGTGAGTCGGGCAGGCACTGGGGGGGCTGTCAGGGTTGGTCTGATAGGCAGGGTGGGTGTCTTCGCAGGTCTGTACACCTGACCGTTGCCACTGACTGTGATGGGAATGGGTGCGTAGGGATGTTTCTGATGACCAGCATACTCCCTGGAGAAGAGCTCTCAGCAGTATCCCCTTGTCTCCTCAAGGCAAGAATGACACTTGTCTCTTCACTAGGTAGTGGGAATAATGAAGAGCTCTTCAGGCTACTTTGAGCCAAACAGTTCATATGGTTTTGATGGTAAAAAGGAAACAATTTAGTATTTTGGTGATGCTTGGAATTGGAATATCTTATTCACCACCATGGCATTTCTGTTGGTATGTGAAGAACCCAAAGTTTGTGGTGGAAAGATGCATAAAAATTATGACTTGGAAGATGCAGACTTAGCAATACAGCTTAGAGTATCAACAGAGTCCTTGCATGACCTTTATTCAGCAAGGAGGTGGTCTTGCAGCACTTTACTGCAATAGCTCTTTGCAGCATATTACTCAATATCATAATGGCTGCAGAAGAGCCAAAGCATCATGCTTTCTGTCATCTTTCATATTTTTTCCACAGTTGTGAGCCAGCTGCATGTAGCTGGCTTTTTTTTTTTTTTTTTTGTTTCTGTAAGGGAGTTGACAATCCCACTGACTTCCGTAACAATGAGTTATCCTCAGTTTGTTTGTATATAAAAACTACAGAGCAAAGGCAAGTCATGTCTTTGTAAGTCAATACTGAGACATGGATGAAATGATTATTTGGCATCCTAGGGATATGACAGGGATTTTTTTATTGCTGGTCTTTGAATTGAAATGTTGAAAATATCTTTTTATACGTGAATATGGACATGGTATGTGCTGGATTTTTATCTGTCACACTGCATTTTGATGCTTCCTTCAGAGAAGATGAACCTTTAAATATGTTTCAGCTAAGAAAAGGTATTTTTTTTCACATAAAAGCTCTACACTTTGAATAAATATTAATGCTTCATATTCAAAACTGCATTAAGTCTGTGCTGTGCACTGTTTACAATTTATATATGTTTAACCTTAAAAATATGGATTTTTTAAGGCTAATTGGTAAAATGCATGGCTAAGGCATACTTCTAGAAGTATAAAGTCAGAAGTAATGAGTCTGGGCTCAGTCCTCCAGTTCTTTGTCTCCCACATACTTGTTTGGATTACAAATCAGAGCAAACAGCTTAGTAAGTTATTGATCCCAAAGCAGCTCTGTGCTTTCACTGGTGTTGAGCTGAAAGCATGGGTCAGAATTAGCTTGACACCATGACAGCTTTCCGTCAGAGGACTGGTTTTGTTCCAGGTGCCAGATGGAGCACACTAAAAGTTGCTGCAATTTATACCTCACTGGTGTCAGCCTGCTGCTGATGCTCAGGGTTTGATACGAGGCACCTATACTGTCTGGTGGTGGGCAATCATAACCAAGGGGATGGTAACGTGCTTCAGCAGTAAATGCTGCTTGGGAAAAGCGAGGGTGAAAGAACTCTGAAAATCTTAAGAGACACCATAATACAAAGAGCGAGAGGGTTTGTCTTAACTTCGTATCTTACATTACCGCTGTACCAATGTTCTGATGCATGATCATGTTAAATTGAGTCTGCACCCTTAGGGGGAAGACAGTCATCACAGCACCATGTCCCATATGAAATGTAAAAAAATGAGTGAAACCAAATCCATGTTCTTTGTTGGTGTATTGAATCATCTGAATTAATCTGTAGAATTTCAAGTAGAATATATTTTAAGTAAAAACAAGTTCCTTGGCAAACACCAGCTTGCTGGTAGGAATCTTTTAAAGGAGGTTTTCAGTAGTCAATGTGTTTTCTTATAATGTAATGATTTAGTGTGGCCAGACCACCATTCAGTAGAAGGATGTAGTAAATTTTGGGAAATTTCCCATATCTGTAATCTTTGTGTCAAAAAAATCCCTGGGTGCTCTCCAGTTTATAGAAGGACATCCAGATTTGACAAGTGGCACTAGTAAAACTCTCTGCTGAAAACCAAACATAAAAGATATCATGGAATTCTTATTTATGGTTGTTCAATGGCTTGTAATTATTGCCGATTTTTAAAGATAGATTTATTGATGTGCTGTCTTATAACTTCACCATGAAAAATTGGAGCAAACTCTTTTTTTAGAGTATAGGTAATATTCCTGATGATGACATACATGGTGAAAAAAGCCTTGCTGCTCTTCTGATTTCAGGAATGGGAGAAAACAATGTTTTTTAACTTGAAGTGAAACATTAGTGACTCCACAAATGAAAAATAAACAGCTGATGAATCAGGTTCCATTTTTTCCCAATTCCATTTTTCTCTTGGCAAGAAAAAGAGTTTGGGATATGTATGATCATATGATCATGGTTAACATGTTTTAAAAAGAGTTCCAGTATCTGAGATAAATAACTGTTGAAAAGCATACCTGCCTATACATGCAAGATTGCACATACAAAGGATGACCTGGGAGAGGAATCTTGAGAAACAAAAGTTAAGTAAAACTAGAAAAAGTGCTTGTTACTGGGGGGACTGATCCGAAGATCCCTGTTTAGGAGTTTTAGTGAAATTCTGACTACATGTTTCTGAAGTTTTATGTGTTTTATCCTTTATGTGCAATATCTAAAATAAATATAGTGGAACATATGTAACGACACTTAACATTTATTATTTTGTATCCCTTATTATATGATCCCTTTTTTTAGACATTATTTGAAATTTTTTTTTCTACTGTACACAAAAAAGAAGAAAAGAAAAAGTGGAGGTATACTCAATGATTCAGAAACTTGGTAAGAAAGGACTGGTCTTGCTCCCCCTGTCAGTTGCCATGCTGTTGATGAATCCTGGTAAAACAAAAGTGATGGGTCCAAAAATGGATTTTAAGTTTTCTTAAAAGTAGTGAGTGTCTATTGCCTCTGCCTCATAGAAAACCCCAACAACCAAACTTCAGTTCTCTTTCGCCCTTGCTAAAAGTACATTTTCTTTTCCTTTTCCCCCTTCTCCCTTTCCTTGCTTAAGGCTATGGTTACAGTAGTTAATTTTTAAAACAGGAAAATAGAGAATTAAATGAAATTAGAGAAAGATGCCTTTGTACTAGGTACTGTACAGTACAGTGTTTAAAAAGTCAGAAAATATGTTAGCAGAAAATGCCTAGACTGTAATTTAGATAACAACCCAGACAATGAGCTAGCTTGTTAATTGTAAAGGCTGGTGGACACCTGCCAGTTAGAGAACTTGTCTTTTTTGTATCCCGCTGCTCCTTGCAGCTCTCCTAGATGGCAAATGACAGGACATGAGCTTTTTTACCTTAGGCCTTTATTTCTAACAAAAAAAAAGTCTATGTATCAGAAGAACCATTAGATGAAATTTTATAACAGTAAGTAATAATCAACACTGTGAGGAAGCGTCAGGATGGGTGGTCTGAAAAGCAGGGTAAACAGAGATCTATGGCCTGAACATTGGTGCTGTAAGTGCTCTTTAGAAAAAGTATGCAGTTTTCAAACAGCGAATCTCAGCAAATTACTCATCTGAAAACTGTTTCTAAAATAGTGGCCATGAGGTATGCAAAATTGTAGGTTAACAGCCATCAGACACCTTTCTCTTATTTGCAGCCCTCCAGCCCCGCCCATTGTATTTCTCAGTGGGCCCTGGATGGGAAGATGACCTGGCAGGCTGGTCCCCAACCCATCAATCCTCAGCCTGTCTTAATGCTTTGAGGTGATGGGTTTTGAGGAGCAGAGATACTACACCTGGTGCAGAGGTAAACAAAACAGTAACTTCTGAGGTCCCAGCCAAGAATTTTAGCACAATATGTCCATAAACACCTGAGTAACCCTACTGCTCTTCTGCAAAATATTCAGCATATGGTTAAAAATATTCTGTTAAATATGCATGTGGTTGAAGTATTTGGTTAAAGCAATAGCTCTTGTAGAGGTGTGAGCTGCCCACTTCATCTCCAAGGGGTTTTGGCATGATTACTTCCTGCTCGCAGTTTAGGCTAGGATTTCCTAAGGAATTTGAGGGAATTAAGCACAAGAATGTCACTGCATTTCAATGGTGTTGAGGTGTCTGATGCTGCAAGGACTGAGCTTATGCAGAATGACACTAGTTTGACTGATTGTGTGATTTGAAACTGACATAGTTAAACTGATGCAAAAGACTGTATGCATAAGCCTGAGTCAACATTCTCTTGGTTTTATAAGTTTGGTTTAAATTAATTAGGACAAAGATTTAAACTACAGTAAAGTAAGTCACTGTTAAGCTGAACTGTGAGTATATTTGATGAAATTTAGTGCAGGTAGATATACTGAAGATGTATAGATATGGGTTTGCATTTTCTGGTCAAATCAGCTTAAATTCCCTGGGTTTTCTTTGCCACAACAGTATTAGTTCTACAGAAAACCTTCTATTTGGATGTTTCCACAAGCTGTTTAATTTATTTTATAGTTTCCTTTAAAGGCTGATAGGAGTAAAGTAAAAACTCTTTCCTTTACTGTTTAACCTAAGGAGTCCAAATACTGTGCCTCTACAGACAAAGATAATAGGATAGCCATTCTTGTCTTTAGAGAAAACTCAATCATCAGAAGGGCTGGACCTTCATGCTTGTATTTATTTTCTTCTTGGATCTTTGTATTAACTCATCTTAAAGTTTGGCAACACTTTTTAAAATTTCTGCTTAGGTTTTGGAAAGTAAGTGGAAAAGAGAGGATGTGCCCCCACTCCAGCACAGATTTTGGTGGAGAGTCTGGGAGCTGTGTGTGTGTGCGCGTGCCAGGCTGACTACTTCTAGAATGAATTTATTTGAGAAGGGATTTCTTCAGCAGCTGGTGGTTTCCTCTTTTGACCTGTGCCACTTCCAAAGAAGACTCAAGATGGTTTAGTGGTGATGAATTGGCAGGCTTGTCACTAAGCTGTAAATCTTGAATCTGCCTTGCTGTGTTGAGGTGTGAATCCAAGATCTAGAGGAGGTCAGCATTTTAGTCTGCTGCTGTGTATATAAAACTCTTAAACCTTCTTTACCAAAGGAAGTACTGTTAAGAATTTTTTTTTTACTTTTACAATCTCTTTGCTATTCCAAAATTATTTGATGGATAGCTGTGTTACTAAGTAAATGCAAGTGAATTAAAAAAACCACCAAAACCAACAAAAAACCCCAAACAAAACTCCAAACCAAACTACCCCAAAAAAACCCCTAAATAAAACCAGGAAAAATTCATCAAAGTCAAACCCGGAATAATTTTGTTCTGATATGACTTTAATCTCTTCTAGTTTGAGGACAGGTATAGGAGAAACAGGAAATCTCCCTTATTTAAATGTCACTTATAATACTGACACTGTTGAGTGTTAATCTGATGTTTCCATTAGGAAGATAGATTTCTACATAGGCTCTAGATTTTATACATTCGGTGGTGTTGGGTTGCATATTCTTGCCACATATAAAATACTTGTTTTTTTTATACTTTTTCAAATTGTTTAAGAAAATGTCTACCTGGCATAATGCAATCTTAAGTTGATTCAGCTCACTGTGAATGAACTGCTGGGTCTGTCCTTGCTACTCCAGAGCAACCAACTCAGGTGCAAAAAGCAGTTTATGCCTACTGTTAGGCTTAGCTTTACTAAGTCTTAGCCTTATTTCTGGTTCTGCTGTACTGGCCTTTTTTCTGCTGGTAATCCAGGACTAGAAAAGGTGAAATGACAAAGGACTGAAATGCTATACTGTAACATGTAAAAAAAAAATAAAAATTGAGCTTATTTATTTTAAGGTCACCACAACATTTTAACCCAATTTATATATACCTTCAGTATATATTTCTAATATCACTGAAAGTCTTAAAATCAAGTGATGTGAAAGTATTTACAATTCCCTGTCATTAGTTACTGAGTAGATACATGCATGCTCCTAAGTAATTGAACTGAATGAAGAGTTTAAATTAAAATGCTCATTTGTCACACCAAGAGTGAATCCTCTTTCACAATAAAAGTCCAGCATACTAAAATCAGCTATGAGAAAGGGTTGTTCTCAGAAAGCAAGAAGATCTGCGAGACTATCAACAGAATTTCACCACAGAAGGCTTTGCTCACATTCAATCCCGTTATTTCAAGTACAATCTACTCCATCTAAAATTAGCATATATAATTGAATAGTGCCAAAGGCTGAAATAATTTACACTTAAGCTCATAGTGTTTTTTTGTAACGCTAAACAAACAGACGTATACATACAACCCAAGCAAAAACACCCTCTAGGCTTTATCCCTCCCCATCCCCTCTAATTAAATGGATTTCAGAACTGGGCCTGAGATATTATGGTGACTGAAGATGCTCATCTGGAAATCCTGCCGCTTTCTAACACATAAAGTGGTGACCTCTGTCTTGACCTAGATTTGCAGATAGCTATTAGATAGCTCTTTTGTGTACTATTCTTGGGTCTGATTTTGAACAACCATGGAAGGTGGTAGAACAGTATTGTTGACAATAATAATGTTCATTTATAGAGCTTTTCTATCCAAAGACCCTCAAAAGGGCCTAAAATAGTGTTCTCCTTATGCTTAGAAGAAATCAAGTCCCTAGTGACAGCTTAGTCTAAATCACCCAGCCAGCTAATGACGAAATCAGAAATAGCACTGAGGTAGCTACACTCAAACCCAAGACCTACCTTCTTGGTCCTCCCTCTGTTCTCAGGTTGGGTTATCATTCACCATGAGCAGGAGGATCATAAACAGATCACAAATCTGCTCACGCCTCTTTGCCGAAGAGCTCTAGTTTCTAGTAGCATCACATAGAGGTGTATTCATTAAGTGCTGAAGTAGTATGGCTCAAATGAGTTAAATCCTGAGCCTTTTCGGCATGTTTTTTGTTGTTGACAAATATATTTTTTGACACTTTCCGGGATACATTTCATACTGCTGTGTTCAGATTTTGTTTGCCAGAGCTGAAGCTTTCCTCAAGAAAGCCTCTGTTTTCATGCTTAACTTTAAATGTGATCTCTACTAAATGTTAAAAAATTAGTTTAAGCTCTGGCAGACCCTCCAATGTGCATTATAGGCAAGCTGAAAGGAACATGTCTGGAGGAGAAGGCAAGGCAACAAAATTTCAAGGGATTGTGTGAAAGGGCTCTTTTGGTACAAGTTGCAGTTTAGCCCCACTTTTCAATCACACCTTATTGTCTGGTGGCTGAGTTATTCTAATGTGACTGAGAGCAGAATCTAGCCAGGAGGTTGTGGTGACTGCTGGGCAAGTATGAAGTATGTGTGCTTTTCCCCGGAGTGCCTGAGGATTGCAGCAACTCAGTGCATAATTCAGCCACCCTCAGGGCGTGACCTTATAATTCACATCAAGCTGTAAATTTTTGTTGTCCAATTTGAATTTTTTTGTTCTTCTTGTTAATTTGTTAAGAAGCAGCCATGTGTAAGGTGCTAGGAGATAGGAAAGAAAATCTGGACTCAGGCCTGAGAAAACCTAGCCTTAGGCTTAGCTCTTGTACAGAGTGGCAGCAGCTGGGCTCTTGTACCTGCATGAGGCTCTAGCAGGGTTATTTTGGATTCTTGTTTCAGACACACGAATTGGCTTCACTTGCTTCTCTTTGAGGGTTTGGGATCAAAATAGATCACTAATATAGGCAGGCTTTGGGAGACTCAAAAATATTTTGCTTTAAAAAAAGAAAAGAAACTAGGTAGTAATTGTCCAGTGTTTTTGTTCTTTCATTTTGCAAGAAAACTGTCTTGCTGTTTCAGCCCATTCCCAAAAGCAGGAACTTGCTGCCTCAGAACCGACTTCCAGTGAGGCTTCTTTTTCTCTTCTTTTCTTTTTTCCTCCCCACTGGGGGTTAAAAATAGCAAGCAGTAAGAAGTGATATTGTATACAAGGCTATTACACTTTTGTCTTGGCCTGCATAATGTCCTTGACACATACCCATTTCACCCAGCGACAGCCACTATGCAAATTGGCTAAAAGCTCCATTAGGTTGTTCAAGGCTGGGGAAACCCATCTGTCAGTGTCTGTGACACAGCCGGGCTGGAGTCTCACGTGGGAATCTGTCCTTGAGATACCCAGGCAGCTAAGTTTCTTTTAGCCTCTAGTGTTCTCAGAATCAAAGGGAGTTGTTGTACACTCTTCTTCTTGCCACAGTTTTTTTTATCGTTTGTTTTCTACCTTGATCCTTTTGAAAGAAAAGCACAGGCATAGACTGAGAATTAACAGGGAAAGATGTGGTTATTTTTTTTTTTCCAGTTGTTTTTCCGTAAGTGAACAATTATGCATGTTACTTGTGGAAAAATAGAACAGTAGCTATTTGTTGCCCTAAAAGAAGAACAGCTTTATAACTCTTTTCCATATTTTCCTGTGTGATCTGCTGATGACAGGCATGAGATGGGTATTTAAAAAAGACTTGCTGGGGATCAGCTGTAGATGATATGTTCTCTGTGAGTGGACCATAAGTGCATGATAATCTAACAAAATACCAAAGAATACACCCTTTGGTGTATTCTTTGATTGAGAGGATTTGAATGTAGGGCCTGGGACTGAAAGTTGCCCCTGCAGAGACAGAGAAGCCCAGCTTTTGCACATAGGTTGAGAGCAAGCTTGAGTCTTAGCTTGGCATCCACAGGGAAAAGCTCCTGCAACATCACTTATTGTACATCTGTTGAGGGAAGCCACTTGCTTTTTCTGCTGGATGGAGGTAAGGCTGCAGAGTGGTAATTTTTCTGTTTTTTTTGCTTTCTTTCTGAAATTGCCAAGGCCTTCATTAAAATGCTTAACCAGCGAAGCACACGAGGATGGATGGTACAGAAGTAGCTGTTTCCCTGTGAGTGCTGTGGTTAGCAACATTCTAGTGTTTTGTAATACGAGACAGCGACAGCAAAATAGTTCAGATTTTCATTGCATCAAAGCAGGAAGACTCAGCGTACAGCATCAAAAGTAGTGCCCTTCGAAGTGTGTAAGGTCTATACTGACAGGCCTCGCAAACTCTTGATCATTTCCTGATGGTGTCAAGCAAGAGCCCTGAACACAGAGTATCTGGCAAAATAGCCAGAGTAACTGCAATGCCCAGCCGTGTTCAGATGCATGAGATAATTACGCCCTCCTCCTTAGCAGATGCTCTGTTCTCCAGTTTGGCACTTTCCTTCTTCAGCAGGAAAGTAGTTTTCTCTACCTCGTTTGATGGCCATTTTGATGACACTGATACAATATTTTTTTTTCACCAAAAATTAAGCAGTTTGGTTTTTATGGAAACACTTATATATCTACAAGAGTGGGATTTCCCTGTGTTTCACCCTGTTGAGGAAGAAGAGCACTTTTGGTAGTACTGTGTGGAGACAGATGGCATTAAGAGTTAATGTGTTGGTATAGCTGGGATCAGAATAAACTTTATCTTTCCAGAAATAGAAGTCACCGATTCAGCAGTTCTCCTTCATATTGCTAAGTGCAACTTATTCAAATCATGATATATTCTGCTTTTTGTCTTCTAAACCCAGTCACATAATAAGGAAGCTTTTAGGTAGCATGTAAGTTTAAATTTCAGACATACCATTTTAGTTCTCTGTCTTATGCTCCCACTGCTTCTTTTTTTTCTCTTTGTCTCTGGAGGTAAAATGGACCTTGCTGTAGCATGTAACTCCCACTAAAAAAAATAATAAAAATCAGGGTAAGAGAGATGGTATATGCATTTTTCTAGAAGTTAGTTGTGGCTGCCTTTACACAACCTTTGTTCTCACAGTTGAGGATATTTTCATACTGTCGCAATTATTTCAGTGCCTATGTGAGTAGCTTAGATTTGCCAAAGGGAGCAGAGGGCTTGCAATCTTGCTTGAGGCCATTTCTGAATTTATGTTTTTCTGGCTGTCTGGTCAGACTGCCACATCCTAATAGGAGCCAAAATGTAATTAAACGTTGGTGAGTTGAACAGCTTGCTTTGAAAAGAGGTGGACTCTGCTTCATGTGACATTTCATTAAAAAAAAAAAAAAACAACCTAAAATGCTAAGGCATAAATACTTGGCCGTGCCTGTGCATGGGGTTCCTGTGCATAGGCAAAGCAGAAGATGAAGCAGAATTTTCACATGCATTTAAAGAAATTGCATGCCTCGAGCTGTTGGGAACAAAGAGCCTCCTTTATCCTTACAAAAATTTGGGTTTAATACTGATGTCCTTTTTGAGAAATGAATAGTCCTCAGGGCAAACTTTTCCTGCAACTGGCACTATGTGCAAGAGGATGAGGATGTGCTCCAAGGAGTATCTTTGGCAGAGGAAGAGGGAAGTACAGAGTTTCTCGCAGCAGGTCCAGGGCACAAAGGTCACTGCAAAGCATAACTGAAACATTTTCTACATGGATGAAGAAAATTATGGGACTGGGAAAAAAAAAATAAAATCCGAGACTTGCTAAGGTTTTGTGGCCTATTTACAAATGCCTGAGAAACAGATTTTAATTTTAGTCAATACTCGCAAGCCCATCAGTGGAGCAGCACAGGGGGACACCGTTCTAAAATAGCTCTAACAGATGCCACAATAATGCGAGTTTTCCCTTCATCTCTCGTTTATTTCTTGCTGTGTGTAGTTTCTTACTAAATCTGTTCCCTTGATAAATGCAAAGATGTTCTTGCCATTGCATAGAATAGCTAACTGCAATTGTCACAAACACTAACTAGCTTAACCTTCTCGTTGCATAGCTACTGCTGCTGTTAAATTTTTCCTGGGCTAACAGAGATCTTTGGAATGAGTTTTAATGGGTTTTCTTTTTATATACACAGACCATGGCTATTAAACAGTGGCAGCTTAATGGAAGATATTTTAATGATAACGGCAATAGTGTCAGTTATTTGGATAAACTGTCAGCTTAGAGAGGGAGACTGGCCATTAGTGGATCACTGTAAGGGAGCTTAGAAAACTGAGAAAATTAACCTGCTAGCATAAGCAATACCACCAGATCTTCAGGAAGGATGATTATCCTGCTACCTTGCTTAGTGTGCAAGTGTTAATGTTGGTACTAGATGTCAAGAGACCTTCTATCCTGCCGACTTTACCTTCCCTGAAGAAAGGTTCCCCTTTCATATCCTTGATTGCTTTAAACTCAAAATATGGTAAGTTGGTACTGATTTAGGAGGCACATTGGTGCCTTGTCCTATGATGGGTATTATTTATTTTAAAATCTGTTAATTGGTACAAAGTGCCAACCCTACTATCCACATTACTTTCTGAGAGTTTCCACTCCAGCGCAAGTGATGGATGTGAAGAAGGGATCAAGTGCTGCTGCAAGGTAGCAGGCTTCAGCTGAGTGATGCTGCACTGTGATCCTGGTGATCTGCATCCCCTTCCTGGTGGGATTTCTGTGATTTTTTGCTTAGCATATCACTCCTGCTTACCAGCCTTCTCTGTCCTGGGTGACTGTGTTGGTTCTTGCGTGTTAGTGCTGTCTCTCCTTGGTGATGACAAGAGCATGACTGAACCCTTGGACCATAACCCTGGGAGAGGTGTCTGTCCCTTAAGTTGTGTGGGATGGCAAAGGGAGCTGATCTTCTGTGCACCTTTGAACTGATGCCACCCTGTAGCTAATAAATGCTGCTAAGGCACTTTTAAGCCCATGGTTGCAGAATACAAAAATTATGGGTTTAGGTAGGACAGTGTTGAGAATTTTTTCTGACTGGTGCTTTTTTTGGTAGTGTTTGTTTGTTGCTTTTGGGTGGGTTTTTGTTTTGTTTGTTTTCTTGGTGTGGTGTGGGTTTTTTTGGTTTTGTTTTTTTTTTTGGTTGGTTGGTTTTTAGAAAAGCTGAGCTCATTTTAAACATCTGTAAATAGGAACGATAGTCTGGGATCACAGGCAGCAAAAGTATAATTTAGGTGTTTGAATAAGATCAGCTACTGCTTATGAAGAGGAAAGATTTGTCCTGTCATGATTTCATTAATCAATATTATATATATATTTAAAAAAAATCCTCTGATAAATAATGAAATATTTCAAAGATGACTTGAAATTCAAAGTCGTGAAACACAGCCAGAAAGAGCCATGCAATTAATTAGTACTTCAGTAAATAATTTTTAAGTGCAGAGAAGAAAACCCTGGTGCCTCGACTGTTGTCAAAAAAATAAATTAAAAAAAAATTCGTAAACCCATCTATTGTCTGTGAGCATTCCTTCCTTCATTTTCAACCTTCTTTTTCTTTATTGTTCCGTGTGTAATGAAGCTGGGCCTTATTTTTGTTGGCAGTAGTTTGATGAATGGCTTGAAAGGAATCGATGGCGGTGGCCTTGTTTGCTCCTTAGCAGTTGTGGCAAGGGAGGGGCTTTTGTGTTTGTTTTCAATCCCCTCTTATTGGCATAAATTATTCTTATTAAACATCAGGGTCAGTTCACAAACTTGGGATGTTGGATGAGAACTGCTAATCAACAGGTCTGTTTTTTAAAGATATCTTTAAATTGGGACTTCAATATTTTGAGTCAGAAATATTATTGTAATCAAGTGAGTAGCTGATAGATGCTATTTTAGCAAGTAAGCTGCTAGCCTGTGGAATTGCCCTCTGCCAGGGTGTCTTCAAGTAAAATGCTGTGGCTAATTTTAAAAAAGCTCAGAACATTTTAGGACCAAAATAGTGATGTTTGTAATTAGGGATACTAGAATAGAAGCAGTCAGATCCCTGAGGATTAAAAAAAAAAAAAGGCAGCTCAGTCTACTGAATGGCTGTGGCTCCAGCACATCCTGGGTGCTGCCTTGGGAATTAGTGGTCAAGCCAGAGCCTTGCTCTTGCTTCAGGGAGAAGCCACAGGCACACTGTTGCAGGAAGAAGAGTACATGAGGTAGTCAAATGAGCTGAGCTAGAACTGAGCCAGTGAGGTGACGATAAGCATTAGAAGCAGGTTGTCAGAGTACCATATGAGTTGAATCACTTTAGCTGTATCCCTTCCTGTTGTACGCCATGTAGTGTTATGTAATACTGTGATATACGTCTGGGGGCTTGTATATGTGCAAAGGACTACTTCTGCTGCCATTATGCAGGAGAATTAGAGGTCCTGAATGAGCAGGTGATTTGGCTATGCTTTCTTTTTGTGTGCAGACTGTGTTGCAACTTCAGATTTAATTCTACTCTCTGTTATGTTTGAATTCACAAATTTACTTCAATATGCCTGATTTTATGTGAATCCTCAAATAAGGTTTTGAAAAAGAAGAGCTCTGGCTTCTTTGTATGGCTGTAAAGGCCTGCACAGCACTATTTAGAAAAAAACAAACAAACAAAGGGTGAAATATGCCTAATGGTTTATCTTCCAAGTCCTGCCATCCAACCTGCAATCATCTGCACTTAAGTAGTGTAGGAGAGAGGGATGTGACCTGCAAAGGAGTTTGTGATACTCCTGGGTGAAATGTACAACAGTTATCAAGGAGATGAATCCACTGAAAGGTTTGTGTTTATCTATGCAGAAGGCTGCAAAAGACATCTGATAACATAGTGGTGCCTAATAAAATGATTTGTCTCTAACACAGGCTTGAAGTAGTTGGATTCAGGCCAGAAATGGTTCTGAAGGAGCACATTTAAAGCTGGTCATCTTTTAAACTATGCAAAAAGCAAACTATAATGCTAGTAACAGATGACGTATCATGAGAAGCTGCTTGTATAAGCGTCCTTTACTGCTAAACTTTTATGGATATGAAAATATTCAGATTCCACCTTTAGGAACATATTGTATTTCCCTATTTATGTTTGTTTCCTATCATGTGATGAGGTGCAAGGGAAGGTGTTGCTTGCTAATTTTAGCCTTGCAGACTGTCACTGCAGAAGCCTGGCAGTTAACGCTTCTGGAGGGTACTGCCCTAAGGAAAACCAGGCTATGCCGTGTGTCATTGTTCTCGATGGCATTTCGTGGCGGGGAGTGGTGGGGGGAATATTTCAAAGTCTTGTTTTCCTGGCTTGTGTTAATGTACTGGTAGCTTCCTGCAGAAGAATTACCGAAGACCGTAAAAAGCATTAATGAGAAAAGAAAAGCTGTTACTTTGGTGAATAAATGCAAGATATGGAGACTGAGGCATGCAATGAAGGCATATATGTAACTCCATAGCCATGGCTGTATTTTTCAGAGCTGTGGTACTGAGTTGCAGGAATCACTCTACACATTGACTCTCACCTGTATTTTCCCATTTTGCCATCAGAGCCTGAACAAATCTTGTATTTGCAGATGCTCTGAGGCATCTTTATGCAGCTGATAGTGTTCAGAAGGGGGGAAGGGAAGGAAAGGGTAGAGGATGTCGGGAGGCCACTTGTGGCTTAATGGCCCTCACTAGCCTGCAAAGGAACTTTTAAATTGTGTCATCCTTGCCAGACCAGTGGATTGTCAAAGGTCTACTGGCTACAGAGGCTCTTCCAGATGTGTTGGGAGCCAGCTGAGTTCTCAACTGTGGGGATCCTGAGAGGGGGACAGGGAAACCTGGTCTCTGGCTAAGCTATGGCATGATCCCTCTCAGATGTGCCATGTTGCTGCATATATTTCCTCCTCTGCAGCTGCATTTCTTCTGTTAGGGGGTGGTAGGATGAGGGAATTGTAATGATGAATGGACCTCAATGAAATACATAGTAGCCTGATACCAGGTTGTTTCCATCATTCAAAGATTTTTTGCCCTGTAAGAACTAGAATTAGCCAGGGTTCAAAAAAGGAAATATACTGGTAAACCATTGCAAACAAAATATTAGGCATATGAGGCATAAAACAGATATTTAACACCAGTAAAGAGTATCAATATATTTTTAGCCTAGGATTCCCTAGATTTTTCTTTTTAGGAGAAATCCCTAAGAAGAAATATTTTGAATACAGACATTTGTTTTTAAAAGTACATTAAAAACATCCAGCACTTTTAATAATATGACTCTGTATTTCAGCAAATACATCACCATGTCAACAGCATTTCTGTTGACTTGCAAAAGATGTGATAGCAATCCCTCTGACTGTGTGGCTAACACCTCCTCATATTTTTGAGGATTGTCCATGTAAGACATGGGATACAGAGTACAACGTAAAATGTTCTGAATGGTAGAAAGAAGGTGGAAAAAGAACAACTGCAAGATTTTTCGTGTACAAAAAGAGTGGGGGCAAGCAGCACCAATTAAATATTTTTCATGGCAGATTTAAAATACACAGATTTTTTTCTTCTTGAATATAAAATTTAGTTCTGAAACTAGTTCCCACAAAGAGGTTTTTAGAGGACTAAAGTCTAATGAGTCAAATCACAGAAGGCATAGACCCTTCAGTATGTGTTAGGATGGCGATCTTTGTACAGCCTCTGGTTGGGAATTTGCAAAGTGAAAGGTGTTTTGTGGATATATATTCTGTTTGCATTTCTTATGCCATTTCTCCCATCTGTTGTTAGTAACACCTAAATATAAATTTCTCTGCTAGGTGGCCTTTTTGTTTTCCCAAATGGTGTGTTTCTTAGAGAAAGTAACTCTTAGCTTCTGTTATCAGATGCTGATAATTCTGTTAGAGGAACTTAAGGTTTTATAGTCAAGGAGCCAGAAGTTAGGAAATGTTGGAGTTCTTGGTGAGCCTGTGGAGCCTGAATTTGGATCCTGTGTGAATGGTCATTACCACGTGGTCATTTTCTTGGTTGGATACATTCTGCTTTTCACAAGACCTTTGCTTGTGAAGACCCAGCCTTTGTTGCATTCAGTGATAGTTTCGTTCTTTGTGTTGTTTGTAAGTAGGATTCAATCCTGCAGCTGTTCTCAGACCCACCTGGGAGACCTGCACTATTTGTGCTGCTGTCTTTCAGTGTACCACTGCAGTTATTTTCCAACATTTCTTGGACCAAATTCCCTGAAACTGAGGCTTAAGTTGTAGTTAGCACTTTACATGTGTTGTGTGTGAGACTTTATGTCCAAAATTGAGCCTAGATACTCTGAGTACCTGTACTGAGTACACTGCCCATTGGGACTTATGCCTTCATATGACTGGGGAAGTCAGATTATCTTCACCATTTTAAGTCAATGATAAAAAAAATCAATTTGTTGTAACTATGGGTACATTTAATTTAAAATCTTACCAAAACTGACCTTTGATTTTCTGATGGCAACTAGCAGTGTCATTAATTGTGCAACTTTTAGTCTCAGAGATTTTTAGAGACCTCTCAGTTTATTTAATTTCAAATGATTGAGAACTAGACTTTCTTTAAAATTAAAGAGTGTTTCCTTACACTACGCTGTACATCTTCAAAGAAGCTGAGGAATAGGATTTTCAGTATTTCTAATTCCTTTAATCCAAGGATATTGCATTAATGCAAATACTACTGCTGTTGAAATCTGTGTGGAACATTGTTGTTTAATAATGACTTTAGCAAAAGAACTAAACTTGAGGTCAAAGCATACCAATGGAATAAAGTTTAGATGTCTCAGTTTAAATAAATCCTTTGTTGTGCAGTTGAATTTGATTATAGATTGTACCTGCACAAAGCACGTAGTAGTCATTTGTTCTGTAAGTAAACTTGGAGGGTTTTTAGCATACATAATGCATGAGGTGAAGGAGTTTTGTGTTGAGTAGTTCTTTTGTATAGCATTGGATGTATTGACATTAATATTTTCAGCCAGCCCTAATCTCTAGTCAGTCCATTGCTCCCCCCCACCTCGGCGTTACCTGTGTGCTCTCTTCTGTTGTCCAGCTTGTTGGTGACAGTGCTGCCTTTGTAAGCCTTGCTAAAGTCAAGGTAACATCCACTACTTTTCCCTGATCTGTAGAGCTGGTTGTCTCAACACAGAAGGTGAGCAAGTTGGTCAGGTCTTGTTTGCCCTTGGTCATCCATGCTGGTTGCGCTCGGCAACCTCGTCCCTCGTGTGCTTAGACACAGTGCCTACGAGGCTTCTCTCTTTAGTTTTACCAGGCTGTGGCCAGCCTGCTAACTCCCAGATCTCTCCCCTCTTTTGAAAATAGGTTTTACCTTTTTTCCAGTCATCAGGATGGCTTCCAGTTGCCCTGGCCCTTCAGAGAAAAGACAAAGCAGCCTCTGGGTGACACTGGCTGTCTCCCTTGCACTTGGTGTTCAGTAACCTCTGACTGGCTTCCTGGAGTAGTTTCTAACTTAATGCTTCTCTTCTTGGGCAGCAGTTGTCACCCAGGCCCTACTGCTAGGTGGAGGCAACTGAGAGACCTCTTAACATATCTTGCCAATGGAGACTGAGGCAAAGAAGGCACCAAGTGCCTCCACCTGTCCTTTGGCACTCATCCCCTGCCCTGTTTAGCTGTGGGCCAATGGATTCCTTAGTCTTTCTTTTGCTGCCAGTGTGCCCATAGGCAACCTTATTGCCCTGGTATTCCTAATCAGTTTCTGCCCTAGCTGGTAACACAGTGTGTTACTATCACAATCTAATTATTATTTTGTTAGAAGTATTGCAGTTGTCACTCTTCCTCATCCTGGGTTGTTTTTGTTTTTAATGTAAATTATTTTTCATTTTAGACTTGAAGTCCTTTTTTTGCACAACATTTTGTGCATTTGAATCTGTAACATTGGTATTAAGATATTTATACATATATATGATTTGAAATATAAACCTTATTGTTACAATCCATCATTCATCAAGCTTCTATTCTAAAGCTTGGTACAACATTATTAAGAAAATGTGTTAAGGAGATTTTCTTTCCTTCCTTGCTTATCCTGGTTTAACATTTGAAATTACTTCAAATACGTATTCTTTCCAGAGAAAAAGATGCCAACTTAAAAAATAAATCATGCATTAATGAAGAATATTAAAAGGTCGAAAAGCCAGAAAGCTAACAGAAAAGATCGGAGGCAATGTTGCAGTGCGGAAGAAAATTTAAACTTTTGTTTACCAAGAAATATGTGATTTGGATGAAAAACATAGTAAATAGAAATGGATGGGATAGAACCTCTCTTCTATTTATTTATTTATTTTTAAACTTTCTGATTTGTTTCAGGAATTTAGCATATGTATCCTGTTACTCTGAATTCCTGTTGCTTTCCTCAGGAGTACCTCATTATCCCAATTAGTGGTCCATTGCATTTTACACAGATACATAATGAAGCAGCTGAGTCCCCACATTGCAAGGCTCTTCACCTCTGAGCACAGAAGTTCAAGTTCTTTGTACTGTTATGCACAGTATGGAAAAAGCACATGGCAGAGGGCCCAAAAGGGTTTAGGTAATGCCTCTTCAGCTGAATCTGTGTATGTTAGGAAGATACTCAGCTCACCATGCCACAGCTTACAGCAGAAACTAATGATGATTTTAAGGAACTGAGAAAAGAAAGTTGTTATAATGAAATTAAATTTCTATACTGCTTAGGAGACATTCTAAGCATATCAGAAAAAAAAGTGAGTGGGTTACTTTTACCAAACCAAAAGTTGGATTTGTGTGGATATTTTAATTGAGTTTCTGAGCGCATGAATCAAATGACATTTGAAACTTCGGACATGCACAGTAGCACAATCTGTTGTTGAAGAAATGGGGAGAAACTGAGAACTTACACCATAGTAAATTTAGACCTTTTCAATTCCCCCATCTCCCACTCTGAGAAGTGCTTAAAACCAGAGGTGGTGGAAACACTGAAGAAACAAGTAGAAATTAGACTGGAAAGGACTTGCTGAATAATACTGGATTGCAGTGTAAAAAATGATGACTCTTTTGTATATCCAACCAGCAGGTCAAGTTGGTGCATATTCAGATTCAATGATTTTGTAGCAAAATGAACATTCTAAAGTTGCTTTTACTTTTCAAAAAAAAGTTCATGGTTTTTTAGTTGCCTTCTAGCAAAAACACGTCAGAATCTTACTAGCTGCAAAGAAATAGTTGTCCTCTTACAACGGCTTTAAGTATTACAAAATTTAGGGGGAGACTACCATCATTCAGTTGTCCTGTGGTCCCAGGACCCCAACAAAGTATGTGCTGGGCAGTAATTGTTGTGGCATCTACTTAGAGAGGTGGTCAAATCCCCCTGTGGGTTGGCTGATCATTTGCCTCAGTCAGCATTTGGTGTGAATATAGGGTGTATCTTGAGAGTTGAGTGCTCAGGCTTCAATTCAGCTTAAGGTAAGTATGGAATAAATGGAAACAAAAATATGGAAATATTGTCTTTCATAGATCCAAAAAGACGGAAGTGTCAGGATTATGTACTCACTGCATGAATAGGTAAATTCATTCTCAAAACCAATGTCATTTACAGAAAATTGAATTTTAAGGAAAAAATAGAAATGTCTGTAAATTAATCAGGTTTTTTTTCTGAAAATTCCAGAGATAGTATAAAGAAGTTCGCTATTTTTGCATTAATTATTCTGTTTATTTGGTAAATTTTGCCTCCAGTGGATTTGATTGATGTTTGGAAGAAATTTTAAATGTAAGTTATATTAGATGCCTGTTAAATCAAAGAAAATTAAACAGCATTTCCCATACTACCTCCCAAGTCTGCCACATGTAATCTAGAGAAAATGGAGATTTGATATGGCACCAAAATCTGCAGTAACAAAGTGGAGGGTGTTTATTCATCTTCCTTAGCATATGATTTAAAGCACTTGGTGAAAGTAGCTGAAAATGTAAGTGCTTAAATCTCCAAATGCTTCGTGGTGTATCTCACTCACCCACGTACATAACATTTTGTGTGCTCCTGGGATGTCAGTAATGTGATGCTCAAAACTGCTTTTGGCCTGAAGAAGGTCTGGAATTCACCTCATCGGTATGAAACTTGCAGAGTCCCCATTCCTTCACTTCCGTCTAAGTGGACCTAAGGTACAGTGGGGCCTCATGTAAGTGGGCTCATGTACAATGGTGATTTCATTATGAAGTTCACTCTCTTACACAGACAACTTGTTTTAAGAATGTAGAAGAGCACCTAGAATGGGACAGAGGGATTCTTAACGTGGGGTTTCAGCCCCAGCTACCTGTGGTGAGCCCTGGAAGTGGCCACCCTAGTTTTCCTGTCTCTCTTACCCTTTTCTTTGGTACAGTATTCAGGGTTGTCAGAAGAGTGAAGGTGCCCAGCACCACCTTGGCCAACTATGTCCGGCTGACACCTTAATCCTAACCACTACCATTAGATTCTTATCGTCACTATATCAGTTTACTGTTGGAAGGCTTTCTAGCTGTCCTTTGAATGACGTTGCATACGTTGGTCTTATGAGGCTGGTTGTCTCCTCTTCTTCCTAAGCGAGGAATTAGGTAGGAGAGGTTATGACTTGTGTGGGCAGTTTTTTTGAAAGCTGTTCACTATGATAGCTTGCTGGATGAGTTTGCGTTGGAAGCAAAAATGTGGTGAGGTTTGTGATGGCTCATATCTCCTGTAGGCACCCTCTGGCCCCCAGCCTGTTACTGTAGCTCAAGTGGTCTCAAAGAAAACATGATCTCTGCTGATTGTGAAATGTCCTGGTTCTGTCCTGATGATGTCAAGTTGTTGTCTTTGGGAAAAACCTTTCCCAAAATCTGCGTTCTGTGGATTCCTTTGGCCGCAGGACAGGAGGCACAACTCATCTTTATATAGCACTGGGTGGAGGAGGCAGAACTTCCTTTTACATATCTACAAAAGATTATTGTGGTAACCTGGGGAGATGATGAGGGACATTCCTGGGAAGCTCTACCACCCCTGATTCCTCCATTACACCAATGCTTATGGCAACAGTGGCAGGTTTCCTTCTGAATTGTTCCATAAGAAAGACAAACTGAGGAAACTTGGCTTGGATTTTGAAAAATCTTTTTGGTGGGGCGTTCTTTCTGCAAAATGAAAACACATCTGTTTCTGATCTCTGCTCACCAAATTCTCAAGTGGAGAGGGAAGAGATGATATCAATGCTTTGGTTTTGTTTTGTGCTCTAAGTTCAGTTTTATGTGGTGGGGTTTTATTACAGGCAGGTTGTCGCAGTAGTGTTGATGCTGTGGTATGTGTGGACTGTGTGCAGAAATGCAGTGCAATGAAGCACGTGCCTCCTGCATCTCATTTCCAAGATGTTTTTAGTCTGCCACATGTAAACAAATACCCAGAGAGTAAATTTAGTTTCTCGGAACCAAAAATGTGTTTGTTTCTGCAAGCATTTGGAAAGTTAAGTATCAGCCTTTTGATCTGCATTTTTATTCTTAACCTTCAAATGTACCAACATTATTGTAGCCCCAGAACTGGCTATGTGAAAATGTAAACACAAACAATAATTTCTCCTAGAATTTATTATTTTTCCCTCCGTTTTTTTCAGTGCAAAGTTGTATCACAAGCAGTAATTGCTGTCATATTTTGATCTGTGCTCTAAAATGTTCTTATTAGATGAATTGCAATGTTTTATTGTCCAGATTGCTCAGATTTAGTATTTTTAAGATCTAGATTCTGTTCACTTTTAGTCTCAGTACATCAATAAAATATGCATGGATTGGATAATGAAGCAATAACACTAATTTATGTCAAAGAATATAAGCTATTGTTTACGAGTTTGCCAAAGTGCCAAAATACGTTATCTATAAAAAGAATTCTTCTTCTCCCTTACTGAGAAATAAATAATGCCTCAGGAATACTCTGTCATGGGAGCCTCCTGCCATGAAATAAAAGGGAGAAGACTAGGCTGTGAAGGTTATTTTCTGCTCTGGAAATATTTATTTGGTGACATAGCTCTTATTGCTAGTCTTTGGCTTTTTAGTGCTAAGGACTAAATTTTACCCTCCTGTCTGGATGTGAAAAGCCCTAAATTCAGGGAAGTTACCATATTTTAGTCCAGAGCTACCAGTGGTCTATGGATAAACAGAAAATTGCTTATGAGGGATGCGGAGTTCTATCTTTGCAACATGTAGGGAGGAGAGGGAGAAGAGCTGGAGTGTTGGCAGCTTGTCAGCTTACATCTATTTTGTGACCATAGCCCATGCAGGCAGCAATGGGCCGGGGTATTCTCTGTCTGCAAATGATACTCTTCATCTCTGTGCTATTCCCTTGTCTCAGACTGGTTTTTCTGGGGCTGGTTCGTCCTCAGGTGAGAAGATTGTCGGTCTCTCTTAATGATTTGTACTTTAATTGACTTTATTATTTAAACTTCATCACACTTCAAAATAAGCTGCTTTTAACCTGACCAATTTGCTGTAGAAATTTCCCATTGATAAGGGTGGGATTAAGCAGTGATGTATGGATTGGCATATTTCTGTCTGTCCTAATGTAAGTAGAAGATCAGTGAGAAAATTGTCAGGCTTCTAGTGTATGTGACCCTGGGTAACGATTGCTAAACTCTCAGTGCTCTTGAGGATAGGCAGAAGAGTGACTTGCTGTTGCTTTTTGGTTGGTTGGTTGGTTGTTTTTAATGAAGAAAACTTTATAAAATGAGACCTACCGGCAGGTCTGTAAGTGTTGTAAGTGTTGATAAAATCCTAAAATCTGGGCAGTCATGACTTGGAAGAGAAGTGTTTTGGAACAGAGAAAATTGAGCCAAATTGTACCTAAGCCTATGCTCTGGGATTGTGCTCTATGATCTCTAGTGCTTTGTGCTGGGTTCAAGGGAATTGTAAGGAGTATTTAGCCTGGTAATTTCAACAGCTTTGTCTGTGAAACAACATCTCAAAGTATCTTACTGACCCATCAAATCCCAATGTTAATCTGACTGTTGGATGACTACTGTGCCTGTAGGAGGACCAGGCTGGGTTTTTTCTTCATAATTGCCATTTTCCCCAAGTGACTTTTTTTTTTTTTCCAGCGTGAAAAGAAAGAAAGGGTAAACAAAACAAAATGACACCTTTTTCCTATATACTAAAGATATAATTTGTAATAGAGTAAGTTCAGTATATACAAGAAGTACGATCACAACACCACTGTGAATGCATAGTTCTGTTTTTAAATTAAAAATATTACTAATGCCAACTAATTGGATTGGTATTTTATTTTTTAAAATTGTTTCATTCATTCGATTTAGATAAAGAATAGCTAAATCATTGTATGCAGAAAAGATTTTTATCTGCAAAAGAATTAGGTATAACTCTAGTTATTAAGTTAGACTTTAATAATATTTTCCCCATCTTTAAGTAATATTGCAGTCCTTAATAGTGTCTTTCATCCACTAATCACAGAGCATTATATGTGCCTTAAAAAGGTAAGGAAGAATCATTACAGATTAGTAAACTGAGATGTAAGGAATCTAAATGACTTGCTTGGGGTACCACAGTGATTTTGCAGTACAGAGAGCGTAACCTTATTGTCTGTCTTCATCTTCTGAGTTTACTTACATTTTCACATGCCATTCTTTTACAAATAGAACATGCTGCCAAGCTGTGGGTTGTTGCTTCTACAGAAACAGTCTAGGAAGCTTTGGTACTGTGCAGAGGGGTTAGAAAATAAGTGCACTTTTACATCTGTTTATTTTCTGTTAGGTGCCTAGAGGAAGATCTGACTATGTGGGGAAGCATCCAAAAGGACCTCTGTCTTCTGAGCCTTTGTTGGCCAAATGAGAGATAGACAATAGTCATGGCTAGATTCTGCAAGACCAGTGAATGCCCTACAAACTCAGGAAGAAAATTATGATTTGAGCTCCCTTGACTGCAGTTTTTCTAAAATACATGAGGTTTCTGTGTTGCCTATTTCAGTGTTCATCTTTTATGCACTTTTCTATTCCACCTGTCTCTGGATGAGAAATACAGCTTACCTTCTGGTGCTGTTTCTCACTGAGGAAGCAAACCAAAGGTAGAATAATTATTGTTACTTTTATCTAATTCTTTTTATTATATTCTCCCTACATCTCTGTTTTCTTTTCTACTATGATGACTACCTTTTGCTTAATAGAGGATTTTCTGTTCAGTCAGCTCCAAAACCCCATCAGCAGGCTGCAAGTTGGTGACATCCTCTCACTGTTTCTATAATTGGCGAGTAAGAACCCTCCAAGTCACAAAACTTACTCCTTCATACAGTTGGGGTGTAGAGAGAACAGTGTTTTGCTATTGTGAGCTGTAAACTGATATTTGCACAATTTATTTGTGTTTACTTTGTCTTACTTTATTTTCTCAATCAGGAGCTAAGGGAATTGGGTAGCAATTGGGCACTAAGCGAGACGAATCTAGCAGCTGGAAAACACTCCATTCAGAGTGAAATGGATAGTATGTGTTCACAATTGCTTAAATAGCACATGTTTTAATGCAGGACTGTGTGTCGTACTCATTTTTTAATATAAAATATGCATTATGATAGGAAAAGTCAGCATATTGGTGTTAATGGGGAATCTTTCCAAGACCTTCCTTTCAAGTGGATAAAAGAGTACAAGTGGGATAGCCAAAGGTGACTACAAACAAATTGGCTGGTCCATTAGCATAGCTGTCCAGCTGCATCCTAGACATGGAGTCCACTCCAAAACCACAAGCCCAGCCACCTCAGAAGTCTGCCAAGGAGCCAGCTGCTGCTAATAAAGCAGACTACAACTTGGCATCTAGGGCCTGCGATTCCCATCCAAAAGGAATTGTATTTGAAAGATATTTGAAATTTGTCCTTTAAAGTAGTGTTTTGCTTTGAAAGAAAAATACTTTAGCCTAAACTTGCAACAAGTGAAAAACTGCAAAAGAGTAGTTGGTTGCTATGGGAAGATAAACACTGTTCTTGTATAAGGAGGTTGGATGTTGGAAGGAGGAGCGTTGTTCATTTAGTATCCAAGAGGCTTCTGGTTCGGCATTTCTGGGTTATTTAGTTAGAAAGACCAAGTTGTCTCATTATTCATGCTTAGCTATGTGCACTTCCACGGGACACTTTATTTCAGAGAACTGAACTGTAGGGTTTAAGCACAAGGGTGTGTTCCTTAGATTGGATAAAAATTAAGCACATTAATTTCTCACTCTTAAATAATGAAAAAGGGGAAATTTCATTCATTTTTCAAAGATGAAAACAAATCCTATTTAGCCATCCATGCTAAATTAATAAGCTGCTTGGAATGATCTACAAACCAGTTCGCTCCCCACACATTCCCCACTGAATAATGAAGCATGAGAATTGAAAAATTAGTTGGTTGTTTTGGTTATTTGAAAAATTAATGGCAAAACCATCTCTGAATTCCAGCTTCCTTTTGAAGTGAAACACATAGATTTTGCCTAATACTTATTTTTCTAGATCTGCAGGTCCTGTGCTTGGCTGTGCTGGCAAAACGTCTTTCCCAGATTTCTACAGCTGGTGTCGGGGTGTTTTGAGCCAGTCTTGACAGTGGTGCTCCTTATGGCTCTCATGGCAGAGATGTTAAGTGCTTTGACCCCAGCCACAGAGGGGTCCAATGTCAGAACAAAGCACAAATTTCTTGCCGTCGAGTGCACAGTTGGCTCCCCAGGCAGTGCCCTGCTTCAGCATCATCCAAGATCCTGTAGCAAGTGGCCCATATCTGGGATCATCATCAGGTTGCCATTCATTTATTTCACTCCAGTTATTATGTGGAGATTAACAAACCAGACCCTTTGCTCATTTGGAGGCAAAATGCATACTTCTGCCATCAGTCATACGCTCATCGTCTCAGGAAACAAGAATCCAAAGCTTTCTTCTGACCTGAAGCTTTTAGTCTGGCAACCGTCCAGAAAATGCCATCAGCTGCAGTACAGGCAATTTTGTAATCCTTCTGCGGATGGTATTCTGGGGTATTGGATATGCATGGAAATTACTGTGGGCTGCTGTGGCTGAGATTTATTAGTGAAGAGGGTTTGGAGTATAGCAGGGCTTGCTGGGCTGAGAAGATCAGCATCCTCCAAATTAGAGTGCGGCTGCCTCTCTACACATCCTTGAAGCATCTCCCAGGATGCTGCTGTGAACCCAGGCATCCATGTGTGCCTATTGTCTGAGCAGCTCTTGAGAGACAACCTGTCCTATGGCTTCATTCCTTCTGTATACTGAGGACTTTTTTTTTTTTTTAATAGCTGTGGCCTTAAAATCAGTGTAACTGTAATTCGTGTTCACTTCTGCATCCCCTTTCAGCTGTCTGAGAGGGATAAAATGTCTTAAGCTTAAATTAGAATTAGGCCCCCAGTGCTCTCCTGTGTGTGAGGATAAAGATCTTCTAATAGAATGAAAATTGCTCTTTGTGTTTCAAAGGTATATTTCCACATTTTTTTTTTCTTGCTTATTGGGTTGATGTGAGAATAGGACATTTACTCGTTATCCCCGGCTAAGACATATATAATAATATCAATTAATAATTAAAGTTCATAGAACTTTATTGGCTTATGGAAAAATCTTTCATTGCTGTACATCATTTGCGTCCATTCATTATGTATGGTAAACTTAGAGGTGTAAGGGAAAGCAGTAAGAGTGTCACCTTGACCTTTATTTATTTATTTATTTATTTTAGCTTAGGAATGCTCCAAATATGCAAGATGACTGTGGGATATTTCCTGAGCTCTTGGTATATTAAATCCAAATGTATTATACACTCATATCTACCTCTTCCATGGCCTTGCAGTGCACAGAGATTTAAACATGCTCAGCCAGGATGTTTGAAGGTGTGGGTGCCTATGTATTTAGTAGAGGTTACTGTTGCCTGCAGTGCCGTCCAGCTGGGCCGAGGCTGTGGCATGGAGCCGATTTCCAGGATGTGTCTCCACCACTGGTGCTCAGTTGAGGCACTTCCCTGTGCTGGTATTCAGGGCTGCTTCTTCAGCTCTCTATTTCTGGGAATGACATTGAAGCTCAGGTGGGTGGGGATTACCCAGTGATAAAATGTGTGTGCAGGGAAATATGATCCATATGCATTAAGTGCTTTTGCTTGTCAGCAAACCTATCTATGGTTTGCTTGGGGAAGAAAGCTCATTGCCCTTTCTCTTTTACTGTAGAAGAGAGTGAATGCCACTACTTGCTAGCATGGTGATCACAGCATTGAAGCGTTTTCTTCTTTTAATGACTCCTACTTGAGTCACATTACAACTAGGTGAGATTGGAGAAGAATTCTGATGTCTTGACACTTAATGCTGTGTTCCCCCTCTCATCATTTAAATGGGAGAAAAGAGGAAGGAGAAGGCAGCAGGAAAGGCATCACTGCAAGTGTGGTGCTTCATTTCATCAAAACCTCTGAGCTTCACCTGTCACTGATGCTCCCCTTGTGTTCTCCAAATTTTTTTGGTTCTTCTAAATAATGGGACTTGTTTGAAAGAGTTTAGACCTACTAATTTAAAAATATCCAACTACCAAGACTGTGATTTTGTGTGTGCACAATTAAAAACACTAAAATAGGGCCACTGAAATTAAAGGGGCAGTTGATTAGCATGATCAGAAGCACTCACAGACTTAAATATTTTCTCTGCTCAAGGCCTAAATGCAGAATGAGCATATTAGCAGTCACTTAAGTGTTATTGCTACTATAATGAAAATTGCAGATGTTTTGCCTTTATTAGTCCATTAGCATAGCATGGTTAACTTAGCTTTGGCCCAACATTTACCTGCTGTTGTCACCACACATCAAGCAAGTAGAATATGCTGATCAGCTTGTGGAAATGGGATTTCCCCCCCTCTCAGCAGATGGTTACATTCCTAGAGCTCTGACTCCATTCCCTTGGCTGCCTGTCTAGGGCTCTGCCCTCAGCATCCCCCAGTTCCTATAAATTCACCCCTAGAGCTCAGTTTTTCTGCATAGGTCACAGTGGTGACAGGATAGCCTCCTACTTCGAGCCATTCCTTCATTCTCCTTGCAGGCACTCTGTGCTGTACATACTCTGGTGGTCAGGGCACTGGGGATGGTTGCAGCAACTAAAATTCCCTAATGTTGTCTCAGATCAGAGGTGTTTAGGTAATTTTTACAGCATGTGTGCGCCTTTCTTTGTAATGTGTATTTACCGGGGAGCTGGGGGGTGGGGAGAGCATTGTTCTCCTTGTGAGAACGCCTCCTTTTTTAAGTGGTATTTCTCAGTTGTTGTGTGTGGTTTGTGGTTGTTCAGAAGTGGGTAAGGTTTTGAGAGCAGAAGTTCTCAGCCTGATCGTCTTTTCCAAACCCTGTTTCTCTATTGCAAAAGAAATCTGTAACGGCAGAGTCTTTTCAGGCTGCTTTGGATTTTTTTCTCTCTTCTGCTAGGCAAATCTCTGCCACCTGACTGTTCATGTACTGGGTGCTCCTCGTGTTTAGAAAAGGCTTCTGGAATCAGCTTCTGTACCTCTGACTAGATATTCCTATTTGTGACTTAGAGTACTCTTATAGCAGATTGTGTTTAACTTCTTCCTTTAATATTAGTTACTCCCTGAGTTTCTGTCATTTCACAGCTTTATTTTGTAATCTAGATAAAATAGGTTTATAATCTAGCTACTTTAATTCCCAATTAAAGAAAAATTAGTAAAATAATGCACTTCATAGCCATGGCTAAACCCAAAATGTAGGTCCTGTTTTGCATTTTGAAAGACATTGCTGACTAGGAGTGGGTGCAAGCACCTTAGGAGTGGGCAGCTGGAGGTGGTCAGGGAGGGTAGGACAAGCATAGCATGGTTCTGGAGCTACCTAGGTAAACCACATGAATCTGTCATGCTTTTGCCTTTTACAGTAACAGTCTTTTTTGTTTTGATCTGTTTCCAGCAGTCCTATGCACCAGCTCCCCACCCCATGGCTCCTCCCAGCCCCAGCACAAACAGCAGCAACAACAGCAGCAACAACAGCAGCGGAGAGCAGTTGAGTAAAACCAACCTGTACATTCGAGGCCTTCCACCCGGCACCACTGACCAGGACCTTATCAAGCTGTGCCAGCCGTAAGTGCACTTAAAATACTCAGTGTCTTTGGGTAGGAAGATGTCAAAGCTGGCCTTCCAGCTTACACTTACGTGTGGCCACAAAAAAGACATCAGAAGCCTCCTACACTTGAAAGTTAAGTGTTATTCCTTTAGTTTGAATGGCTAATCAATGGCTGTTGAAAACCTTCAGGTATAGAGTTTAGGCGAATAAGGAGGTGAGGGCCTTCACACTGACTTCTGTTTATTCTAATATGTTTGATTTCTTATGTTAAAAGGAGAATCTGCATGGCAGGAAGACCTCTCTAATGACAGATTTTATAGTTATACTGATCTGTGAATCATATCCTGATGCACAGCAAAATATGGGTGTTCCTCCCTCAGTCTATCACATTTTATGATTGCCATGTCACATGTTGCTGGGCTCAAAGGTTGAGAAGTATGAAATCCACTGAAGGTGGTCTTGTAGCTGTATAATTAACAGCTAACTAACTGCAGTTCTGCTGAAAAATGATGATGTAGAAAGTAGCACCTTCTACTCCCCTGTTTATGTGAAGCGTCATATTTACAGATTGTCTTGGTAAATATCAGTTTTACTGTGCTTTATTCTTGTTGAAACCAAAGAGGCAGCGAAAAGAGCTCTGCTCCTCATGCATCATCAAAAGAACTACTTCCTAAAACATTGCACCCTTCTACCCTTCTTCACTCAACTGAATGTAGTGGGCAATACAAGTAGAAATGAGAACCTTATTGGATTTCCAAAGTCTTGATTATTATTGATGTCATGTCTCAACCAGAGATCACTTGGGTGGAATTTAGGATAATCCATTTTTTTATGTTGAAGTAAGATCAAGGAGATATTTGAAAAATAAAAATCCACCCTTGTTATGATGGAAAACTGTGATGTTTTTGCCACAGAATCATCTGTTCCAAAAGACAACAGCATCTCTGCTATTTGTTATTACAAATCAGCCTTTCAAATAGGGATCAATAGATGAAGTTTGGTAAAGCAATGAACAGTCTGGGGCTGATCTACTGACTTGAATCCAAATGACTGTTGTTTTGAAGCTTGTAACAGCAGTATCAATTTAATGGGTGGTTACAATTTTATATCACTCTGCCTTTCCCGATTTTGATCAAAAATCCTGAAAGACTTCCCTGAGTTCACGTTACGTGGACATGACTTACCAAGAGTAGAGCTAGCAGTCTTACTGAAGTGATACCTGGACTTTAGTAGAATTATTGTAGCTTGAAACTCTTCCCTGTGACTTTCTCCTGTTAAAGCTACTGTAGGTAGAACTGACTCACTGTTCACAGGAGTATAGTGTGCTGGTGATGTTTCATTTTCATGCAAGCTGAATTTTGAGTGTACCTGTCTGACATTTGTACAAACTACATTCATTGACACTTTCAACCTGTGAGAGTCACAGATAATCCCAGTTCAAGGGCTGGATCCTCAGTATGTCTAAATTGATTGTAGTCTGCTGACTTTCAAAAAGCTCTCTTGCTATAATCTTCTTGCAGTCTGACTCTTCCCAAGTTCACACAAATGCTTTCAGCTGATCAGGACTGAACTAGTTATTCCTAAAGGATCCTCACAACTTTGGCGTCTAGTGCTCAAGTCACGGTGTGAGCACTGATACTTAAATCATGAAGTTCAGGGAGCACGTCCCTACCTCTTGTCTGCTTATGGGAAGTGCACATCAAGTATCTGAGAGCTTTCTTTTGGCACTGTGACAAAATTTTTAATGTGCTCCACTAAACTTAATCTGGTCTATGATTAGGGGACTTTGTCTTGCTATCATGAGATTCCTGTGTGAACAGATGCTCTTTAAGAAAAATGCTGACATTCGTTTTGCTGAATGTCAGCAAGGAGAAACCAGATAGTTCTTCTGTCCTTTTTTTCAGAATATTAAAAGAATTTGTCAAAGCAAAAGAGAAAGGCAGTATAGGGAAACTTAAATGTCTGAAAATGCAAGAATTTGTCCTGGCAGCATGTAGATTTTAAGTAATGTTTTGCAAGGCATTTTCTTTACCTTTGCATGTGGTTACACAGTAAAGGTGGATAAAGGTCCAAATCCCTTATCTTCCCCCCTGCCCCCTCCTGAAAAAACTCAAACCAAAACAAAGAAAAACCACAAACCCTCCCTCTCCCCCCACCCCTAAAACCAAAACCAACAATGTGCTGCTATATGAACAAGACATAGATTTGTCTGTTCAGAAGGATTGTCTTCTGTGAGTTCTCTCCTACCTTATGTGGCTGGGCACTCACCATGTCTTAAAGATTTCATGTGAACAGGTATTCACAAACAAGCAGAAGGTGCTGTCTCTTTAGCTTTCTGCATAGAAGTATTAGCATAATTTGCTACAAGATGTGAAATGAAAACCTTACTTCTAATCCATGCTTTTAGTAGAGCTGCATTCACCAAAACTAGCTGTTGTCTAGCACACTGGTTCCCCTAGGCTAGCTGCCAGTGTCTAAAATGAGCCCTTCTGAACCCATTTCCTCTGCTCTAGCGTGGGACAAGGCTGCCAGCAGTACAACTGTCACTTGTAATATCTGACATTTGGCAGGTCTGAGGAATAATCTTCTAAACCCACAATATTTCTCTTTCAGAAGTACAGGAAATGCTGGAAATGCTTATGGTTACACACATTTGTCAAAGCCCATCCCATTTCCAGGTTTATTCTTGTAAGGAGGCCACCCTCTAAGTCATGTGCAAAGTTTTTCATTTAATTGCATTTTGCCAGGTGGATTGTGGAAGAGAAACCCTTTAATTAGAATTGTTTGATAAAGTATGGGGCTGTTTTGGTGAATCCTGCCTGCTTTTCTGTCTTTCTGCTGTGTGTTTCTGTGTGGTGTGTATTGCACACTAAATAGAAAACAGCAGACTGGAATACCACTGATGCTTGAAGTGCAGAGTCCATTACACGTGATGTGAGACATTTCTGACAAATGTTCCGACACTATCAAACCTTTTATCAATTTGAGAGTAACCTTGTCACAGTAATCTGTCAAACTGTTCATATAACTAAAGGAAAACAAGTCATCATAGGCTGTACAGTGGCTGTGTAAATGAAAAAAAAATTGCTACTAGAAGATTTCTTTTATTATGTGGTTCTGATCCTCAGTACTTGGTTTAACGTGTGTCCAGTAAAGTTTCGTCAAACTCCCTTTTGCAGCAGAAAGCTGCTAGGCTGCACTGTCTCTTTTGGGACTCTATACAATAACTCAGTCAAAAGTTACATCTAAAAAGAATGAGTAAGAGTGTTTAGCAAGCAAGAGTCTGTTGCTCTTTGGTGTATGTCTCATCTTCTGGATTTTCATAAACACTGAGTAAAGAAACTTCCAAAACCGGACCTTGGCCACTCTTGACCCTTTCTGAGTTTTTTTTAAAAAGAGGCTTTATACTCATATATGATCATATTGATCATCAGAAAATATTAGTCTAAAATTTAAACATTTAAGAATTTCATATAAATAATATTAAATATCACATAATTAGCTTTTTTTTTTCTCTGAAGTACAGTCTCTGCTGGTGCGGTGAAATACACCATTGTAAGTATATCTTCCCAATCAAATTATGCGTTTTATCAAAAGTGAAGATAATCAATCCTAAAATATAACATTGAAGACAGAAAAAAAATGCATATTGTGTCACTGTACAAGCAAAATATAAATTATCTTTGAAATATTCATAATCTCTCGCTCTAATTTTCTTGCATTGTGTTATATTTCATCCAGAAGCATTCCAAGATTCTCTTCAAAACATACACAGATGGCTTAGTCCCTTGTTAGTATACTGGACACATCCCATTCTTCCTCACTACATCTCAGTGGAGATAGGTTGAAAGAAATTTCATGCACAGACTAAACTTTTGAGCTTTAATACTTTGAAACATATTTAATTTAAAAAACTCACAGTCTGTCTCTTAAGATTTTGGTCTATCTGTCTGTTCTTATATTTTTGCACTGATGGAGATTTAGGCCCCAAATATTTTAAAAGAAAATTTGGCTTAAAACCCCCAACATTTGACTAAAAACCAAGCCTTCTGCACTGCACAATTAAGACACTGATATGTATTGAAAAGATAATCCCTGTCCATCTTGATTCAGTCATCTTGACTTCGTTGTGTTCCAGGGTAAAATTGAAGGCCTTAATTAAAACAGCAATAGTAAAAATATCTAAACCCGAGGAGCAGCAAGTCTCTTTGTTGCTCAGGCTGACTCTTGAGGAAGATGAGATAGAATCTCACAGATAAATGGTTTTCCAGGTATGGGAAATCCCTACTGAAAAATGATTAGATGAGCATTGCTGTCTTTAACCTCTAGATCCATATATTTGTGCTGATTACTCAAGGTTTTAGGTTTGTTTTGAATTAGTGGGGGTGGTTGTTTTATTGGTTTGGGGTTTTTTTGTTTGTTTGTTTGGTTGGTTGTTTTTTTGGTTTTTTAAAGGTATCTCAATTGACTCCTTGGTCAAATGTGAAATTTTAGCCTCTCATTTGGTTCTGAATGTCCTTGGTTTTGTCTCATCAAACATCTGAATAAATATTCAGGCTGCCACTGTTTAGATTCTATTAAAGGGCTAGTCCCAAGGATAATGTAAGCAAGGTTATTAATTGAAAAGTCATACATTAATTTACTTAAATCCTAGACTGTTTTTGAAATGAACTGTGTGCATTTCTTTTGCCCCCACAGAAAAAGGCTGAGTTCACTAAAGTTTCAGGGGGGTTCAAGGTGCCTTTCAGGACAAGTTTTCTTGTCAACAGCTGCAGCAACACAACATTTCGATTAGACCAAGGCTTATTGCGAGTTCATGATGGTCATTCCTGCTATGTGTTAAGGCAGCAAGAGTTGTATATTGCTGAATATTTTTATTTTCCTTTTATTTTGTGAATATAACAAGTCCATGTTATAGGAAAACTGATGAAATTAAGGTGTGGGAGAAGTAAGTTCCCTTCCATTCCTTTTTTTTTTCTGCCTACAATAGTTAATCAACAATAATTACTGTGAACTATAACTAAAGTAAAAGTTAGCCAAAATGCAATCTCCATAGTGAGCTCAAATTAAAAAAAACCCCCAAAAGAATTCCTGTAGTAAATACATTGTTTCACAGTGAAGTCAGACAAAATTTATAGCCAGTGTAAACTCATGTTCTCATCGTGACCTTAGTGTAAACAAACCCCAAACTATCTGAGACTTGCATAGCAGTCCTCAGGCCCTCTCTGCTCCCGTATTTTTAAAAAGTAATCTTTCGAGATGTAAAGGAATTTACAGTGTTTTGCAGCCTTGTGTATGTTAAAGCAAGGTGCACTCTGGCTTCAGTATTAATTCAAACAGAACCAAAACCTCGGTCTCTCCTGTGATTTGTATCAGCTGACACCATCTCTGTGTGATGTAGCAGGGACTGAGAGGGCGTGAAGGTGAGAGCACTTATTCAGTGGGATTAACTCGTATAGGAACCATGTGGAATCTTACTGAATAGCTTCTGCTTAAAATCTTGATGGATATTTTGGTTGGGTCTGTTGTAGTGATATCAGAACTGTGAATGGCTCTGAAATATGCTGAAGTGGTCAGTCTTCGTGGGAACCAAAGGAATGCCCAGACTTGAGGGGGAAAAAAAACAACCACAAACTTTCCCCACCTCCCCTCTGGATTTCCTTTGTTATTCCAAGTAAAACCAGAAGTCCAAAGAAGGGTGTACTGTGAGGCCAAGCACAGCAAAGGTATCCTGAAGGACTAAACACGTTGATACAAAGCAAGGAGGGGACTGTATGAGTATATTTCTCATATTTGTGTGTGTGTCCAGACCAAAGAAAAACACACTGATAGTTGGCTTGGAGAAATCTATATCCTTATCACGTTCTTTGTATCATGGACTTTCAGGAAAAGTTTATTCAGAGGAGCAGGAAAGGGAAAAGAAGGTTAATACTTTTAAAATGCCTTTGATCAGGAGCCAAATCGTGAACATTAAGGATGTGCAAAGTAGGCATAAAAGCAGAGGAACCTGAAGCTGTGGACATGATTTGTTAATTCTTGCACTGAAGACATGTTCGTACTGATGATGCTTATTAATGCTATTAGAAACCTTGTGGAGTTGTTCTTTAGGTCTGAAATGATACAAGGCAGGGAACTTGTATTTTCTTTGAACAGCATCTTGGTGTCTGAAGTAAGTCCATTTGCAGTTTTGCACTCAGTTACATAAATATTACATATTTGCAGTGTGTAGATATGGGCATGGATGTACACAAGTTTTTTCTCCTTTACCTTATATTATTGAAAAATTATTTGTATATTAGTTCCCATTAAAGTAATCTCCAAATGTCTTCCATTGTTTAAAACAGACATTAAAGCTGCCCCAGTAGGCAGTGAAGCAATCCTTGTCTTACCTTGCCTCTTTCGTCAGGGAAAACAAAACTCTAGGTCAGCAAATGCCCACAGCACTACAAAGAGCTCCATCTGGGATGTGAACATTCCCCATTGTCAGGAAGAAAGGCAGAAAAATAATCTGTTTAAAGTAATAAATGAGCACCTGCACTCTTCTCTGTTTTGAATGTGCCTGTCTTTTCACTGGAGTGTGACAGAGTGTCAGTGAGTTTCTCCTTTCAAGTTGGATGAACTTGATTTAATGGAAGATAGGGGAGGAGGCAGCATTCTCAGACACTTGTGCTAAAAACATTTCATCTGATGAATTTTAATTAAAGTCTTTGTGGAAAAAAAAGGGGGAAAAACCCCCAAACAAATAAAAGAACTCAGAAATATTGAGACTTCTGTGTAACAGTGTGAAGGGCATGATCGTAGCAGCAAGGTCATAACAGAAGGGGTGTTGAGATAGAAAGAGGGCAACACACTTAACGAGCTGGTTCTGACCTGTTCTGAGATGTGCATGTTTCCTGTGTTTTCTTGTCCTCTTCCTTTCTCTGCTTCTCCAGTGTATTTTTTTGTGCAGCCATTCAGCCATGGCATCACCATCCATCTATGAGGCTATTGATGTAACCATTTAAGAGTGAAAATGCTTATGACCAAATACTGTCCAAAGGACAGACAGGCTATGCGCCATGTATGTCTGTGAAACAAATGCCTATTTTGATAATGTGGTGGTTGCTCTGTGAAAGGACTCTCATGATGGTGGATTCCTTACCAGAATTTTCCAGCCCCTCAAGGCATCCTGTAAAATTCTGGTGCTTGGTTTCTGCTTTCCAGTGAAGGAGGCTGGTTGAACTCCCTTGGTTTGACAAAGGTTGCTTTCCTGCTGTCCTTTGAGTCATTGTGGTGGGTTTTTTTTTTTAGTGGTCATGAAAGTTCTGGTTATCTTTGTTTCCTCTGTTTTGAAGCTTATCCATGTGTTTTAGATTTGTCTGCATTTTTGGTATTTGTTCTCCTAAATTCCATGGTGTCAGGTTCAGTGGGTCTTTCTGATCTCATGTCCTTTGGGAATTGATGCTAGCAGTGGGAGAGCAGAACCAATAAACCGTGTGGTTTATACTCCTTAGGAGTCACCAGTTTTTGGGAGAAGACAGAGAGACACTGTTCATGTTCTGACATTTGTGTAGCAGAAATGTTTCTCTAACCTTTTTCTTAAAGGTGTGACGCAGATAATGTTCTACTCTGTTGGAGAAATACATTGTCCTAAAGCTCTGCTGAAAGGAAACAATATCAGCTATACTTAATCAACACCCCCCCCCCCCCCAAAAAAATAAGAATAACCTGGGCACTGCTTCCAGCTAATGGCAAAAACTTTAGTGCATTCCTGCTATTTCTATGCAAGGGGAAGTGGCAGGCCAACTTTGGTGGCAAAGCTATTGAATATTATCAGCACGAAAACAAAAATGTCATTGTGTTCAGCTGCTAGACTTTCTCATACCATTCCAAACAAGCATCGACAAGAGCTCTGGGCTATGCAGCATGCCATGTCCTTCATTCCAAGTATTTGGTAACTTCCCAGAATTATTTGTGTGACAAATGCTGCTATTAGATTTCTGTTAAAAACTGAAATGACTTTAATTTTTAAAAAATATGTTCACTAGGGAAGGAATTTCTTAGAATCTTTGCAACTGCGTCAGAGGTTTTAATATCTGTCTTGTTACAAACATAGCCAGGAAACATAGAATGTTTTCAGCCTAATTTTTAAAAGATGTGGATCTGACAGAGATCTAAAAATGTCTTCTTTTTCTTTGGGCGTGTATTCTCTGTGTCCCCATGAGCTCTAGGGAAACTGGAATCCTCCTGATTCTGGTTCTCTTGCAGAGGACCTAGCCCCAGCTCTGGGGGCAACCCTAAATAAAATAATGAAAGGAATAGCAACGTGCAAATATAGGAGCTATTCTGAAATAAGCTGTCTGCCAACAGATACCCGACCTCATGTAAGCTTCATGGAAGCACAGCAGTCCGTTCAAATAGCAGTTATTGCAGGATCACAGGCATGTTATTGCTTCAGTGTAATACAGGTAATAAGTGCAGCATTTATGGCTATTACTGCCTGGTGATCACATAAAAAAAAGAAAACAGACATACTTTCCTTCAGCTTCCCAGTTCAGCTTTTCCATTTGCTCCTGGGGTTATAATCCAATTATGAAGCTTCAATTATTTTCTGTAATTCAGTGATTCAAGAAGAACATTAACTTTTTAGCTTCTTTACAGTAGGAACCTAATAATTAAAAAGAATAAAATAATTCACAGATTTGTGGAATTCAACATGCAGAAGAGACCAAGGGATTGTCTACCATTTTTTTCTGGTTGATTCACGTCCTTAAATTTCGCTTATTTTCTCCTAGACTCAATATAGCAATTAAATTTAATGTAAAAATATGTTCCAGAAAACCATTAATTCTGGAACTGAAGATACGAAAGCAGCAGCAAACCTACCACTGTTGCTAACAATTTGTTACTGTTAACCAGATTCCCTGCGCGTAATTCCTGACCCACTTTCAAATCACCTTTCTGGTCTTGATTTTTACCTGTTCATTCTTGGTGTAATCAGATTAAGTACCTTTCACATTCTCCTCCCAGACATACTTACACACTAAAATCAGTGATTTTTCAGGTTTTTTTCTTTAAGAATACAAATAGATGGAGCTGTTTAAGTCTCTGATTATAAGACAGTTTTCTCCAGCCTTTGGATAATTTCATCAAGAACTGCAGGGATCATTTAAATGTTTTTAAAACTAATTATTTGAGGTTAGAAATAATTTCCTTTTCATATTTAAGGCCATTTGTTTTTATGTTTAGTTTAGGTAGCCATATCTGTTTATATGTGCCCTTAAGTGGATGAAATATATTACTGGAACATCTGTGTTCCTAAGCAGGAGAAAGGATACTCTAAAGCTGCTGTAGTGTCTTAGCAGGAGGTTAAGGTGGTGCAACCTGCACTCTGTGGAGATCACAGAACACTGGTACTGGCACTATGTCAGAGGCAGAAGCTCATATCTCAACCTCTGAGGTTTTGATCACCTTTAATTGTAAATCATGTGTCTGTCCATTCTTGGGTTTGAGTAACAAAAACTGGAATGGGAACACAGAATTGGAAAACTGCAACACACTTGAAGCTGTATTTTTAAAAGTAAGGAATTTGGATCTCTGACGTACCTAACTTAATTTTTCTACTCACCTTTAAGGTATCTTATCCCTTCTGCTTTACTTAAATCAATACCAAATTTAGGATTGTGAATTAAATGGAGTATCTCTATTAAGTTTTTTAATGACTCTACAGTAGTTTAGCCCAAATATTTCAATAGAAAGTTTGAGTGCCTTATGAACTGCATAACAAATGAATTGCTATCACATGTACAAACATACAGCCAATTTAAGGATTCATGTAGGACAGTCTCTTGACTCAGATAAAATGAACTCAAGGCAATTGCATCTAAATAGAAAGGAAAACTGGTGCCTATGGTGGAACAAAATAGAATATGACCATGTATTTGGTATTTAAATGAAATAACTCATGCCATGATTTTGCTCATTGCCTAACACAGGAATTGGACTAAAGACATAAATGATTGCAGGTCTTACAGATGTGGGAGACATGCTGTAATGATACAGCTATTAAATGATAGCAGCACTTTCAGGACTTTTAATTTGATTCTTCTCTGTTTTCAGTGAGTGGAAACAAAACCCTGTCTCTATTATAACATGGATTTGCAATTGTTAGTTCTTGTTAGATTCCTATTTGTTGGTTCTTACTGAACTTAGATACAGGGAAACAAGACTTTCTCTCCATCACAAGGCCACATTTCTTGTCCCTGCTGTGTCCCTGCCATGCTGTTCCCATGGTACATTGAGAACACAGGGCTGCTGTTAGTTCAGTGTTAGCGGCTGAATCTCCTGCTGCTTCTGGGCAAGTACAGCTCTATCAGTCAGCACACGAGGCATTTTGTGGTGAGGAAAAGGTGGGTTAGAGTGGCCGGAAGTGTAACTGAAGTTCATTGCAATTGCTTGGATGATGTTGTCTGTCAATACAGTTTAGTGTGTACTGAGACAACTATGCAGAAAACACTTAAATTCCTCATCCTCATTATTTTTTCCATTGCCCCTCATCCCCTGCTTTCTTCCTCATGCAGTCGTCCCGTAAAGAGGGATGTTTCTGCATGGGAGTCAGGCTAATAATTTGCTTAGTAGGTGCTGGTTAGCAGTACAAGGGTATTGATGATAAAACTCATGTTAAAGCTCCCTTCGGGGGCTGCCCTAGAGTTTTTACAACTCACGTACACATGGCATTTTAATCTCTCCACGAAGACTTCTGAAAGGGATATTTAAAGTGCTGTGCCACTAGTTAGTAGCTGTCACCAGTGTGTCAGGCATGCTCTCAGTGGAGAGTTTACCAGCCCTCTGTTGCACCTGGGGCCAAAATGTCGCCAAGTAAATACATCTCTATCTTTTCAGACTGCCAAGTCACGGCAGCGTTGTGTAGGACTCAGGATGTTGAGCCTGTGAGAGAGATCTCTGCACTCTCAGCAGATTTCCAGTTTTTTCGGCTGGGGAACACGCTGCGGAAAGCCGTCTGGTGGGGATGTCAGGGCGACTTGGACATGCTGAGGGCTCACAAGATTCAGGCTGTGTGCCAGCAGTAAAGTGCTCGTCCCCTCCTAATGAGGTAGCCCTCCAGTCCTGCTATCAGGAGGTCTGCAGCTGGTCTCCTTAATGGTATTTAGTAACAGTATGTGCAATAAAGCACGCTCTCCTGTTACACAGAAATCCACTAATGCTGGCTTCAAGAGTGGCGGGTAATTCAATCACACCCACAAAAATGATATTAACATAACATTAAAGAGCTGAATAGACTAGCAAAAGACAGGAAATTATGGAGTTCAGGCTTGAAACTTTATCCTTAACTCACCCGTATTGTGTCAAGGTAGTTGGAAATTTCCATGGAGTGTGTGATTTTTATGGGACCTACAGTGCGGTGTATTGTCCTGTTTATCTGCAGAGCATTTCCTCAGCTAACATCAGCCAGCCTTAGTGAGAGTTATATAAAAAGTTATGGTGCAATGTACAGAGCGTAGCTAGACAATATGAGCTTTAAATATAAATTTCTTGGCTTGGGCAGTTTACCCACCCCAGCTTTTCTGAAGTGCTGCATCACGCATTCGCTGTGTTGACATTTTTCAGACCAAGTTGCAGTTCAGTAGCTTTCCCAGTTTCAGAACTAATTTTTAGGGTTGGGTTTTTTTCTGATCAGCAGTCACTAAAAGGGTTTTCTTGTCTTTAAAATTTACTTGTTGATTTAAATACACTGTTTATTTAATGTAAATTCATTGGAACTAAGCTGAAAACTAAACAAAACCCACAAAAGCCAGCTCTATACCTATCTTCAGGCTTTATTAATATTTTTTCCTCATTTTTGGTCCTGTTGAAACTAGTAATCCAGATTGGTAAACAAGATTAACTTCATAATATGAAAATCCTGTGTTGGAAATGGAAAAAAAGGTGTTAACTACCTCATCTTCTTCCTTGTGACTTCTAGTCCTCCATTCTGCCTCCCTGTACCAGCAGGGACAAGGGGAAGTTCTTGCAAGAACCTCATGGGTCAAGGAGGAGACAGGGAGTCAATTTGCAGTCTATCCACAAGATGTTTATAGAGAAGGCTGAAGCTGTTTTGTGAGTAGAGTCATTTTATTTTACCCATTGGAATCAGAGACAAAGAGCTAAAGGGAGAATTGTCTGTCACTCCAAGGGTGGGACTTCACTGCAATCAAATGTGCGATTGCAGAGCTCCCAGAGACAGTGAAGCCAGCAGGCATACTGCTAGCAAAGCAGCTAAAATGGCAAAAAGTGCAGCACTCAGGTATTTTCTCACATCTTCAAGCAGGTTTTGCAGTCTGCTGTGAAACGCATTCTGCCCTTGGGTAACCTGATGCCAGCACCCAAGTAAAACCAACTTGAGCCCAACTCACATCTGATTTAGATTTTGTTTCTGTGCGGGGAAAAAGGAGAACTACCTCCTGTGGGAGAGGGAAAACTACATGATGGTCATTACCTGGGAGAATTAAAAAAAAAAATTAATCTAGTGCAGTAGAGGTAAAGAGTGACAGAAAGCAGCAAGAATTACATTACTCTTGTAATAGCTCATTTGGGGATTTTGTATGGTGTTTTCTGGGGATGATGAACTCTTGGTATGGTTAAGCTCTGAGGCTGTTATTATTTTTCCCTGTGTGCTTTCTATGCTAAGGAGCTGGGGAGGAGTGCCACTGTGTCTGTCTATCTCTGTGGTGAACAGGATGGTCATTAATGACCATGCATAGAACAGTAGGATGGCTGTATCCTAGGGGAAATCAATTTTCTGCAGAGAGCCAGGCTTGTAAAGAGTAGAAAATTTCCACTGAAGGGGAGGAGGGGAAAGGGAGACAAAATTGGCAGAGCAGGGATTAAAAAATATAAAGGCTTCAAAAGTGAGGGAAGACTCAAAAGGCTTTCTGTCCAAGGTGGGTTTTTTTCCCCTGTCAAAACTGAGCAAGTTTTGAACATACTAATCTTAGAGATTGGAGAGAAAACAGCCTTTGGGAGAAGGTCTGGGGACGGGGGTCATGGGGAGACTGGGGAGAAGACTGGGGTTTAGACAAATAGTGATTATTTTCTAAATTGTGATTGTCTTTTAGAGGGAGAACAAACATGCGTAACTGAATCACTAACTGTGCATTTCACTTCCTGAAGGAGCCTCTATATTAGATATATATTGCCTCTATTGCTTCTGGGTTTTAGAGCCATGCAGTGGAACCTGGAACCAGGTTAGAGCCAGCTGAAGTAGCTCCACGCTCTCCCACAAAACTGGTGTGACTATGTTGTGTATGGGTCCTTGTGTTCCACACCATGTGCAGGTGCAGTTTGGAATTCAGGCTACGCTCTGAATTCTTTTGCCATTCTCCACATTTGTGTCTCTCTGAATCAGTTTCACTGCAGCACTGGGTGTCTCTCTAAACTTTAGGTGTCCCAGTGGCTATGAAAGTCCTCCCCCACACTGTAATGCTTCACTGTCTTAATCTCTGTGGATTTCCTGCTACTCCAACCTTGCTCTTCCCTATGCAGAGCTGGAGAAAGCGTGCTTTCCCTGGTATGCTATCATTTTACTCTCATAACTTAACAGATCTTGAAAAAAACTATTTCACAGGGAAGTTAAGGGAACTAAACTGTAACTGGTGTTAAATATCATCATTCAGATAACAGCACTAAGAGGAGTAAATTTGCTTAGACTTTTTGAAGTATGTTTGTATGTTTATGTGTCTTAAAAATGTAAGCAGACATAAATATTTGCATCTCAAACAAGAGGATGATTCTTTTCTTACTCTGCTCAATATTAAAGGCTAAACCAGAGATAAGATAACATACCCATAAACATGGGAGTTTGAACAAAGAAGCTGTTGTCCTAAGAATGTGGAATCAAAAAGAAACTGAAGTCTGAACTTAGGAAATTGTCTTACAAAATAGAATGTTGCATGTGGAGTAACATTTAATGGCTCTCAGAAATTGCAAACAGGGCAAATCCACAGGTCTTTCTCTTGATCTCTGTGGTCTCTGGAGCAAGCCCAAATAAAGCGAAGGGCAAAGGCATATGGGAAATGACAGACTTTTTTTGCTTTGGCTTCTTATTCAAGATGTTGGTCTTTTGACAACTTCCTTTCTTGAACAGCATAAAGGCAAAGGGTCGGAAACTCCCATGGTCTGAGTAAGTGGGAGGAAAGAGTGCAAGAGCTGTTGATGAATAAGATGTTTCAGAAATGCGTAAATATATGGTCTGATACTGAAAGTGCCTGGTTGGTGAAAACTGGCCATTGGGTGCATTCAGGATTGTCCAGGATATGAATTCATTTGTTCATAGTTTTAAATATCTGCAGGCTATAGGCCTGTTTCTTGTAGGTTGTGTCTTTGACTCCATGAAGAATGACTGTGACCTTTTCACACTGGTTTTATGCTTTCACTGCATCTGATTGGATGTTCAAAATGCAGTCAGCTTGCTGCTGTAGGTGATTGTAGTAAATTTTATGTTATTAATTTTTAAACCCAGCATCATTGGCAGATTATATTTTGGATGCTGGAGTGTAATTTATTCGTATAGGTTATACTTGTTCTTTATGTGTGCGATAGCAGTAGTAAAATGAGGGGTGTCAGCACTGGGGTTTTCATTTAGCTTTAAATCCACCTCTTTTTACAGATTGGGGAATAGATACCAGGGTGGATTGGTCCATTGCTATTATTTTATTTACCTTTTTTTGTTTTTCTCAGGACTGTTTTCTGGGGCACAAACCATGCAACTGTCAAGCAGTGTTTTTATCCTAGCTGAGGATGTTCACTAATATTTGATGAAGATGTAGCCCTTGCTGTTGTCAGCCCTCAAAATCTTATTACAAGGTTCACAATATTTGTTTCTTAAACTCTGAGTTCCTTAAGCGTGTCATAAGGTAGGGATCTCAGCTTTCAATTTCTATAAAAACGTATGTTTCTTTCCTTCATGGCTGTGAAGAGAAGCATGAAAATACAACCGAGTCTATCACGAAGGCTTGAAATAAATGTGCAAAATAAAGGGACATCTCAAAATTTTATTTTTTAATACCAAAAATTAATTTCATAACCTTGTTTTGCATTAGAGAGCAACTAGAATTGTCACTGCTATGATCCTTGGCCAGTTTCAGGAAGACCTGTGGATTTATCCCGGTGAATCACTGTTCTCTCTCTCTCTCAGTATGCCCAATACTCAGAGCGAGATCTCAGTTTTTCCATGTGTATCTTTATATGGTTTGAGCATTGTGTCTTATTTAATTAGTTTACTTGAAGGTGCTGGAAGGCAGTAGTATACAAAAGTCTTTTCTTGAGGGCTCCCAAGCAACTGAAGCTAATTTGTTTTCAAATTCAGCATTACTGGACAGATTTTAAAATGTGCTCACTGTGTTTTTCAGTGAGTCTTTTATTCCTGGGATAATATTTTTCAGCAGAAACATAAAATATTTGAATTCTTGTGCCTTCCTCTAGGTTTACCCGTGTATATTTCAGAAAGGAAGGGCTACAATGCGTGTCCCTCTTAGTTGCTCTCCATCTAGGGTTCTGCATAGCAGGATCAACCAAGTGTCCTTTTAAGGACAGAAGATGCTAAGTATATAAAGAGAGTATTTACTTAATGAATCCCATGGCTTATCTCATTCTTTCCTGGTCCATGTTGGCTGTTTTTGGGTGCAAGCTGAACCACAGCAGATACAGGAATTGCCAGTGTTGGCTTCTCTTCTGTAAGAGACTCCCAGCCAAGGTGTCCAGTGAGAGCAGCTGACAAACAGCCTGAGTTTTTGGTTAACTAAAATTTTGTTTGTCTTAGTCTCAAAAGTGCTGACTGAGCAGAGAGCTACAGGACATGCTGATTATGCCATACAACCTGCCCCTTGATGTTATCTTAAAAATGTAACTTCAACACTCAAAGACATGAGGCAGTTGCTGCATCAGTGTAAATTAGGGCAGTTCCTTGGACCCAGAAGAAGGGTACCACACTTCTGGAAACCAAGAGTCTGATCCAAAGTGCAGTTTTTAACCAACTCTTCCTCTCCAGAGATATTTACCTGCCTGACATAGTGAGGCTAATTGTGTTCAAATTAGTCCATCTGTCTTTGGAAAATAAAGAATGAAGAATTATTTATATGATAGACAAGGACTCTAAACTAAATATCTTTTTAAACCTGTAAAGGTGTGTTTGTATCAGGTGAGACTTCATTTCGTGCATTCACTTGCAAGTTTTTAATGCATTTTGAAAACATAAAAAAATTACCACACGATTCATAAATTATGTGTCTATATTGCATGTGGGGCAGACTCACCTAGCTTGAATTTAGTTGTTGACAAAGCTATCGCTCAAGAGAATGTTTTGGAGAATACCTGTCAGGGAGTTGTGGTGAGTTACTAGCCAGAACAGATGGAGCCTGTTAAAATTAGCTAGTGTAGTGCCTTGCACTGAGGAAGGCAAAGCACTGGCTGACTGGAAACGTGCACTTTTATATCCTGTGTTCATCTGTTTACTGTGGCAGGGCGGTAGGGAGGACTTTCCACACCAAACAAGCACATTAATTTATGAGCCTACGAATATAATTTAACCTTGAGAAACGTGGATCGTATGTACATGTGCATGAGCAGTTAAAAACATAGTGAACAAATAGCTCATCAAATCTGTTTTCACACGCTCTCCTGAGCCTGTTTTTATGTTAAAGTTGTACAAATAAATGGATGAAAAAAATCTCTGCTTTTATAAATATACTCGATGGAGTTAAAATTCAAAGAAACTCAAAAGCAGAGCTATTCTGTCCCAGTTCTGGGTAAGCGGTGTGAACTTTTGTCCACATAATTATAAAAATCCAAATCCATGCTCTTGTTTTTTCTCCTTGAAAATTTCAGGCAGAAAAAAATGTGCTTCTCTGTGCCACTGTTGTTAAAGTTCAGCCTTTGGAAAATGAATACAACTGTGACATTCCACCCCTGGAAATAAAAGGATTAAAATAAATATATTGAAGAAAAAGAATAATTTCTGTGATGTAGTTCTTGAAATATGTATTTTGAAATGTAAAAATCTGAAGAAACGGTTCCTCTCAAAACAACATTGTTTCCAAAGACATCCCAAGTACCTGGATTTTTCTAATTTGTAAATAGTGAAATGGGAGCTCCGTGAACTCAAGAAGTCTCACTCACACATTTGGTTCAAATGGCCTCTGTGTGAACCCTATAAAGTGCTTTAGCTTTAAATTATCAGTTTGAGTTCATAGTCTCTGGTGGTTAGCTGGAGTTCCTGTTTTTATCTGTAATTCCTTTTCTTTTTAATTCCTCTTCTTTTTCTTGACTCAGAGAGGAACCATCTGATTGAGGCATGTATATTTTACAATATGTTGCAGTCATTGAATTCTTTTAAGAGTAAATTGTTTTAGTGAAATGTCAGAAAACCTGCACAAACGGAAAGCTCAGAGTTCCGTTGAATAATGAGGCTATTGTAAAATGATTGAATACTTTAGAGATTAATATCATGGTATGCTGGTGTGCTGGTAGTGTATACCAACTGTAGTTTAACAATGAATCTTCCATAAGTAAGCAAGACTGAATGAAAAATCAGATACAAGACAGCACAGCATGCTAGAACATACAAAGTAAATAAATTCTGCACACAGGAATGATATGTTGGGGGGGGGTTATTTCCACAGTATCTAAAATAATTGAATTGTTGGACAGAGAAAATTCTTAAGTTTGAAGATGTGCTTAATTTTTTTCTTCCAATGCTGATGAGCAATGTCTTTATGATAGAGAAAAAAAGGTTTGGAATTTTTTAAGTCCACTGCCCTTTGAAAATTAGGGTATGCCTGGCATTGTTATTTGTGACAAGCTACAGTAAATCACATCTCGTTCTGTGAAGTGTTTCAGATCCCTAAACTGGCTTCCCAGTAATGCATCCTATCATTATACAGAAAATTTAGCATCACTGCTAAGTGTCTGCAAACAAAAGTTGCATTTTATTTTTTTAAGACATCTGAATTCTTGAAAACATGGAATAATTAGTAATTGAAGATTTAATGATGGCCCAGAAGAAGGACTGAAGTGTACTGCATGAAATCATAGTTATTAATTTGAACATGAATTTTGTTTTCCGTACTTAATTTAGCAACTGTAGAATATTTTGCTAATTAATTATTAACACTGGTTATTTGTCATGGCAGAACTGTGAGGGAAAAACATAGCTTTCTATCAAAGCAAAAATATAAATGTCATAATTTTAATTTAAATATGATGTACAATAATGTAATCAATTTTTAAATAGTCTTAAATAGCTTCAATATTCAAACACACGGATTTAATATGAATATGATACATAGCACTAATTAAGAATAAACAGCGTTTAGAATAAAAACTGCAGCTAATAGAAAAGTGTCTTACTTGCAACAAACAGGAAAAACAGTGTAAAATGTCAGGCTTTTATGGGGAGTGCCACACTACTAAGTGGCATTTTATTCTGTCTTGGGTATCAAGGGTGTGACAAATCTGTAGCCTTATTATAAACACTGTGAATAGGATTTGAGGTTGTACCTACTGAAAGCAATGGCAAAGGCTGCCTTTGATTTCTGCAAGTGTTGAATTAAACCACTTAATTTCATTTACATGCTGACAAAAATTTCTTTTTTCTGATTTTTGGCAAGGAAAGGAACAAAGTTATAGGAAAAGTTACCTTTGAACTACTAAAGTGATATACTTCTTACAGATCTGAAAGTGCAATAACTGTAGTGTCTGTTTAAATTTCTTTAACTTCTGTTTTACCTGGTTTAATTTCCAGGTACTTAAAAAAAATTACAATAAGTCTTCAAGCCTGTACACTTTCATATGGAACTATTTTTCTGGAGGTGAAGGTTCATGTAATGTATAAGTATATAAATCCAGATTAGTTTAAATAGGAAGTATGACTCTTGATAAATATCTACGTTGTCTTGTAAATACATTTTTAACTTGAAAGTGAGACACATCTGTCATTTTAGTGAGGGTGAAGGCAAGATGCATTCCCGGGCTTTAATAGCAGTAGATTTTGCAGAGACTGGAAAGGACAGTGGAGGGATTTTTTTGCGTGTGTTTCTTATATGCTTATTTATTTACAGTATTCTCTTCCTGCGGTTGTTGAAATTTTACAAGATACAAACTTCACTAAAACTACCAAGTTTTACCTATTCTTCAATAAAAGAGTAGCGAAGGACCTAACACAGCTTTCCAGGGCTGTAATAGAGCCCTGTGATTTGAGATAAATGGTTCTTGCATCTTCTGAAAAGCAGGATTTCTGAATATGATCTGGAAATGCAGTGTGAAGTAAGTGGCACGATCTGTAATCTGAAATAGGAGGAAAGAACCTGAAAGGCTAACATGGAGCTGCTATTCAATAGAGTGGTAGGATCTTGGGTTTTATTTGTCTAAAGCAATAACAGTGTTCATAGAAATGTGTATATAGTTATTTTATGGGATTTGTAGCTTTTTCTCTCTTAGCTCTGAAAAATATATTTTCTGTGGACGTGGAACGATAGTGAATAATAGGCCCATTTATGAGTGAAATCACCACACCCATAGTAGTAGATATCTGTACCATAAGATGTTATTGAATATGCATATGTTCTTTCAGTGGTTCATCAGCTTGCTTGCTCTTAAAAATTCACTTGTCATATATGCTACAATATTCATTACTGTCTGCTTAAAACTAGGCTCCTAACTGTACTGTTAAGAACAGAAATACATGGTCTGAGTTTCAGAATTGCTGAGCTGCCCTTACAGAATCTGGTACTGAGGAACCCTTCTGAAAGTCCAAGGCTGTTTTAGATGTACAGCCAAAGGATTTAAGAGTTTTTGTGGTGTTTCTGAAACCCTTGGACAAGTTGTTACTCTAAATTGATGTACTAACTTCACAGAATATCCTCAGTTGGAAGGGACCCACAAGGATCATCAGAGTCCAACTCCTGACCCTGCACAGGACAGCCCTAAGAATCATACCATGTGCTTTAGAACATCCAAATGCTTCTTAAACTCTGTCAGGCTTGGTGCTGTGACCACTTCCCTGGGGAGCCTGTTCCAGTGCCCAACCACCCTCTGGGTGAGGAATCTTTTTCTAATATCCAACTTAAACCTCCTCTGACACAGCTTCATCCCATTCCTTTGATTCCTGTCACTGGTCACCACGAGAGGAGGTCAGATCCCTCTGATTTTCCTCATGGGGAAGCTGTAGACAGCCATAAGGTCTCTCCTAAGTCTCCTCTTTTCAAAGCTGAACAGAGCAAGTGACCTCAGCTGCTCCTCATAGTGCTTCCACTCTACACCCTTCACTGTCCTTGTGGCCCTCCTTTGGATGCTTTACATGTTTCTTGTATTGTGGTGTCCACAAGTGCACACAGGACTCGAGGTGAGGCCACCCCAGTGCAGAGCAGAGCAGGACAATCCCCTCCCTTGACCAGCTGGCGATGCTTTACCTGATGCCCCCCAGGACACTGTTGTCTCTCCTGGCTGCCAAGGCACTCCCGACTCATATTCAACCCACCATCGACCAGGACCCCCAGGTCCCTTTCCATGGCACTGCTTTCCAGCATCTCATTCTCCAGTCTGTATGTACATTCAGGGTTACCCCATTCCAGGGGCAGAATCTGGCACTTGCCGTTGTTAAAACTTCATACAAATAGTGATTGCCCAGCCCACTGATTTGTCTGGGTATCTCTGCCTTTGAGGGAGTCAACAGTTCTTCCTGATTTTGTATCATTGCAAACTCATATCCCTTCAAGTCTTGCATCCAAGTCATTTATGAAGATATTGAAGAGAGCAGGGCCTAAGATGGAGCCCTGTGGAACCCCACTAGTGACAGGTCTCCAGTCTGATGTTGCTGCATTCACTGTTACACTCCATGCTCAGCCTGTGAGCACCCACTGCATGGTGTGTTTATCCAGCTGTGTGCTGGAGGCTTTGTCAAGAAGGATATTGTGAGAGGCGGTATCAGAAGTATTCTATTTAGTGAAGGAATGATTTTTGTAAACATCACAGCCAGACTGAAGTAAGCAGAAGAAGACAGAGCAGCCAAATGTTAAACTCTTACCGAAGTACAGTCTTGTCAGTCCGGTACACCATAGGTTTGCTGCCAGTAGCTCCTTCTGTTTGTTCCCCAAGCCATGCACATAGTCCGTGAAAATAAGAGGTGCTTTGAATGACATGTATTTTTTTGTTGTATTTTTTTGTTGTATTTTTATGTGAATAGAAGAGTTTTGTCTTCTATATTTTTTTAAGTAAAAATAATATACAGATAAAGGACAATAAAGTAACTTAGTCTTTGTTAGGGGATAGAACAGTAATGTCTTGTTTTTTTTGGGAAAAAATGCAAGCATTTAAAATGTCATGCGGTAAATGAAATGCCCAGAAATTATCATGCAAATGAAAAAAAAATTTTTGGAGTCATTTCCCTTTTGTGTGTATTTGGATGTCATAAGTTCCCGTGGTGGTGTATTATTGGAAAAATGGCTCTCCAAGAAATTCAGCAGGAGTTCCTTCTGTACTTTAGGTCTCCGTAATGCGGGCTTTTTTATTTTCTCCCCAAATCCATGGTTTGCCTAATAGAGTCTGCTTTAAACAAAATAAATCCAGTTATGCTGTTTAGATATTAATTCACAAGAATGAAAGAGCCTTGGAGTTGCTTATCTAAATCCAATTACTGCTGGTCAAATTCATCCCAGTAGAAAAGTTCTCAAGATAAAAGCATATAATACCTAAATGCCCAGAAATGCAGACTGTTTTCAGTTGAGTGGATTGTGCTCTGAGCAATGCTTGAGGCCTTGAGTGAACCTGAATGCTGGGGATATAATTATTAAGCTCTGAACTTTGAAATTACATGGTAACTCCACTGGTTTAACTAAGGAAGGAAGAACTCTGTACATCGGTTATTTGAGTTTCAATCCCAAGTTTCATGTTTATTTGAAGCATACAAGCAGTAACTGGAATTGGGAAAAATCCAGTGCAATATTTTGTATGCGCCTGTGCACCTGTTGCCTTGTAGATGAGGATGGCAGCACGTATGCAGCACCAAGTTGGGCGAGTAGCAAGAGACTTATCCTGTCCTGTCTGACAGACATCTTACATTTCAGGACTAGCTGTGGGCAGCCTCAGGGATGGCTTGAAGGCCACGGTATGACGTACCTATCCTAGAGACTTTTATTTTCCATAACGACATGGAAAAGCTGAAAAGTTTGAGTGGCCCCAACTAGCCTGGCCTCCCAGGAAATCCCTTCTTTGACAGAGCAGCTCCGGGTCACAACTGTCCCTTAGCCGGCTTCCCACCTTGGTGTGTAGCCTGCCAGCAGTGTAGTGGGTGGCACCTGGTTCCTCTGCCTTGAGCAGCTAGTGTCCAGCTCAGTCTCACTTGCCTCCTAACCCTGTTTGCCCACTTGCCTTTCCTGTGCCCCAGCTTCCCATAGGCAGAAGGAGAAATGGCTCAAATCCTTTGTTTGCTGTGAGGCAGCAAATTCCCATCTCTTTGGAGTTGGCTTGGGCACTGGGTAAGTGAAACCACATTTTTTGAGTGGTATCAGTCACAGCTGAAACATTTCCTTCAGGAACTATCTCCATTTTAACAGGAGTTTTCAAATAACTTCCTGGAAATGATGGGGTTTGAGCTTTGTCTGCAGTATAAGTGCTCATCGACCGCCTGCCTGAAAGCTCTTGAAAAGATCTATTGATACTGCAACTCTGATGTACATTAAGGGCTCATTCTGCATTGCTTGCATCTTTCCTGAGTCTGCTGAGTAGTCTGAAAATGTGGGGTGCCATGGGATGGGGCTCTCGAGAGTGATTTTTGACATAACTCTCTAGTCTAGACTGAACAGGGAGATTGTTTTCTCTGTGCACAGCACTGTGGGCTCTCCCCTTAGTTCTGCCTTCTGTGTGACGTGGTGTGAGTTACTGCTGTTTGTAAGGGAAGAGTTATTAAGTGACCTTTGTATTTTTAATAGTGGGTATCAGATGACTTGAAGAGTTTCACCCCAAACTGATAAATACATGACAAAGTAAAAATGTTTATGTTTGTAGGAAGGTATTTCCACCCCCAGTTTAATCTTGGAATATAAGAATGTAGGGGCTGGGTCAGATAGGAGTTTGTTTCAGCAGCTGTGGAAGTACCCTGACGTTAAAAGAAGGACAACATGTGATGATGTTGCTGTGATATCCTCTCACAGTTTCTGGTAGTATGTGACTTCCAGGGCCGCAAATGTGTCTTTGCTTTTAATTTTGTGACAGATTTTCCATCCTAGAAGCCATACAATAGCTTTTTATAGTGGTATGCTCTGTGGGGCATCAGTATGGGCTATGGCAATGAGTTCCACAAGTACCTCTTCATTCTGAAACTTTCATTTTTTAAATCTTATAATTTTCTGGGCAGTCCTTATGTTTCATGAGAAACAATGAAGACGACTACTCACTATATCACTGCATGGGTCCTTCCTTCATGAAGTGAATTTCTAGTCTGTGCAGTTGCTCCTAACATGGAAGGTCCTTCAAAATCTGACCACCTGGTTTTACATGAAAATTATTACATAGAAAAGTATTAAAAGCATAATTGGATATAAATGATGGAGTGGATTTCCAAAAGTACTTAATTTAATTTGTGCTTACTCTGCATTTAGATAACACTTCAGGAAGGGTGTCTGAAAACCTTTTGCACAGGAATTTCACTTCAGGTGCTCAATAGACGCATTCTTGAGGTAACCATCTCACAGATGCATTATGTCTGTTTCCTTGGATAGTGTGATGCAGTAGGTTATCCTTAATGATACAGTCATTGTGTTGAAGGGTTGGTCATATGGCGTTGAAAGGAACTCAGTTCTACAGTTATCCTTTTATGAACAGAATTTTTGATTCAAAATCTTTGAAAGAGTACCTCTGAAAAAAAAACCCACAACAAACTGTAACTCGGGAGGATATTAAGCAGTGCTCACACATTTTCATAACAAACAGACCATACTTGGTATTTTTTTTACATTAGTGATATCAGTAGTTTGTAGAACATGGGTATGCAGGCTGTTGAATTTTACAGTAGTTTCCATTTAAATATAAGAAAACAAGTGGTAGCTCTTGTGATGTACTTTGTCATTATTCCTGTGAGCATTCCCACCAAAGAACATATTTTTTGTACTTCTGAGTGAATCAATTCACAATTAAAACTCACACGAACAGAAAGTCAAACAACTTTGGAGAGGAGACAAAGCTTAATACCACTCTTGACACATGGGAGAAATATGACTACATTTGTAGGAACAAAATACTTTCCCAATTTCATGCAGCACACAAACAAACATTATTCATCAGAACTGATGTTCTGATTACTGTAGAATAATTACTTGAAATATTTCGTAAAACAGTGTCCAAATTAATTCCAATTACTTTCTTGTGGTATCACTCAAGGTTTGCAGCAGTACATTAAATCACCAACATATGGCTAATTGCCTATAACAGTCTTTGTTATTGTGGTGCCTCTTACCGCTCTGATGTCTGTTTCTGCAAATGTGAAGGTGTGCACATAACTTTGCACGTGGGAGGAAACGTCTCCTGAACCAAACAGAATTTTGTGAGTAAAATCTCCAGTGTAACTCAGTGTTTGCAGGACCACAGTATGTAGAAAATAACTCTGGGAAATCTGTAATAAAAGCAGTGGAACCACAATGCCTGTCTCTGCTGGCAAGAAATGTTAACTTTTAGCTCTCACGTGACTTGGATGAAACAACAAATCAATTCATTAGGAGTGGCTGGACTGAAATGTGGGCTGGGTGTTAGTTTTTGTTGGCGAAAGTTTAGGCAGGGGTTGTGTTTTATTTGAGGTTGGTGTGGGTTAGCCACTGATTTTTGTTGGATTCTTTTTCCATATATCTGTCAGAGGCCCATTACTGTACAAGATAGGCATGTTTTTGCATGTTTTTCATATATTTGATATTGAATCTAAATAAATCAAATAAATGAAGATGCACCACACGGTCCAATTTTCCTGCTGGGTAAATTGGCCCACTGAACAGCCATAAATCACACTGCAAGAGAATTTAGCTTTGCCTTCTTAAGACTTGCTTTAAGATCTTAGAGGCCAAAGTCAACTTTAGGTATTACCATGAAGAATTATAAAATTAAGTGGAACATAAGTGAGTATAAAGGCATCTATTCTGGAAAACACCTGAGGGTAGAAAAGCATGTGATCTCATGGTTAACATTAAATCTGTTATGTGGTTGGTTCTAGTGGAGCCAGCTATGGCAAAGTCAACTCACAACTACCTGCCCATGTACACATCATAGTGCAGTGTACAATGGATTATGCCTGCCTTCAGAGCACAAAATCCTGCTGGGCTACAGAGCCAGCCAAAAAAAAGGGGGTGGAGGGGAGGAAGGCTTGTATGACTTTTTTGGTTACTAAAAGATGGCTGAACTGAGGCTCGACTTAGTTTGCACAACTTGTTAATGCCTTTTGGTCAGTTTTCCCTCCTGCTCCTGACTGGTTTCAGGCTGAAACAAAATAAAGCAAAGCATGTTTTTCCTCCTAAAAATGAAAGTCAAATGGAAACAAACGTTTTTGTGGGTTCTTAGGGAAAGGAAAAACAGTGAAATGGAAAGTCTCATTTTGCATCACTAAAACAGAGTAAAGAGAGATGGAGAGACAGTTCTCTTTGTCTTAAGCTGAGTGGTTACATGTCACTCACAGTATGGCAACTTCAGCTGAGAACTTTCTATCAGGCACAAAATTGACTCAGCTCTTTGCTGCTATCAAAGTCTGTGCTTAGGTGGGCTGTTCCCATTCTTTCCCTTTGGTGGTGTTCCCTCTTCATGAGATATATAAGTGTTTTCTGGTCCAGTACTGAAACTCAAGGGTCTGTTTTACCCTATGAGTTATAGTTTGGCTCTGTGTCTTTTTTCCTTTTTTTTTTTTTCCCCCTCAGAGCACTAGATATCTTCCTAGTATATGTGTTATATACGTGTAAAAATCACTGTATACTTCATTAAAAAATAATAATATGTACTTCTGTTTTTTGTTTTCTCCATAGGTATGGAAAAATTGTGTCCACAAAGGCAATTCTTGACAAAAACACAAATCAGTGCAAAGGTACGTGCAAGGTGTCCACCCTGCAAGTTCATTATCGGTTTGAATGATTGACTGGTGGCTTGACTGCCAAAGCTTTGGCTCCAACTGTGCAATCAACATAATGCACAGTATATTACAAACATATTTAATAATGCCAAAGCTTTGAGTTGTGCTTCCAGTAACATTGCTCATTAATTTTTTTCATTAACAAACAAAATGAAAATCACAAATCAGAACAAGTATTAAATTGCTTCGGCAGAAGAGTAAATTACCTTCTAACCACATAGTGCTGTCTGATTTGAATGATATCATCAGTGATGCAAATTGATTTCCTATATAAAGTTGAGAAACCTTTGGGAAAAGTTTCCCGAGTAAAAACTGGTCTAATTTTTACATTTTTGTAAAGTCTTGGCCTATGCTAATGGAAGAAGAAAATATCTTTATGACACAAATAGATCTACAAGTTCCAATACCAAGATATAAAAATAATTCCTCTTTCAGTTTTATGTTCTTAATTTTTCTGCGAATGTACGAAAACATGTTTTGGTGAAATATAATGTTTAATGTGTGTCCATGTAGCTATATTTGCTGAGATAAATTTAGACTAACATGTCTAGTAGTATCTCAGGACTAGAATTGTCACTCATTTATGAGTCTGCAGTGTCATTGAATCTATGGGGAGAAGCTGTGCTTTAAGGTGACTCTGTCACTTTACACTAGTGGTATACAGAAACCTTTTGGAGTAATAAAATCTACTAGAGTGGGTTCTTCTGATAAGAAGCACATTCTGGATAGCATTTCTATATGAGTTAGTAAAAAGAAAAGGCACTGCAGTTCAGGAGTATCTCATGTGTGCCCAGATAAGGTGTGAAGAGAAGCGGCAGAGAAGACATTTGGGGACATTATGAGATAGGGCAAAATCCTACCGTCTGTATCAAAGATGTTTTAGAAGTTTGTAGAAGTGTAGGACTTTGTTACCTGTCAGAAATAGTATTCATTAGCTACTCAGGAGAAAAGTAAGTTGGAAGACTGCAATTCCAGCCTTAGAAAACTCTACCAACTCAGTCAGTCATGGGCCATCACTGTAAGTTGCACTGCTATGCATTTGCTTTTGACTGAATGTGTGTTTCATTTCCTTGGGGCACTGTTCTGCCACAATTCTGATAACATCAGTCTGTATTGCTTTGAATATCACAGCAGGAACAAGACCTGATTGTGTTTGGGTTTTGATGAATTTCTTGCTTTTTTTTGGGATTGCATTATAAAGGAATACCCTCGTGAGCAGAACTTCCTTTGTTCCCGTTGTCAGTGGTAAACAAGGAAAGGAATGGATCTGTTTGTTAAACACAAAATGTGAAGTGAAAAATATTGTAAAGGATATGAATGGTAGAATTTTAAGAAAGAAAAATGTCTGGATTTGGTGTTTTTCATATTGTAGTTAGCTTTGAGATTATTGTAGCAGGAGCCATATAAGAGTGAGTCGGAATTTTGTAAAAATTTGCTTTCGTGCTGTTGTATTTCACTGTAGGGCAGAGATATCTATTTGTATTTTCAAAAATGGATCTTTATGACATAAGTGGTGCCATTAAAAGATCATAAACATAATTGGATTTATTAACAGTATGCTTCGTGGCATAAAAAGAATAGATGTTTTACTGCTTTAAATGCTGCGTACATTTCCTTTCTCTTTAGTGAGGGTGAAAAAAAAAAAAGAAAAAAAAATAGGCTTTCCAGGAATCCGAAGTGGAAAAGACCTGAAGAGGTCAGGACCTGCCTTGGGGCAAGATCAGCTCTAACCCGCTGCTGACGGGTATTTCTGTAACCTTCTCTCAGAGGCCTCCAGTGGTGGAGATTCCTTGAGCTCCTCAGGCAATCTGTGATAACGTTCCCTATTCTCACTATAATGAAGCATTTCCTAATGTCTAACCCAAATCTCTCTTGATGCAATTTAAGTCTATTGCTTCTTTTCTTATCCCCAGTGGACATGCAGAGTAGTTTATTCCTTTCTTTTTTGCAGCAAACATATATATTTGAAGACTGCTCTCCATCTGCCATATCTTTTCTTTAGACTAACCATAAGTCCTTTAGCTTTTTCCTTAAAGGCAATTTATTTAGATTTCTGATTATATTGCACTTTGCTGGTCTCTCTCTAATTAGCTAACTCCTTACTTGAAGACCCTGGAGCTGGGCATAGGATTTTAGATGCCCTAAATCTTGTAATTTTAAATAGTATGGAGAGGTTATTTCATTTGTCTTCTCTGTGATCACATGACTGCCCTCTTTGTTGATGTATATGTATAAATAACTATGTGTATTTTAAATATAGATACATTTTTGAGGCACAGGGTGTTGCCTGAGAACAATGGTGCCGATTTATGCTAAGAGATTCTCTGCAACCTGCAGTTCTGTTATTCTTTTCTCCAACACTGCTGCCAGCCAGGCATTCCTTATTGTGTGCTCTGCTCTGTGCTGTTGATTATTCCTTCCTGAAGCTAGAACTTTTCATTTGTCTGTATTGAATTTTATCCTATTTTTTTCTTGGCTACTCCTTAATTTACTAAGATTTGAGAATAATCTTAAGCCTCCAGAGTGCTTGCAGCACTTACCCTTTAGTATCCTCTTCACAGTTAATAAATGGTTTCTTTAATCCACTAGACAAGATAATGTGGAAAAGACTGAGAAATACCAGAAGACTTTTGAGGAAACCCTCTCAGTGTATCAAGTAGTGCAACACTGAGCCATTGAGAACTTTTTTAAATTGGATCTGCTAAGTTGTTTGAAACCTACATCACAGCATTTTTCAGCTAGATATTTTTTCTCCTACCTCTGCTCAAGTTATGAGAGAGAAGCAGGATTTAACTAAAATATGTAGTACTGAGCTATCTATAAAACTGGTTATATACTTTTAGACAAAATTATGATACGACATTATTTACTCTTGCTCAATCTATGCTGCATAGTACTAATCACCTGTTACCTTTGAGGGTCTTGTGAATGAATTTATATGACTAATTGCTCTAAGATTTTTCCAGAATTTGAAAATATGTCTAATACACTGGAGTCTACATCCATTCATTAAAAAAAAAATCTCCAACAACCAAACAACAAGCAGGAAAAAATCCATGCTGTTTGTTTGCTTCCTTCCAGTTTTCTGGGTCTCACTTTCTGCCAAGTATGAGACTATCTTCTTAAATGAACACATCATCCTGTGATGTGTATCCAGTGATGTAGGGTAGATTTAATTCAAGGAGATGATAGAAGTTATCACATGATTAGTGACTTCTGAATTTATTTCAGTGTCATTTGTGTGTTGACCAGAGTGTAAAATAAAGCTGAAAGCAGAAAATATTTAATTTAGGAAAGAAATTATTTCAGAACCCCCACGTAACAGCAGATCTGTTAAAATAAGTTACTGCTCAGCAAGAAGTATTAGGTTACCTCTTGGAAAAATGAGGAAACCACTCTGCACTGGACTTTAAGTAATTCTCCAGTATTCCTCAGATTTTTAGAAAGATACCCATCACATTCCTGTCATGCTAAGGAGCAGCGTTATCTGAGGATTTTTCCCTGGTATGAATTAGGCAGTCAGATCTAAAGTAATCATATATGCTGCAAGGGAGTTTGCTAGGGAAACCTTTTGACGTAACCTCTCATTTTCAGATTGCTCTTTGTTGGTGGCATAACTGCTAAGTGAGACAGAGGAGAAGTAACAATCACCCTGTAATAGAACAATATATAAAACAAAATAAGCACATTCATGACAACATGGCCAGAAATCTATGAACAAAGCAGAGAACAAATACATATGGAGAATAATGAAAAACAGACACATGATTCATTCAGATGCTCAAACACAAAAATCCCTAATGAACAAGTTGGAGAGTTTTGGCCGCTTTTGCTTCTTCCCTTTCCCTCCCCTCTCTCCCTCTTCCCTTGCACATTTCCCTTCTGGGCCTACTGTATTTGCTAATTTAAAAAGTGGGGGAAATGAAATAAAAGAAACCATTCAAGAGAAGCGTTAATCTGAAACGTGTAGACTCTTCTCTTTCCAGCCCTCACCCCCCACCCTCTCCAGACTGGCTTGCTTGTGATAGACCTACGTGCTTAGAGCTGAGGGAATGAGTAATGGTTGTTTCACAGTACAGTTTCCATACCTCATAGCAATGGAATACAGAACAGTTAATCTGCCAAATACACAAGCCCATTTCTTAGAGTATGAATTACTGTCATCTGCGTCTGCCCTTGCAGACACTGTAATTGCATGCATGCAGATTTGCTTCCTGGTTTAATCAGGAGCTCGTATGATTTTGAGTATTTTGCTGGGACTTTTAGAAGATGAGCACAGGGAACGGCAAAAAATCTGAAATCCCACCTGTGGGAATTTTTTAAAAATAAATAAAACCTATGAATCACAGTGATGTGTAGGAGACCAACACTTCAATTGCATATTCTTCATTTTATGTATATTTTTTTAAACCATGGGTGACTTGATTTGTTGAATAGCAGTGTTTGTCTTAGGAGAGAAATGTGCCTGCCGTGATGAGGGGAACTATAGAGACTCTGTTTATAATTTTAATATTTCATTATGACGTTTTTCTTGTTGAGAAATGCTAGCAATGATCTAATAATTTTTAAAATACGAGAACTGTGGATGCAGATATACAGTCATTAGGAATGGGGTGGGTTTACGATAAAAAAAATGCCGTGAGGTCATCTGTGTTAAACCACCATATATCACACACAGTTTTATTTCTCCAGTTGCCTTGCTGTTTTTAGACCAGGACTTAAGAATTTACCATGACCTATTTTATAAATTGAAAGTTTATTTGTGTAACAAAAATGGAATAACTGGAGGCTTACTGTAAGTGCTGGAGATAATTGGAATGGCGTGATAAAGTGGTGTTTCATATCTCCCAAAAGGAGTCTGTCCTGCCTTGTGTCAGTGTTGCTTCTCATCTGCTGAAGTTCACCAGCATCCCTCAATACTCCAGTGCACTGGAGCTTAAAGTGCTGAAGGCTTCTGCTCTGGTGTTCTGATAAACAAAGCTTATAAGCATATAGTGGATATACCTTGGTAGGTACGTTAGACAAAATACTGTCATGACTTCAAATCTTAGGAAGTAATTTTTCACACGCATCCTATGAAGACTCAAGGTTATTTCGTGATCGTATGAAATTACATGTTTTTACTTTGTATTTATTAATTCATATTCCTTTACTTAAGATGGCACAATTTGGTTGTGATTAGCAGCATGAAGCAACTCTATGTAAAATAATAAGCTAGTGGGAAAGAGCTAAGCTACATAGAAAGCTATTTAGTTAATAAATTTTATTTATTGGGAATAAGCTCAAATTACAATAACTGTGCTGTGTAATTTATGATTCTCAGAATTGCTCTTTTGAAAGGGAGAAAAAACCCAGACAAGTAGGTCTGTGCCTGATCACAGTCTGTAAACTGTTCACACTGGGAGGGCATGCACAGTGTGCTTCAAGGGGAAATTGATCTTGTAGAAAGTAAATAATTCGTAAAACAGACTTACTTAATTTTGAAACTCTAGACTTGTGTAGCAAATAAATCAGTCCTGTTTTTGATGCCGGGATAGACAATAGATGTGCTGAATTTTTGTGCTTTAGCTTTGTATGTTTGCATTTTTTTTTCTTTTTTGATCCACTCCAAAGTTTTATGTAATCAGTGGCATAATAGTTCTCAAGTTATTAAAAGTGGAGCAGTATGGAATATTTTAATTCAGCAGGTTTTCTGACAATGAGGTGTTTGTGAAGGCTGGACAGATGCTGACTGTGGGCAGGCATTCAGCAAGTTTTATCTATGGCTCTGCTGATCCATCCCACTACTGACCTGTAGCAGTCACAGCAGTCACACTTTGGTCTCTTGAACAGAGTGCACAAACTATGCTGGATTGTACCACTTCTAGTTAGCAAGCCAGCTGATAAAACCTTATTTCACTGATTCCCCAATTTAAAACAGTTAAAAGGAAAAAGATGAACTTGCAATGGTATGATTTTGATAAAAAACAATACATTAAACAACATGGGGCTCATTTTTTAAAATTTATAATTATTTGAGTGTTGGGGTTTTTTTTTTAAACTTAAGGTTTTTTTACTTTCACTTCTGTGGTTTTTATAAGTAAAGGATGAGATAATTTTTTTTCTGTTTAAATTAAAAAGTGACATTACCGTGTAACCACGTGAGACCAAAAGTGAAGTCTTTAGAAAAAATACTTAAAGGAGACATCTAAACACCCTGATGGCAGGCATACATCAAAATAAAGTGAAAGGAACTGCCTGTGAGAAGCCATGAGGTTGTTCACTCACAAATGAAGTGTGACTTCACACTCTAGCTTATCACATAAAAGCTTGTTTGATCTCTGGGTTCGTGAGCTCTGATGCTCTGGAAATATGACCATTTTAATAAGTTATCAAAAACTATATGGGGGAGAGAAGTGCATTCAAAAATAAGTATGTAGCTGTCCTCTTGAATTTACAGATGATGTATTTATGGATGTTTAGGTGTCATAACAAAGCAGTGGCACTCAGGGGGAGTGCTGAGTTATCGATTTTCCTGGCACCTGTTGGGTTGGCCAGCAGGCATTATATGTCTTGGAAAATGTGCAAGCATTTTGAAAAATCTCACTTTAGCTTGGAGGTAGAGATTCTCCTGCTTGCGTATATTTGAATGCTGTCCACATTTGCTGAAGTGAAATAGGAAAGGATTCAGTGAGTTGGGCTGAGGAAGTCACCATAGCAGGAGAATGCCAGCACTGGCCACTGCCTCTCTGTGGTGAGGACTCATGTCTGCCTCCAAAAATGTTGCTGTACCTCAGCAAACATTTTTGACTGCGTCTAAACAGTGCTCTGTCTCGATCAAGTCCTCTAAAAAGTGCTTATTGAGTTTAAAGCCAGGTCCTCTACAGAGGAAACTCCTTCCTAATTAGTTCCCCAGATACTTTCTTAAACGGCTTCTTTGCAATTAAGGAAAAAATTTCCTGGGTCATTATCTTTTCATAAATGAACTCATGGCCTAGCAAATATTTTCTGTAAGGAGACCCAAGATGCTCAAGTATTCTGTGACATATCTAATCTGTGATTATTCTTAATTTACTGCTTCCAAAATCTGCAGGCCCATGTCATTGACAAATAATTGGTTTAACTTTGTTTCTTTCCAGAGAAATAAAAAAGTAAAAATTCCATTTATACACAGTGATTAATGTTTTGATTCATTGGTCTGTATAAAACTTTGCCAGTAGCTTGGCATGTGCTTGAAGTGCATTTTGGGACTGGGTAATGTTAGTAGGCTCTTAGTGGTCTCAGAAGACTTCGAAATATCTATTTCATAGCACCGAAGTGAACAAAAGAGAATTTTTTTTTTCTCTGAATAGTGGTTCATAATCAGCTTTGTTGAAAGCTTCCTTACAATGTCTTTGCTTTTTCAACTGTCTTGCAGAATCATTTTGCTTAGTTTTTTTTTTTCTTTTTTGATGCTGTGGTACAGTATCTCACACACCAGTTAATCTGTTTGGGCTCTGGTTGCTTGAAGGCAGGTCACCTCTTCTAAAAGTGATGGTACTCTGTTGAGAAGCTAATTTCTCGAAAGTCCCAAGACTTTCAGCACAGCAGTTGACCTGTGCAAACCCCCAGGCAGAGTCAAGAGGAAGACAGTGCCCACCACCTTAGTTTTGCTAGAGCCAACTTCCTTAGGTGCCCTGAGAATATGCAGCAAATGCAAAACAAATGCTGACTTGATAAAGTGACAGTTGGATAATGAATCAAATTGATAGACTGTTATTGAAAAGGGGTACTCAACAGGAACCATTCTGAATCAGATCTGTGAATTACAGTGTGACTTCAGTTTTGTGGTACGCCAGCAGAGATGTCACCTATTAGTGCATGTCCCTGGCTTTTGTTTAGAAGAGTAGAACTCTCTTACCCAAGTGAATTGAGTATATGTTCTCTTCCTTGGTAGATAGTATACTATCAAAGTATACTATCAAAGTAAACCAATAATAGACCATGCCATCATTTTTATTAAATCTGTCTTTCCTGGTATTTGAGGGCTGCTTGTCTGGAGATGGCTTAGGATTGCTTGAGTAGGAAAAGATGTGCAACACATGGGAAAAATCATAACCTCTGGCAATAAAGATGCAGCTCCCTCAATGCTGATCAAAGAACCCACCCACACCAGTTCCAGGGAAGGAACTGATGGGCATTATTAATATTGCTCCATCTATTTAAGGTTATGGTAGCTGTACAGCATAAAGCTCTGAGTACTCATCAGTGGTACAGAAAACAGTTGTACTCTATAAAAAATAATTGAAAGGCAACCTTCTTCTATGGACGTTGCAGCCTAGGTCTTTGAAAAAGAGCAGGGTCCGCAATTAATTTAGATACTGTAAGTAATCTTATGACTTTGGATGGAATTAAATGACAGTTCTTTGAAATACTGAGTTCTCCACAAAAGAAAAGCCCAAACCAGTCTTCCAGCTCTCCTGAGAGTAGTTCTATATTTGGATAACATTTAGTAAGTTTTTTCAACCCAGAATGTTGTGAGGAAAGCTAAATTTATAGATGACAAAAGGAGGAGGCCATGTTAGGGATGGTAGAAGCAACTCTTCTACTTGTGAAATAGCTTTTGTCTGACTGGATCTTCCCCAGGACCAATGATCGGCTGATGTTTTCTTCCATTAGATGGCAGTGGTGTGATATGTGGTTTCTCTGGACCCCCAAAATACAAGTTTGATTAAGAAATTACAAATGGTTCCATTTTCTTAGTTTGGTTTATGATTTCAGAGTCTCTGAGCTTTCAATTTTTTATTCACATAGAAGTTTACCACTTACTGTCCAGTTTAAAGCAAATGAGGACTAGGACTTCAAAAGAGGACTGGAACTTTCTAATACAACCAAGTTAAGTATTGTATTTGAAAATACAGAAATGGGCAACTGGGTAGAATGGGCACTCACTGCTCTCTCTACAAGAAACTCAGGATGTGTTTAGTTCTGTTCCACCTGAAATAACTACAGTAATTCACTACTTGCTCATCTACGGTAGAGCCAGAGCTTGTGCTGGTTTTCCCTAATGAGGAGTTTGGAAGGGACGTACAGATATGAGAGGAGAGGGTGGAAGGAGTAAGCAATGCTTGGGCTGAGGGTTTGGAGTCCCTGCAGCAAGTTAAAGTGTCACACTTGGGTTAGGACATGGGCAGAGGCAGTAAATATGGGGCTCAAATACACAAGATAACAAACTTTCTTTGTTTCACTGCTTATAGAATATACTGTTTTATTCTAAACAAAGGAGAAGAACAGAATTTTTTTTAATATGTGTCATCTTTATAAAGGTCTTTCAGGCACATTCACTTGTTGCTTGTGATATTAGTTGTGATGTTGTTTTTTTTATTAACTTAGTAAATATGGAGCAGTAAACAGTATTTATTTTTAAATTAATTGAAATGCACTTGTTGCCCTTCATGGCTTTTTAGTAATTGAATATTTTTGCTAAGCTGTCTTCATTCCGAGCAAAGGTTGCAGTCAGGAGATGGGGGTCAATGGGACTTCTATTTAAATGCATGTTATCTCTGTGTTAATTGCCTGCATATTTAAGTAACCAAGCATGTCATTCTGCAGAAAGTAAAGGTTTTTGTGGTCAACCTTTAATCACAAAACAGCAAGAAAAAGTCTCAGTGACCTGGTTTGCCTGAGGTATCTTGGTTGCTCTTGTCAGTCACTTCAGCTCACAGTAAATTGCAGGGTAAATTCCACATAATTGATGGAATGTATCTTTAGAAAAAAAACTAAAACTGAGCAAAAAAATATGTGTTCAGAATTTTAGTGTTTAATTTTTGTTCATTTGTTCTGCATTGTTTTAGTAATTTCCCTCTTAAATAAAAACAGATTTTATTGCTAGTATAGACAATTATTAGAGAAGAAACTCATGCAACAGAGATTAAATAAGCTTTGAGTTTTGGAGACACATACATATTTATCAAGGTAGGTGAATTTGAGCTCTTACATCAGAAAGAATTGCATAGCTGAGGCTTGCTATTCTCTGCTTTCTTGGGTTGTTACTGCAGAAGGGGTAAAATAGTTACATTTGGAGGAGAGGGATGTATGCCATGCAACAAATCCTACTGAGACTACTGGGATTAACAAGCCTCTGCTGTGTTTTCACTAGTGCTACTAATGAGATTGAGGTTTTGGAATTTAAAAGTATTTGAGATTGCAGCTCTGTCAAATTTGCTTGAATGGGGTCAGTCAGTTCAAAAGTTATGGAAAAGGAGGGGCTGACAGGGAAATACATGTAGATATTTCTGCTGTATATTCTTTGCCTTACTTTTTACTTTTTTTTGCAATGATTCCTGGAATTCAGTTCACCTTTTTGAGCAACTATGAAGCTGACACTGCTATGGACAGTTCAGGGAGCATATTTTTATAATGTAAACCCAGAATTTTCTTCCATGTGCATCACTACATTTATCTACATTTAATTTCTTCTTCTGGTTTATTACCCTTAGTTTAATGAGGTCCTTCTGCAGTTCTTCACAGATGCTTCTCCTGTTTCGTCTCCTAGATAATCTTGTCACCTCACTGTTAGCCTCTTCTTGTCATTTAGAAACGGGTTGTGCTTCCTGGCAAAGCTCCACGTGGAAGTCCATTCATGCTGTTCTCCTCTTGAGAGATCATGCCCTCTACCCTCTGTTTTTATCTTTTAACCAATTGTTTATCCAAGAACTTTCACTCTTAAGCCATGGCTGTTTAGTTTCCTAAGAAATCTTTTGTGAGGGCCTTGTCAAATGCCTTTTGGAGATCCAAGCAGACTATATTAGCCAGATCACCCTTATCCACAGGCTTGTTGACCTTTTCAAAGAACTCCAGTAGGTCTGTGAGACAAACCTACAAAAGCCAGGTTAACTCTTCCTGCATATTGTATTTCCATTGATTTTACTTTGCTTCTGTAATTTGACAAATGTAAATTTGACACCAAGTTTACAGACCTATAGGTACCCAGATCTTACCTGTGATGTTTTCAGAACACTGTGACCATGTGTGCCACCTCCCAGTCCTCAGGTACAAGGTCAGTTTTAGAAGAGAAGCTGCACACCACTTATTAGTGTGTGTAGTCAGCTATTGCATCCTGGAGCTCTTTTCAGATGGGGAAGGTGAATACCATCTGTTGCTGCAATTTGTTAGTATTCACTTTTGTCAATTTGTCCCATAACCTTCTCTGTGGTCATTTCAAATTAAGAGTTGCATCTGTTCGTCTGGGCTTCCTAGGCAGATGCTCTCTGAAACAACACCTAAAAATGTGACCTTTGCATTATGTCCCATTTTGCCCAATCTGTGTAAGGATAATAAAAGTCTCCATGAGCACTCTGCTAGCTGCCTTTAGTGCTTTTCTGCACAGTTCTGCATTTCAGTTCTTGCAGGTTCTGTGTTATTCGCTGTCGTTCTTAGTCTGATCATTTCTACCCCACCAGCCTAGTCTGTCTGTGCCATCTATGTTATATCTTGGTGCTGCAATGGTTCACTCATTGCCTTGTTTTCAGTCTTTCTAACACATGACTGTTTTCTGACTGTAGTGTGTATTTAAGTTCACCCATCTTATTTCTTAAGGCTTAAGAACTTAGGGAGCTACTGCTCTTTCAGTTGTGTTGTCAGCACCGTATTTGAGTGACTCTGTGGTTACTTTCCTTTACAGTATTTCCACTTAGGTTCTCTGACCTGTTGTTTTGTTTGCAAGAGGGGTAGATCTAGTGATCATCCTCTGATTTTTTTCAAGGTTACCAACTTGCCCCATCTGTTTGCCTGGTGAGAGGGATTGTTATCACTCCAACCTATTCCATCCTTCTGGTTAGCTCTAAGGGGACACTTTCAGTGCAAGAAGATGAAATGTCAGCAGCTCTCAGTGGGGAAGATCCAGCACTGGATCCCATCCTGCTTCACCATCTGAGTCCTGCCTTGAGCTGGCAGCTGCTCTAATATACTTTTACCTGCTCATGACACTGCTGAACTATCTCTGTGAACCTCTTCCTCCTCTCCCTTATTAAGATTCGGCTTGAGTGCTTGGAAGATGTATGTGTGTGTGTGCTGAAGGTGCAGCTTCTGAATTTTTCTGTCTCATCCAGTCCCTTGCATTTTGTTGTCCTGCTCTCTGCTGTCAGGAGCCAGAATCTCCTGCTGAAGACCATAACTTGTCTGAACAGCACACTCATGTGTGCAGTTCTCCCATGGAGAAGACATAGAAATGATAGTTGACTTAGTAAATTGGATAATTCCCACTTTAACTTATTCTCCTCTAAGTATTTGATAGGGTTGTTTCTACCACTTCTTTCTATCCAGGTAGCTGTATTTAACCTCCCCTTCTGTTGCTATCCTAAGGACAAAAGCTAGAGTTTTCTCCTTTTTCTGTGCACACAGTGGTCTCAGCTTAGTTCTTGGAAATATTGGGGCTCTTCTTACTGAAAAGAGTACAGAGAGCGATTGGTAAGGAATGGAAGACATAGCATTTAAAATAACGTTCACAAAAACAGAACAAAATAGGAATGTCTATGAAGAAATCAGTATCTTGTATTAGGCAAGGGGAAAAAAAAAGTGCACAGAGCTGACAGCAATAATGAGTGAGAGTAAACAGGCCGTGATTTATTATGGGTGAGAGTCTCTGACCATCAGAGCAGCCAAGTTTTGGTACAGAGGGTGGAGCAAGCACAGTTTTTGACAGGAGTTGCGGCATGAGGCTACTTGAGAGTGGGGTCAGGGCTCAATGACCAAATTTTTGTCCAAATGCTTGCACTTATTTCACAGAGTTCCCCCAACATTCTGAGTCTGGAATCAGGCAAATGTTGTAAGACGTTAGTGCATCATTTCATACAACTGCTTCAATAATCTAAATAGCTGCACTCCCGTAAGGAACACTAAGGAGGGAGCTGGGAGGCACACTGCCTTTCGAACTGCTCTCTTTGGGGCCATTGCGGCCGATGTGGGAACTGGGCTCTGGTGGATGCTGACTCAGGGCTCCTGGGGCTGTGGCACTCTCCCACAATATCTACCAGCCTTTCTAAAAGAAGTTCTACCTGGAGGACAACGCCTGGGGCAGCTCTTTCAAGAGCAAAGCCCAGCTCTTGAGCTAAACTGGGGGGCAACAGTCCTACTCACCCTTTGCCAGGCTACTGGCTGCACTGGGGTGCGTGGGAGTAGAGGGGAGAAGGTGAGATGATTTGCTGAGAAGCTTGGGGGCAGGAACTGAGGAGTGAAGTGTGGCTCCGTTACGGTTCATCTCCTTGCAAATTACCTGTGTGTTTGCCAGTGTGAGGCCTAGGAAATGTCTGCAGGTTTGCACACTAAAGGAAAAAGAAAATGATTCTAAAATAGATTTTGTCAAATTAACCTTCAAAAGCTCAGCAAGTTGAGCTTGCTGTGTTATGGGAGTGAGGATAAGGTAGAGGAATGGCTATGAAATGTTCCTCTATTATTTTAACTGGAAGTTGAGACTATCACTGAGTCATTTCATATTAATAAGGCTCATAAGAAAATAGGATTTTCAGATTAAAGTTTTAAAGCCCCGTGTTCCCACTGTGTTTCAGGAAGAGTGGAAGCACATGTTGCTCATAGGACTAAGTGAAACCAGAAATTTCATTTCAATTTAGACAGTCTTTACTGACACTCTGCTCCTGAGTTTGGCATTTCTGAAAGGGGAAGAAAAGTGGAATGCAAAAAGGCAGAAACTTTCCAGTCAACATTTGGTTTGAATTTACATACAACATTAAAAAAGAATGGGAAAAAAGGAAAAAGGTACCATTATAATTACAATGTAGGTCCACTTTAAGCCTCAGAAACATTAGCTGTTCTGTAAACTTCCCATATGCCTTTTGTTTTGTATGCTTCATCAGTATCTCTGCATTGTTATTTTATCCTGGTAAATAATGAATTCAATGGAGGAAACTTTGCAATACAAAAATGTTTGGATTGGCATATAGAAAATTATGCTTCTTTATTTATTTTACTTATTTATTTTATAAATTGGATAGCCCCTCGCATTCCTTCAGAAAACAAAAGCAAGTTTTAATATTATGGCTTATCTCCTCTCTAGTAGAAGTCCAAAGATTGAGAGTCTAGTCTGTGCTATTCAAGACATTGTAAGAAAATAGATATCTGAGTTAGGATAAAGAAGGCCTTCAGTTGCCCTTTGAAGAGCAGTGTTTTTAGGGAGCTTGTGATATGTATGGACATATATGTAAATATATGTGTTGAACTACTTTATCAGAAGTTGATGTCTCAATCCCTCTCCTACGACACCTTGAATCATTATAATGCAAGAAGAAACAATTGCGAGCATTTAAGTCATACAAGGCTTAATTAATAAATAATAACTAACAATTTTGGCCTGGTAAGAAACTTTCTCAGAAAGAGTAATTTAATTTCCAGTCACAAGATTGGCTCTGACATTTGAAGTTGACAGTAGGGTTCAACTCATTAATGTTTCCATTTTGCATGTGTCATTTACTCTGCTTTCTGAATTTTCTGAACATAAGGAGGGCCACCTTAGGATGTGTATACTTTTTATTAGATGCATGCTAAAACACAGTACTGAAGAAGGCTTTGAGTTTCACTAAAATCAATCTTCTTGATAAAACACGTCAGCTCTGAGGCATCCAGGTGCTTCAAAGTTCATTTTAGGACAAAGGATGTGTAAGCTTGCTTTTGTAGAACCCACAGATGCTACCATTTACACTGAGCCCTGTACCTTGGTATTTTGTTTTATAGTACTGTTAGAAATACCACAGGCCTGAGTATATATTTGAAAAGGATCCTCTCTCTTTTGTGATGATGTGAAGGTAGTGTTCCCAGGTATGACGAGCTTGGAATGAATTTGGTCATAACATTTTTGACATGCAATCTAGTTGTAATCTTCGTTATTTCGGTGAAACCCTGACTACGTGCTTAGGATGGTAGCCTCAAGGAGGACGTATCACAATCACTCGGAGAGGACATTACGCTCGTGGTATTTATGTTGGCTGGCCTGCATGCTTGTTTTAAACGTATCCTGTTTGTATGTTTTGGATGACTTTTTAGATTTGGGGCTGAATCTTCAAATGCTTGTCAACTACACTCAAAAGTGAGACACAGAGGCTTACAATGTCTCAAAATCTATGGTACTTTTGGAGAAATGCATTGCTGCACTTGATAGGTGCTTCCTTATTCTGCTTGCACTACTACCTCTGAAGCTGCACATGGATCAGTCCCTGGGATTTGATTTATAGGATTATTTTGATGCACAGTTCTGCAAGCTCTTACTTCTATGCATATAAGTGTGAATACCTCCTTTAATTATTAAATGGGAAGTGCAAGATGAGTAAAAACTTTTGGAAAGCTCAGAGTTAATGCAGAAAGTGAAGAGGATGTTTGGCTTTGCAAACTTCTGGGAGTAAAGGAGGTGTTTTACACCAACTGGCAAAGAGCTTACAGGGCACACTTCCAAACCTTCAGAAAAAGTTTCCCACAAAGATTTTTCTTTTTTTTTTTTTTTTTTTTTTTAAAGTCATGGTGCAGGAATTAAGTTGGAGATATCACTGACCGAAAGGACATTTTTTCTGAATGAGCCGAGAACCAAAGGAAATGACTCTGGGGTTTGAAATCCTTTTATTTCCTCTGTGGAAGATATCTGTGCAGCTGAAATGAACCATTCTGGCTGGCTCCAAGCCAAACTTTATGGGAACTGAGATTAGGAAGTTCTATGGTCAAAATAGCCATTGAACAAATTGCTTCCAGTTTAAAGCCTCAAATTTCCTGATAAAGCTACAGTGTTTAACCCTTCTTTTTCACTTGGCTGAACAGCCTGCTTGTTATTAGGCACAAATTGTTTATACAGTTGTGGTTCCTGCAGTGCTTTCAGCATTGCCTGCAAAGCTTTTACTGTTTTTTACTTTTATGTCAGATAGGCAAAGTAAACCCCAGGAAAAAAAGTTATAACAGGTTTGGATGATGCTTCCCACTTAAGATAGCAGGAAAAGTGCTATAAACAAGAAATCAGATTGCCAACTGCAGCATGATGTTTTCATCTTGCAGCCCTTTTTGAAGAGATGCTTTATTTTGTTTTATGGTGGTGTTAGCTGGCTTGTTTGCCCTTCATGAACTAAATGGAGAGGGAGCAGCAATAGCAGCAATGCCTCTGAACTGCCCTATTGACTCCAGAAGGTTCTCAAAAGCAGTGTGCTCTGACTAGAGCACCAAGCCTGGCCTCTGAACAATGTGGCTCGCTCATCTCCGAAGTGACATAATACTTGATTTGGAACAATGAAATTCTACGTTTTGCTTATGGATTTCTTTCCCTGTTGCCTTCAAACTGTTTTGCCTGTGGTAGGTAAAGGCATGCTAAGGAAGACCTGGAAGGACGGTGAAGAGAGTCAATGCTGGAATTGGGAACAAAGACCAGGTGTGCTGATGTGTCCTTAGCCAGCTGTTCTGGGGGACTGCATTGGGTCAGGCCCTTCTGCCAGCTACCTGCTTGCCTGTACCCTTGTGGACATGCTCATCTCTTTTCTATGTGGGCAGTGCTTCAAAGCAGAGCTTGTGTGATGTGTGTGTAGGCTGTGTTTTGGGCAGTTCTTGAAGAGGATGTTGGTAATTGTACTGTAGTCACAGAGCTGAGACAGGATGTGGCCGCATCCGCTCTTTGTGTCCCTACCAGCACTGATTTGTTCCCTGAAGTGTGTATGCCTTTGTACATACTTTGTGTATCATACATTAATGCCTTTTCACAACCTAAATTTAAAAGTCCTAAATCTTAGACAGGTGTTTCCATCATTCCACCTGAGAGACTAATTCCCGAAATAATAGAACTCATTATTAGTAAGGGTTTTTTCTTTATACTCAGCCTAAATTTTGCTTTTCCTAATTTAATCCCACTACTCTTCATTATCCTTCCTCCCCTACCTCTGGGCACCATGCTAATTAATTCATCTCCCTCTTTGGTTTTTGCTTCTTACCCTTCAATATTATAGTTCAATGTTAAAATGCACTTCTCTTTTCTTTATTTACTCAGCCCAACAGATATATTTTAGCTTCGGCAACCTTTCCTTGCAAAACTGTTTCTGTTGACCTCTATTCAATGTTATTGTTCATCAGTGAAAAAACCCTCTGGTTTGTTTACAAATGGCTGGTACGAAAGTGATCAGAACAAGATGCATTACCCCAGGTAAATGTGTGAGTGACATTATAAACCAGGATTTTATATATCAGTGCCCTTAAACCATTTTTGTTTGCTTTCTTGGGGGCTTTTTTTTTCTTTTTGGCAGATTGATCGTATTTTTTGTGATCAAATTTGAAATTCAATCACAGTCTGACACTTCTTAGATGTACTTAGGAAATCCTATTTAATAAGTATTTAGGCCATAGGCAGTTTTAACAATTTGATCATTTTTGCAATGTGTTATATATGTAGGTGACCTGGCATGAACCTTCCAAAAGTCTTGGTTGGCATGTCTCTCCTTTTCAATCAGCATTATTCCTGGAATAATTTTTAAACATTTGGAGGGCCCTCCTTTCCTATTTGCTGGTATTCCTTTACCCTTTGCTGGTAAAACGAATAAGCATACTCTCTGTTCCTTAATGACATTCCATCATGTATTTGTAGACAGCTATCATGTTTGCCCTCCCTTTTTGTTTTTTTTTATTTCTGTTAATATCTGCTGTGTCCTAGATATTATATGCCAGTTGCTGGAAAACTTAGGGAAGTCACTAATGAAACAAATGCTTAGTCTGTCATTAGTCATCTGAACCTTGACCAAACCATCATTTCTTCTCTTCCTTCTATGGGTACTAATAGACAGGCCTGGACCCTACAGATTAGTCTTTTGGCCTTAAAAATGAGACTTTACACCCTAGAAATAGGTCTTTGGATGCTCCGGATGAGACATTTAACATGAAGAATGTAAGGCTTTGAGCCCTAAATGAGGAGTTTCTAACCTGAAATGTGAATTTGAGCTGTGAGAGAGAACCTTTGATGCTCAGGGAGACTTTATAACTATCGAAAACTACTTGAAAGGAGGTTGTAGAGGGGTAGGGTCAGTCTCTTCTCCCAGGTAACAAGCAACAGGATGAGAGGAAATGGCCTCAAGTTGAGCCGGGGGAGGTTTAGGTTGGCTATTTGGAAAAAAATCCTTCACTAAAAGGGTGTTCAGGCCTTGGAACGGACTGCCCAGTGCAGTGGTGGAGTCACTGTCTCTGGAGGTGTTCAAAAAACATGTGAATGTGGCATGTGGGGAAATGGTCTAGCCATGAACATGGTGGTGCTGGGTTAATGGTTGAACATGATGATCTTAGAGGACTTTTCCAACCTTAGCAGTTCTATGATTCTATGAAAAAGGACACTTAGGATAATTTTTACATTTAAAAGTTTGCAGTTACAAAGGGAGCCCAGTACCATGACATATTAACAATCGTCTTAAAAATAAGCAAAAACCCCCAACCAAACTCAAAATTTAAAAAAACCCAAGCCTATATCCCAGCTGATTAGCAAATAAATGCTGGAAAAAGCATGTCCTCGTCTTCTAGCAAATATGGTATATACCACTACAAAAAGTAGGAATGATGTGAGCTTTTCCTGGAAAAAAAAATAAATCTTTTATTAGAGATGATGTCTGTTAGGATATGTTGGCCAACTCCTTCTGCAAAAGGCCTGAAAATTATAATTTGTAAGTTCCACAGGATTTAACAATTCAGTGGAATGAATAACAGAAAAATAATCTATGGTTTTTTGTCACTTGACGAAGAGGAAATCCTCTCTGCACCATGTTACCATGATTGATTAGGAGGAAAGGGCAAGCTGTATAAAAGCAGTAGTGATACTACTTGGCCTGAGGAAAATTGCTGTAGGCCAATAATGAATGCTAAGCGGGAATATTAAGAATAAGGAGCACTCTGAAAAAATACTCTAAAGTCATGCACTTTTAGTCCTTACCTTAGAGATGATGGAAGAGTCCTAATGGATGCAACAGAAGCAACCAGTAAGCTCAAACTAGAGAACTGTCATGTATAACAGGCTACTGTTAGCTTGAGTTTGTAATTAATAGGCATGTGAAGTGGTTTTGCAGTGTCTGTCTGTATGTAAATGGATCAGCAATAGGACTAAATTGTTAATAGTCAGAACTTTTACTCCTTTAAAGAGTTTAATGAATTTAAGATCTCCTCACAGGTGGTCTATTAGTTTATTTTGAGATCCTTTCATGGAAACTGAAGCTATAGAAGGAGGGAGAGAGAGGTTGTCTTTTATCCACAGTCTCAGAAGGAAGTGTTGGCAAAGCTAGAATTAAATCTTCTGAGTTTTCTTTGCTGTCGTATGTGCCTCTCATGAAACTCTTTACGAGTGTCTACAAGAGGTAAAGAATTCATAAGAAACATTTAGACCAGAAAAAGACTGCATTAATTGGTGTAGTTAAAAAAACTGAAGTATGGAGTCATGGCAAGTGAAATACAATTACTGAATGATAAATATATAGTCTGCATTTTAAAATTCTGTGTTGTAAATCTGAGTTTAAAAGTGGAGCTTCCCCCTTTTTCATGTTGCACAGCTCTAGGAAATGTACTGATTTCTGGCCATGCAAGCTATGAGAACTGCTATGAAAATTCCAAATCTATCTATTAAACATATGCAGCAGCACACCTCATGCAAATTATAGCTACAATGACTCGGGTAAATAAAAATGTAATAGTAGTGATGGATAAACAAGATATGTTCCCATACATATGCTTTTGAATTGATAATGAGGTTTTTTGTGGTCATTCTCCATTAATATTTGTATGCAGTGAGTTTCACTGCTGCCAGTATTTATGTGAAGTACTATTTAGAGAGTAAGACACACTTTAGTCTTGGAGGGGGAAGAGCATTCCGTCAGCATTTACTATCAGAAAGCAGGAGCCTGGTCACAGTACTTTGCTATTTTAAGTTTAAACTCAATGAGCTCAGCATCTTGGTTTTTCTAGAGAGAACCAGATGAACTGCTGAATATATTACACGACCTACGATTATCTATCTTCTTATCAGACCTATATTTCAAAAGTGCAGAATTTGCAGCAGTTCTCATCAGTCTAATTTTAGTTTCTCTCTCCTTTTTTTGTAACTCTTGATCTGATTTCCTAATGCAAGCAAAGCTAACACACACAAATCCCACAGGCATCTCTGTCCCTTCATTTGGCTTCTAAATAGCTATTCCTTGACTTATAACTCTTTTCTTTAAACCACTCAGCCAGAGATAAAGCCAATGGAAATCAAGAGTCATTCTCCAGTCTCATTAGTTACTACATGGCCACGAAACTTGTTTGGTAGTAGGAAGCCCCTTGATGCTCAGAGGTGTAAGATCCTGCAGAAGGATTGAGGCAGAGCTGAGGCTGCCACTTTTCATGGTAAAGGATTAGAAGTGGCAGCCAACTCTTCTCTTGACTGACTTAAATAATCACTATCAAAATCATCATAGCCATGCTGAATTCAGTCGTTTTGTGCTATGTATGCTAACACCAGTAACAGGATAGAGGAGATGGTGTTTTATATGCACTAGGCTATGTAGCTGGGAATCTTACAGTCAGCTGTCTCCTGTGCTGTTATTTCCAGTAATATTCTTCATGTTGAAGCTTGTTCCAAATGTCTAATATACTGGAGAGAGGAGGATGAAATTCTCTTTGTGGCACTCTCCACGTATTATTTTTTTTTTGAGTGACAGGTTGCTTAACTTCTCTCTGCTTCAGTGTTTCCCCATCTGGTATAAGTGGGGATTATCTGTCTATCTTGAATTTTTCCATGCCTTGCATCACTGAAGTATCTGAGTGCCTCAGAGTCTTGGATGCATTTGATCTCCCAACACCCCGGGATGTGGGAGAAGTACTGTTAATCCCATTTTACAGAATTTTAAAGAAAGTGTGTGGTAGAGCAGATTTTCCAGGTCAGTGTTTGTTATGAAACATTTTTCCCTCTGACTATATATAATACCCAGGGAAGGTGAAGATCCTGAAAGTAACATGTGCTTTTTTATTATCCTCCTGGGTGAAGGTGTCAGTTGGGTAGTTGAGTTGGCTGATAACTATTGGCTATCTTAGCCAAGGTAGGCCCTGCTTACATTATAATCAGGACAGTGTTTCAGGAAATAAGCTGTGACACTGACCACTCCGCTGGTATTTCTCAGTGAGCTGTAGGCATTCCTAGTCACATTAGAGCTGGGTGGCCAAAGCTACTGTTCACAGAGAATCACAGAGTGTATCTGGTTGGAGGGGACCACAGTGGGTCATCCAGTCCAGCCTCACTGCTCGAGCAGAGTCACCCAGAGCACATTGCACAGGATTGTGTCCAGATGGTTCTTGAACATCTCCACAGGGGTAGACTCCACGACTTCTCTGGGCAACCTGTCCCAGTGCACAGTCACCCAAACACCGAAGAAGTTCCTTTTCACATTCAGGTGGAACATCCTGTTCATCAGTTTCTGCCCTTTGACTCTTGTCCTACTGCTTGGCATCAGCAAGAAGAGCTCGGCTCCATCCTCTGGACACACTCACTTCAGATTGATGAGGTCTCCTCCTGGTCATCTCTTCTCGGAACTGAACAGGCCCAACTCCCTCCGACTATCTTTGTAAGAGAGATGCTCCAGTTTCAAGTAGCTCCAATAACCTAGCCACTGCATTCTGTGGACTAAAGTAGACCAAGACCAGGGAATGAACCTTTCTTTCTATCTGGGGAATAGTGCCCAGTGTAAGGATGGGAATATGACCAGGTTTTGATAATACTTTAAATATAATTTGTCTTGTGTTTAAAATTAATTTAATAATAGCATATGCCGAAAGTAGGATAGAGTAAGCGTCTTGAGTTTGGAATGCAACACTCACATGTTCTACAGCACCAGAGGGGGTCACGTGTCAGTATTACACATGAAAAATTGCTCTTTGTCGTTGAAGCTGATGCTTTTCTTTCCCAATCAAATTATCTTGCAGGGATGTGTACATGCAAATGAACTTACCCTGATTCTCTAGCAAGCTGTGAAGCCCCTGGGGGGAGGGAGCCCCAAGGAAAGCAAGGACTGTCCCAGGAAGTGTTTGTTTCTGGGACACTGCAAGACAGGACAAAATCCCAGGGCTAGCTGCGATCACATGGTTTCCCAAACTCTCTGTATAAAATTGTCATTGTGAAGCAGAGGTCCTAATTCGGCATCACCAATGTCTTTTATTTCCTTAAAGGATGGGCGTAGTTCAGGACAACAGCTCTCCATATTTGTTCCTCTTTTCTCTAGCTCTCTCCTCTGCCAGCTGTCTCATCAGGCAACAGGTACTATGACTTGCTCTTTTTGGGACACGTGCATGTTTTGAAGATACCAATATTTCTTTGTGCTCTTCAGATTTGGTCACAAAATTGAAATTAGACAAATCTGTTTGGCTGCTTAGGGTATGCTTGCAGGGGCTATTTGTTTTGTGTTAGTGTAGAAAATTCTGGTGTATGTGTTTGTATAAGCAGATTTCTTTTGGCTTTTCTTTTTAAGCCTAGAGGAGATTTTGGAATTGCCCAGCATGTAGTACTTGAGGCTTATGTTTGTCACTGTTGCACTGCCCAAAGCGCATCTAAAAGAAAGTCCAGGGATAGCTATTTTTGTCTTTGCTTGGGGTGACGTGCACACACATCTGGGGCTCCTGTGGTGTTTGCACAGGGTGATCCCAGGGCATGGAAGGATGAGTTTTTTCAAGGCCCCAATTTACTCCTAAGGCTTTTCAGTATGTGTGCTGTGGGCTGGTGCTCAGCCTTCATTTCCTCCCTCCTGCAAGAGCCAAGGACAAACTCCTATCTCTCAATACATTAAACCTGTCAATGTTTGACATAAGCAACCAAAAGATTGATGAATGAAATGTGAAGCAGCTGGTTTTGAGGGTGTGTTATTTTGTTATTGATAGGCCACCATTTTTTTAACAGCAAAACCTGTTTCAAAGATGTCTGTTCAGTGGTTCTTTAAGGTATTTTAAAAATGAAAAACAAGTTCTGACATGAACACCCACAGTGACTTGTCTTGCAAGGCACCAGTTCTGTGAAAACCCATAGATTTCTATCATTAATGACTTCTAATGAAGGTACTACAAGGTATTTAATACAGGCATTTCCAATAGTTTTATAAAAACATTTTTAGGCAGCTGTAGAGTGTTCTGCTCTGAAGCATGACAGGACACTTGTCAGTGTTTACCTGGGATTATAGCCAGAGCTCTGGACATGCAAGGATCATTGAGACACCGTAGAGTTTCTCTGTTGATTTGGATCCTACTCCTTACTCTGCAGAAGTGAATACTTGCCCACCTTCTAGGCTGCAGGGGATGCAACTGGTTCCCCTCCTAATTCACACCCTCACTCGCATCCTTTCTCCTCTGCCTGCTTTTACAGAGAAGACAGCCCACTTCAGCTGAAATTCTGCAAAATCTCCTTTCCTCCATAAAAGGCCTTCTTAAATCACAGCCAAGGTTTTTTATACGTGGAACGATCTTCTCAGCCATTTGCATTTGTATAAGCCATATATTTTTTAGTGATTTTATGTTATATTTTTATCTGAAACGGTGTGAAAGGCTGAAATTGTGGGACTACTGATGAACGTATCAGAGTAGGCTGTTCTTAACTATCAAATCTCTTTAAATATCTTCTCTTACCAGTGGCAATAATTAATAATTAGGAAGGGGGAAAATCTATTTTCTAATTATTTATTTGGCAGAAAGCTTTTTCTAGGAAGATGAGTAAATACCAAAGGAACAGTGGGTTGAAAAATATTGTGCAAAGTTTATGTAAACAAATTATGCTAAGATAAACAAAAAAATCCAGAGTGTGGGCTTTTGGCTCTTGATTAATGTGCTTTTCCGGTGTTTTGCTGGACAGAATCACTCGGTTACACCATGCTGAGTATAAAACCCTTCTAAGGCTTTGTGCATCTGTTTCTGGAACTCTCTCACCTAAGATATGTTTTTATTTAAAAATCCTGATGTGTATCAGTAACTGCAGTGGGCAAGTAGGTCTTGGTGTAACTTTGAGGTTCTTGGAATTGTACCAGAGGAGACTTTGGTCCCAGCATCTCTTCTCTTGCAGATGGCCACCCAAGTGCAGTAGCAGTGTATTCATAAGCACGGATGTTTGTTTTCATCTATTTTTTAGGGTAAGCTTAACACTTGTTGAACTCACATTGCTATTGTGTGACAGACTGGGGCAAACACTGTATTCAAAAGTGGTGTAGGAAATAAAGAACGATCACATTCCTGTTTATAACATAGGGCAAACAAAATCTTGTTCTCTTTATTTCTGTATAATTTGAAACTTAGACATAGTTATGGCCCTTTAGAATCATCAGACATGGGGTTCATATGGAAGGACTTCTACATAGTTTTGTTTTAATCCACAGACTTTGTATTTTGTCTCTAGATTCTAGAGTGCAACAAGAACCCACGTTGTGTCAAAACTAAACAGGATTGAACTTCAGGGAAAGAGGAGACTCCAGTTACTGAATCAGGATGTCATAATAACATATGGCAAATACATATGTTTAGTAGGTTTTTAGTTTTTGAATTCAGAATCTGGTGGCAAGGATAACCTACCTAGTGGTTATTTATCAGTGCTAGCCCCAAATAATCTGTTACACGTACATCCCACATGAAAAGTAACTTGTGAATTTGCATTTTCAGCATGTTTTGCATGTTTGTTTCAGTTTTTTAACAGTGCAGTGAATCAGCTATTCTGAAATAACACATGGATAACAGCTGTAGGAAATCATGCAAAAATTTTATTAAGCACTAGACTCTGAAATTGCCTTTTTCCACTACAAATGCATTGACATCTGGGTCATATCTTCTGGTTAATTCCAATGTGCCTGACAGTGTAACACATGAACAAACAAGAGGGAAAACAACACAGAACGCACAAAAGAAGGAAATAGCAAATCAGTGTTCCTTGTGTTTCAGACACTGTCCTGCAGAATATCTTTCAGATTTTTGTAATAAATCAGTCTGAAGGTCTGAATTCTAGAGGGGATGACTGTGGAAAATCAGTATGACAGAGCTGGCTACTGCTATCATGAAGTTTTGAGGTTTTTTATTTTCTACCAGCAAAATTGCAGAAAGTCCAGAAGATGGACGGAGGCGTCCTCCACAAGTCTTTTACTGGCCAGTGAAAACAAAAGGAATCAGAAACCATTTTCAAGTTTTCTGAAAGCTTTTACAGTAAGAGATGAATGTAATTTCAAACAGACTGTAACACACCAACAGAAGTGCCATCTGTGTAATAACTGACTGTCTGAATAGCCTGAAATGTATATCTATACCTTTTTTTTAATTGAGATTTGTATATCCACATCATACGTAAGGTTTTGAACACTAGTCTGTCTTTTAATTCACTAAGGTTAACACAAGAAAAATTTAGGTGGCCTTAGAAGTGAAAAAATACTGCAACAAAATATGTGGTCTTTCTTTGGCTGGTAGTTTAATGTGTATAAATTTTCATTAGTTACAAAATGTATTTATTACTGGCTTCAAATTGTCAGTGACGGCTAGGCAATATAAACATGTTATGAGATGTATTCGGAGTAATATTAGCATAAATTTCGAGTTTCAAGTGAGATTAAAATGGGACTATATAAAAATAATACTTATAGATGATAGGGCTAGGAAGAATTTATGTAGTCCATCCACCTGATCTTAAGGCAGTCTTAACAATATCTAATTTATTTCCCACAGTTATTCCTACATCCTATCCCCAGAAAGTTCCATGACTGGGATTCCTGAACATTCCTAGGCAATTCATACTATGCTTACCCACAGGTTTTTTTTTCTGACATCTAATCTATTTTCCTTGCTATGTTTTAGTCTGCTGTTCTCAATGAACATGGAAAAATAGTTTTACACATTGCAGCAACTGTTAATTTGCCAGATGACTGTTATTCTGTCTCTCCTCTGCCTAATCCAATAACTGACCCTGATTATTTCAGTCTTTCCTCTTAGCTCATACTATCTAGACTTGCAATTTTTTTTTTTCTGTTCTACTTTGGACTTATCCAGTTGGTTATGAAATGTAGCTTTCATAAATGAGCGCAAACCTCCAAACTAAATAGTGGAAAGATTATTTTAGTTGTTGTTTGCACCGCTTTCCTGTTCACTTGAGGTAAGATCTGCTCTTTGGTGCTGTGATGGCATTGTTCACTTTGCTAGTTCTATCAACTCCAGCATGTGTTTTTCAAAGCTGTTCCAGGCAGTCATTCCCCTGCTTAGTTAGGAGTATGACCTAAGTATCATATTAAATTACATTTTTTGCAAAATCCTTTCTTACCGCTTCTTTATTCTTGCTATTTATATAGCAAGAAAGGAAGGAGAGAGAGAGTGAAAGTTTGTATGAGCAAGTTACTGTAAAGCAGCAAGTTCTTGCATGCTCCTCAGAGACTGTGTGTTCAGGTCCACACACATCTCAGGACACTGGGATAAAAGCAAGTTATTTGCCAGAGGTATCACTTTCAGCAAAGGAGCAGCAAGCCGCTTTGCATTTTTTATGGGGTGAAAACTTGCCAAGGGGGTAGCAAAACAGATATGGATAGTAATTTGTTCCTGTATTGATACTTCACTTTCGTCTTGAACTGTAAGAAAAAATAGTTGACCACATTTTAAATACTAAGGCCTTTATAAGCATACCTTATAATGTAATGGAAAAGCTTCTAATCAAAAGAAGACATTGTATTGTGGAATTTAAAATTGTGAATTATTTTTATTCTTTCTATGTATTAGTGGTAGTTTTTGAGCCAACTGCCTTCAGAGCACTCAGAAATTTTCTGGCAGGAAGGAAAAAGAATCTTTCTATTTTTAATAATTCAGTTGAAATTTTTAGTCATCCAGTTGAAATTACTTGGAGAGAAATCCACAGTCCTGTATTAGAAAGTCATATCTTAGCTGAGTCTCATTTTAAGGATATTTTTTCCTTATGTGAAAAAGAAATTCATAAGCTTTTTAGAAAAGGTGGGGGGGGGCAGGGGTATGGGCAGGAGACATCCAGTTGACTCCCCCAAAGCTGCGTACAGTGAAATTGCAGGGATAGCTACAGACAGATCTTCCCATGCAAGACACATCTACATGTTCTCTGTATATACAAAAGCTATTGTAAATAAGGTAAGTGATTTAGTTTTGAGCACTGGATGTGATAACTGTAGAGTCTTCATCTCTCTCCCCCAAAGTCCTACTTTGGAGATTTTCCAGTGAACAAACATATTTTGTGACTAGCAATGCCACTGGGTTTGGCTGCCTGCAGGCTTCTGCTCCTCACAACGGTTAACTCAGAAGTGCTCATGAAACCGGTTGGTTCTACATGTACTTAGTATTTCATGGTGTCAGTGCACACACAGGCGTTCTGGAATTGCAATTATTTTCTGCCCGTGTGTGGGTTTAATGGGATTTCCGAATAGTTCAAGAGCTCATTTTTTCCGAGATGCTGAGAGAAACATGAACTCGTTCACACAGTGGCCCTGAATTGCTTTACCTGAGCCTTTTGCATTCGTTCTCCATCGACTGATGTGCGGTATGAAGCAGTGGACAGTATCTAAGGAGAGAATAAGAATATCCTTTAATCGAGTAAAAAGTCAATAAAACGCATTTTTAAAATTAGCCTGAAGGCATGAGCTATTTTTCATAAGCTTGGCTCCTTCTTTTTCTCTCCTCTTTTCTCTCCAGTCAGGTTTTGTTATTAAGTACTGTGGCTTTTTAATCAAAGCCCACAGTTACCCGGAGTACATTTTTATGCTGGCTCTGCCCCAAGTGCAGGCTGCCGAGGCTGCACATCGACAGAGAGCCCAGAGAAGCGTTCCTCAACTTGGACCTTTTGTCCCAGCTTACTTCCTGTTGACCGATGAGTGGCCCTTTGCCTGGCTTCTTGTCAGGTTGTTCACACAGAAAAGAGTTCAGTGTTTCTAAGGGCAGTGAAATCTTGAAGCAGATTAAACATAGTATGTGATCCTTTAGGAGCAAGAATATCAGCTCTTTTTTTTTCATTTCTTTTTTTTTTTTCCTTTCCCCTTTGTGGGTTTGCTAAAGGACAAAGGTCGCAAGGACGAGATAGAGCGGTTTGCTATGCTGGGGTGTAATTACACTCCTGCTAGGGAAGAACAGCACAAGGTATTTACTGGCTGACTGTTCTCCTTAATGTCAGTGTTGAATCTCTGATCATGTGTAAAGCCTCATGAAAACATACTATTACTTGTCAGAAAATAATTTTAATGGAGTTGCTACAGCTCTGTTGCAATATGTCCAGCCTAAGCACGGCATTCCGTAGCTGGAGGAAAGAGCTGTATTTGTACATGTCCTTTAATGCAAAGCCTGCAGTATGATGTGTTCATCACGTTATCTGTAAAATCTCGTTGTCTACATGCATGTATCAGAGTGTATGTTTGTATGTGCACATATGAATGTGCATAATAATTTTGGTGTTTATCATAGGAATAAATATATAACTGTAGCTGCAGCAGTGCGGTGATCATACAGGCAGCCCTGAAAAAGTCACTGGTGCCCCAAAGCTTTTCTCTTCTCTTCCAACCATGTGAGCTGGACTAGAGAAAGTCACAGCTACTCCCTATGAGCATTATAGGCTTTGCCATGCTTTTTCAGTGCTTATGGTAGGGAGGAAAAGTATTGTAGTGAAAACCTCTGCTTGGTTAGTCCTGTGTGCCCAGTTCTTCTGGTCCACCAGTATTTTACTGCTGTCCTGAGCTACTGGGGATTGATATGAGCAGGAGATTGCTAACTACCTGGCCTGGAGGATGATTCAGGAGACTAAGATGAAGGCTTACAGGATTAAATAAAGAGAAGGAAGATAAAACTAAACATTCAAACCCCACTTTTGGAGAGCAAGCTTGTGTCACAGCCTGCCAGAGGCGGTGGTGGGGTGGCACTGCTCTTTGAGTCATCTCACTGAACACGACAGGGCATGGGACACATGCTTGTTTATACAGGCAGGGGTACCAAGATCTCAGTCTGCTAAATAGAGATCAATCCAGGTCCAAAAAATGCTGAAAAGCTTTTTGTGTGTCTGTGTGGGTGATTTCAGTGATTGAAAGCTTACATTTTTCAGTAACTTTTGAGGATACATCCGGGTAAAACTCGGTAGGGAGAAGCATTGTGGTGTGAGGTTTTAACAGGAAGTTGGCTCAGAGCAGTGCAGGAGTAGGTTATGAGTCTTAGTGTGTCTGTGTGTGTTTCTCTCTCATTCCTCATTTCTGTGTCTGCGTTATTGAGGGACTCCTTGATATCATGAAGCCCATTTGACTTATGACCTAAAACAGATTTTTTTCACATAGGTGAAAGGCTAGGGCAGTATCCCATAACCAACCTAGTTTCTGCATTTCTTTTCCAAACTTAAGCATTTCAGTACTTGCAGATAATTTTCCACTCTCAACATATCTGCCTCCAATGGCTGGGGGATAAGGAGAAATTGTGGGGTTAATTAAACATTTTCAAAAAATCTGCCCAGTAAATTGTAAATAGTTACTAATACTAAACTTTTTAAAAAATTAAGGGAAAAATGCAGCTCAGTTCTCTAATTGGAGAATGCCATTAGTTATTCCTATAATTTATCAATATGATTAATTTATTGATGGCATTTTTTCCCCTCCATACGTTCCTGTTACTGTAGTATTTTTAATATAACAGCTACCAAAGTATCATAAAGAGAGAGAACTAATACTTTATATTTATGGGAACAAACATTATTAAATATGAAAAATTAAAACTCCAATATTTTTACCTTTTTTTTTTTTTTTAGTTGATATTTATTCCAATATACTTTTCCCTTTGTAAAATACTTTAATGTTAATAAATAACTGAGCTTATTATACATGGAAAATGATCTGTCCCCCAGATGTTAGGACTCAAGAACCATCTTTTTTTGGAGCCAGACCACTTATCCATGCATTTATGTCCATGATTTTTATGTCATCTTTATGGTTTTGGCATAGGCAGCCAGACATATTAGCCTCCATTAGTCCACTTTTTCTCTCAGCTTCTGAGGTTTTAGGTGCCTGAGGATCCCTGTGAAACCTGAATCTTGGTCTGTAAAGTTGTGCAGGTTATAGATCACATATAGTTAAAAGGACCAAATTGTCCAAGAAATACACCGAGGTTAAAAAAAAAAAAAAAGGACGGGATTGGGTTGTGAAATGGAAGAAGAAAGAAGGCCATATATGTATTCATTGGAAACTTTTTCCTTGTCTTTGGGCAAGATCAGTGGGCACCAGTGGTGATGGCAAACTGAGAACGCAGAGGGTCTTTTCAGAGTTTGAGTATTAGAGGGCTTCTATTCTTCGACATTTGCTCTTTTTGAAGGACTACAAAGGAAACACAATGGTATCAGAAGTGACTGCAGTTGAAAGACAGCCTTTAGCTTGGCCACAGTTGTCACAGCATTGAAAGGTTGGTATGAAATGGATGAGGAAAGTGTACTCACGCTCGTGGCATGAGGGGCACCAAGAGCACAAAGCCGATGGCTCCCAAATGGCTGAAAGGATAAACACTCGATTTGCACACACGAAGAGAATGTTTCTTTGACAAGGCAAGTTGAATTACACCCGGGGAAAATTCCACATGCCTTAAAAAAAAAAGACATGAAAATCAATATACTGTTTCAAAATATATTTTTATTCCCTCCTTTCAATGAATTCTGTAAGCTGTGTGTCTGATGCCTGGCTTCCAGGTCCAAGCAGCAATGACATTTTAAATAGCTGTGTTTTTTAAGTAACAATCTGTTTTCCTTTTGACTTAAGTGAAATATCGAAGAGTCCACTGCCAAGTGTGCTAAATTAGTTGTTTTTTATTGGACATCATTGGTGAAAAGAGAAATATGCAGTACAGATGTATGCTTGAATGCTCAGGGAGACAACTTTAAGGTGATAGGATGTTGATCACGTTGCTTGGCCATTTGGGCCAGTTCAAAACATCTGCACAGCTCAGCTGAGTTTTGTTTTTACTGTTGGTTGGATAACAAAGCCGATGTGTCAATACAGAGTTTGAACTAATGAAATTACTATTTTCTTGGCTATCATTAAAAAGCCAAGAATGTGGACCATTCCCAAACGTAAATGTTCTTGTCTGTAAATATTTCAGTCGTAAGTAGGTGTAGTTAGAGATATCCATCACAGACAGAAGACCCTCAAACTCAACCCCTCAAATGTCTTCAACTTTTTATAAATCCAAATAGTCTCTTTTTTTACCAGTTATTTTATCTTTGGGAGTTGCATATAAGCAAGCAGTGTCAGCTGGAACAACACTTCTGTGAATTATTTTAAGTTAAAATTCAGCTTTTCACTAGTACTTTCCTATATCCTTTTGGAGTACTGTTTCAGTAGGGTTTTTTTCCCTTTGAGGTCCAACTTTTCTGTCAGCTGCATCCAATACTCATGGATGAAACAGGGCAAAAAATGGGTTTCCCATCTGTTAAGTCTTTTTGAGGATTTCTTCACCTAGTCTGGATTGGGGTGAACCCAAAGTTCTATAAAATGGAGGCAGAGGAGAAGAGAAAGGGGGGAAGGAACATTGTGCTGCTTTTTGAAATCTGAAGAAAAGCTTATGTGTGCAAAGGTGTATTTTCCAACTATCTCTTGGTCTAGTAAAAGGCATTTTCTCTGTACCTGTGTTTCTCCTGTCCTTAGCTTGGCATTGCTAACAATGTCATAACCACAGAAAGAAACACCTCATCCAGACAGCTGGCTGAGTGGTGAAAAGCTCAGGCTGGAGCTCGGGGTCTGAATCAACACCCAGCCTGACCTCTTCCACCCCCACTGAGTGTGTCCTGACCCTCAGGCTGCTCTAACTCCCTTATGTCTGCCACAGCTTTTAGTAGAAATTACAGTGTGGAGGTGAAAGTTCTGTGGAAACCCCGATATTGTTTTGTGTTAGTTTAGATGGATTGGGGTATTTTTCAGAGGAGAAATATTTGTTTGGCAACTTCCCAGCCCATTCTGCTGTTGAGCCTGAAGTAGTTGTATCTGCCTTAGGAACAAGTTGCAGAAAAAATATTAAGGCCTTGGAGAGTCAAAGTGTTGGATTACACAGTCCAAGGAGAGCGAACACGCCTGTGTCCAGGACTGCTCACAGGTTGAACTTGGTCAAAGGAAAGCCCAAAACAGTTCAGTGTAGTTTGTACTGGCAGCAAGAGTATATAAGACTAGAAGGAATTAGAGCTGTGAGAAGTTCACTAGGATAGCCTAGAAGTTAAATTTAATTAAAAGAAGTAAGCATCCAACTTTTAGACATGAATTGGCTACCAGAACACAGCTGAAACTCTGGGGCATTACAAGGTATTGACTTCTTTGTGGGAAGTAGGAGTTAAAACCTTGTGGGCAGGAGCATCCAGGAAGACATCGTAGTAAGATGTGAGAAAGCCTTTGATTTAGAAATTAAATATCTACAGTAAGTAGCATAAATACTGTAAGACACAAGGTTTATAACTGATAAGAGGATTAAAACTTTTCTGTGCCACTCTATGTTGTGCACCTCCCATTCTCATCCCTCAGATAAAAGTCCCTCTAAGCAGAGACATTTTGGTAGTTACGAAATGAACATTGAAAGGAACATGCTGCCAAATGTTAACTCTAAATTAAGATGTTTGTTATATTAAGTGATTATCTCTTTAGGCATATGCCCCAAAAGGCATATCTATACAGAATCTTTTATAAATAATTCTTTCAGAAAATGATAATGATAAAGTGACTTGTAAGGAAGAGAGGACAAGAACTCATTCCCTTTGGCAATGCCTTATTTATTCTGAAGTGTATAAACAAATGGTGTGATAATTCCTTCTCTGGATTAACAAGGCTACCTTCAACATACAGATTTGTCCAGGATTTATTTAATTCTCTCTTTCTCTCTCTCTTTCTCTCTCTCTTTCTCTCTCTCTTTCTCTCTCTCTTTCTCTCTCTCTTTCTCTCTCT
>JAYRBT010000082.1:40150969-40165683 GCA_036023395.1 Myiotriccus ornatus
CTCTCTCTCTCTCTCTCTCTCTCTCTCTCTCTTTCTCTCTCTCTCTCTCTCTCTCTCTCTCTCTTTCTCTCTCTCTCTCTCTTTCTCTCTCTCTTTCTCTCTCTCTCTCTGTCTCCCTTTCTCTCTCTCTGTCTCCCTTTCTCTCTCTCTTTCCCTTCCTTCCTTTTCTTTCTTTATAGAACTTGTGCTAATTCTTCCCTTTTATGTAAAGAAATCATCACTGCATCATAAATAAAGCTAAATATAAATGAATCATTATCTGACAATTCCAGAAACTTCATTTTTTTTCATTTTATTCTAAGTTGTCTTGCAAATTCTTCTTTGCAAATTAGAATGTTGTGTTGGGATTGATCTGTCTCTACAAAGCACTGCATATTTTATAATGCCTGTGCTTTCTTAGGATCTGTCATTAGGCTTTCTGAGAATACCTTGGATGAAATGTTGAAGGGAAACAGACAGCCATGCACAGCCTGTATGAATGCAATATATTTTCTTGGGATGAATGTATGGTGGGGTAGCAGTTGTTATCCATTCCACCCATCATCTCAAAACTGATCCAGTACTTTTGCAGTACCTCATGCCAATGCCGTCAGAGACACCTCCTTTCTGACACAGAAGACCTATCAGAGGTCTCCTATGTGACTTCTACTCTGACGTATCGTGGCCACAACACTGTGCCATTGTTCCATTTAATTTTCTTTAAATAAGTGAAGAGAAATATGTCATTGAGACTGAGATGAAGCTAGTTTTTCTAACGTGCGTTTTAAAACCTGGTTTTCTAGAATTGAAGACACAAGCCCTCAGAATGCAGTTTTAGCTGCATCACTCTAAATAAGAACAGTCTCTCATATCCTCAGTGTTCTTCAGGTATACATTAAGACCAGAGCCTGGTCAGTAGATTTCAATTTCAAATCTTTAGTGTGGTGACAATTTAGTTGCAAGGAGATAAGCTCTGATTACCCAGCAAGCTTCAAGCAGAGATCCATAGTTTTCATCACTTCTGCTGAGATATGTGCTGATACTACATGTCGTTGTCTAGACTCAGTGAACAGTTATAAAAAGAATAACACGTTAAGTAATATTGTTAAAAAGAAGGGGAGATGAATTTGCTGCTTTAAGTGAAAATAATTTAAAGGGCATAAGAGGACGAAACTTTCATCAAACCCAAACACAAATGTAACCACAACAGCTACGTTTTGATAACCATTGTTATGAAACTGCAGGGCTTGACTTGGCAGGTTAATGTAGTCTATTTAAAAGGTAAAATAACGCAATATTTTGCATGTATAGTCGATGCTAATGTATGATTTTTGGCAATTACAAGAATGCTTTTTATGATCAGAAAATGTGTTTTGCCTGTCTTACTAGTTGCACAAGATGACTTTAAAGTGCTTCTGGTCTGGTGCAATAACATTAGTCCTTTGTGTAGCACAGTGTCCTACAGCGAGCGTAATGACAGTGTAGTTATCATAGCTGTTAACAAATGGGGCTTAATGGTTGCTTCAGTCTTTATGACTCAGGCGAGACCCTTTAAAAATTGTACTGTAAACTCATTAGACGTAATTTGAATTTGGAAGTTCTAGAAATAGATGCTAGTGGATAGACTTCGTTGATGGTTATAGAGCAAAACAATTAATCCCTAGTTTATTTATTCTGGTGGGTTGTCTTTTTCTTTGTTGATACTTGTTCATGTTCTTTCTCTGAAGACCCCTAGGGTTGTTTTATCGGTTGGTTGGTTGTGGTTTGTTTTGTTTTTTTGGTTGTTTTTTTTTAGTGGGGTTTTTTTTTTGTTTTCTTTTTAAAGGGAGGCAGTAAAAAACCTGTTTTATTTGTGTCAATTTAGGTTTGAGGAGCTTAAAACACCTGGTTTTCAGTTCTGCTCTCTGCCAGCCCTCAACTGTCCTGATAAACTGTGCTCTTTCATGGATGTGAAGTGTAGTGGTATAAACAGCTGTCCCCCTAGTGAAAAAATCGAAGCATTAAATCAGTGTTGATGTCATTTCCCCCCCCCCCCCCTTGACTGCTGGTAAATAGTGGTTGAAGTTCATGTGAACAAGGATGTTTAGAACAGTATGTCTTAACTGCCTGACTCTCAACATGAGGCAATGTGTAATTCACATAAGCCTTCTGCAGAAGTTTCTGGATCACATACCAAATGAAGTGTTGGCCTCATAAGACAGAGACCCTGATTGAAGTTCAGCTTGCTGTTCCGCACAGACTCTTTTTTTTCAAGGACAGAGCTCTTCCCAAGGTCACGGAGCACAATTGAGTAGTTAGATGATCTTTGGCTCATCAGCTGTTCAGTCTTACGATAGAGAAATAGTTCATTTCCAGCATTCACCGTTCTTCTGAATGGAGGTGCTCAGTGGAGTCACCCAGATTTGGGAACAGTCAGAAGCATCCCCTGGCCGAGGCCGTTAAAATGCTCTTCGGGAAGTATGCAGAGTATTGCATGGATGAGCCAGGCATAGGCACGTTGAGTCAAGGGGTGGACATGAGCTACTAATTAGGCAAAACAAAATAAAACTCAGACTTGGAGCACTTTATGGGTGAAAGCCAGCAATGTCTCCTGCTCCAGCGGTGATTTATGACACGTCCTCAACTATGAAACATCTGGGAAGAGAGATCGCTAAAGTCCCTTTGAGAAAGCAGGATGGCAGAGGAAGGCAACACATATGAAAACTACCAAAATCTTGCCTGAGTCTTTTTAACTCTAAAAAAACAAACAAAAAAATAAATGTTGCTTCCTCTCTCCTTAGCCAAGCATAGTGTTATGCTCCTGATGGATAAGGTCATTATTTTATTTTTCCCAGATAATGAGGTCTCATTTAGGTTAATAATATGGCAAAGCAACCTGCCAAATTAGAGCCTCAGCTCCTGCCTGTTCTGTTATGTCATTATTTCTGCACACCCATTGTTTTACCACATAGTACATTTTATTTGGTGTAGTGAGGCTTTCTGTTATGATACTTGCTGATATGGAACATATGATATTGTGACTAGTCCACGTTTTCTGTCATATTTCGCTAGCATAACCTTGCAAGTGGTATGAAAGGCTTTTACACCTGTCAGAAAGGCTTACTTAACTCATATGTTAGAGCTACTGCAAAACTGTCTTGCAGAAATGAGCTGCAAACTCAAAGCAGCAGATTGAATTTTGTAATTTATTTGTTCACAGCGCAGGTCAATTAATTTATTTCACAGTGATGTAATATTTAATATTTGAAAAAAATAGATAAAGCATGGGTGAGAAGCCGTTCTCTGCCGTTCTCTGTTCAGCTGAGCAAAACAGCAAATTTTTCTCCTGTTTGCAGCAAATACAAGACATGTTATATGCATAATACTATTCAATGAATAATAGGCATGCTTGCTGAAATGGTTTGGACTGTATTGTTATTCCTGTCAACAGAAGATTCCTTAACATTCCTTATTAAAAGACACAGTACAATTAAACAAACAAATAATTCTTTCCCAGACAGGAAAAATAAATAACCTTTCTGGGCCTCCCAAGCTGAAATTGTCATGCATATTTTATCCATAGTTCATTGAGACATGAAATATATCTCCCCTTTTGCGTTCTACGAGGCTTTGCAATGTGGGGCCCAAGTTTAGTGCAAACCTTTCCTCTAAACTGTAATGCAAATAATCAATGATTATCACAGTGTCCTATTTTTTGTCATCTTTTAAAATAGCACTTGAAGAGGTAGCATTATGTGCTGCCTCTTCAGGTGCTATTCCAGGTTTCTTTATTCCAATTCCTCAAACCTCCACACTAATCACAAATGATTAGGAAAATAAACTGCTGAGTTTGACTTTTAGATAAAGTCACCAATACCAAGAAACCTGAGAGGAAAGAACTGCCAACAGTAGAAACCCAGAGTTTTCTTTATATAGCAAGAAATGCTTGTAGGTCCAGTGACGTACCCTGTGGAGGATAGAGAAGAGTAGAATATGGGCAAAAATGTATATAGATTATGTGTTTTAACTGGAATGCATCCTGTAATCTCAAAGAGTAACTTGTGGACACTCCTGGCCTGGTCTTGGTGCATTTTCTCCATCAGGTCTCATAGATTCTCCCTTCCCAAAGAAAGGCCAAAGGAGAGATACCCTTACATGTTCCCCAGCTGCCTGGTGGTTCTCCTGCCAAGATAGATGGTAAGGCTTTGTTCTTAGCAAATGAACTAGGTATTTTCATCCTATTTTTAAGATAAGTTACAGAGATAATTACAACAAATCTATCTTTCAAGGGTATTTTTCTATACCAATTTGTTAAGGTGAAGAGTACATGTGCTGCAGTCTTAAGGGTTGGATTTGATGACCAGATTTTTGTTTTCTTTGCATGAGTAAGTGCTTAACAGTTTGCCAGTAGGTCTTTTTTAATAGCACTCTTAACATTCATGCCAGTGCCAAAATATATGAATTCTGTCATGTTTTCTTCTTCTTTACTTTATAAATTCATTTATCATTTCTGGTTTTGTAAACTTATTGTAAACAGCATCTTGTCCGTGTTATCATTACTGTGTATGAACTGTATGAATTTTTGAGGAATACCTGTGTGACAGTTGAACTATTTTGTCACTGAATGCCAAACCTTGGTCTCATGCTAAAAGGGTATGCTGATTTTAGATAGTATGCATTTATCCATTCTTTATATCAAAATATGTAGCAGTGTTCTGTAGAAGACAAAAAAAAATATTTTTCTCCGAAGCCTTTAAGTTATTGCTTCACTTTGATAGCTCATGTTATGGCTTGTCATTATATTTAATAGGAATAAGTGGCATATAAAGATGCAGAGTTGTTACAAATTGGCAAAATAAACAGCAGCTTGGACCATAATGGTAGTGGTCCAGCTGTGTATGTCGACCATGGCAGAGCCCTGGGAACTTAACATTTTTTGGTGCCGTGGCCAACAAGGTATTGGGAGGGGCTGGAAGGTGGCTGCTACTGGAATAGGGTGAACTGTAAGGGGACTCTTTTCACGTGGTCTTTCAAGACCTTCAAAACAAATAGTTAATGTTGTTCTTCTCCGGTGACAAGAACCACCCAGCCATGGCCCCTTGTGTCTGCAACAATGAAGGTCTATTTTGTTTCTGATCAACCTTCAGATGCCTCTGTTAGTGCTTAGGTGAGCAGTGATGGAGGCTGTCAGATACCATCAAAAACTGATTAAGCTAATGAGCTTGTTTTGCCATTTGATGTGCTTCTCAGTAACTGTTCTGAAGGTGAAAATCTGGTAGGCACACGATCTTCTGGACTCAGAAATCCAGTCTGCTCTTCCCTTAGATATGCTAATATGGGTCATCTATTTTGCCTGTCACTCATAATCAGACTCATTTAGATCACCTTTGATTTACACAGTGTTTTCTAGCCTTTTTCTTTGAGGACATATTTTTGAGAAATTAAAATTTGCTTTGACAAGTTCTGTTTCTGGTGCTGGTATCCCTGCTTATGGAAGCTTTCAGATGAGCCTCTTTATATACTCTTTGCAGCTGTAACAGCTGTATTGCCTTTCAGTTGTCATACAGACAAAATGGTAGTGTGTCAGCAGTTACTTCCTGAGATCTGAACTAAGCCTAAGAACACTGAAGTCTGCTCTTCCAGTCAGCCTAGATTTCTCAAGTGGTATCAGATCTTCTCTTAGACCCTTCATCCTTCTACTAGCTGTTGCCTTTCCTTAAAGAGTGTGAGAGCATCAGGTTTGTCCTAACTAGATTTATAGTTTTACCTATCAGGCATTAGATTGCTCATGATATTAGTTCCTCTGACATCCTGGGGAGGTGGTTTCACAGATACATTTAAAGTCATATGGTGGCACAGATGTGAGGAAGCAGTGCTCTGATGGTCAGCTTGGTATTCTACTGAGTAGGCATTGCTTATCAGTGTCTGACTTGCCTGTTGTTTACTCAGTTGTCAATATGCCCAACATTATGCTGAAGTTTCCCATTCTAACTTATGGCAATTTGCCAAAAAAAAAAAAAAAAAGAAATTGCAGATTTGATCTTTGATCTCATCATCATAGTCGTCTTCTAGTTAGTAACATTATATAATTCTTATTTTCATGTGTTTGAAACCTGCCTTGGAGCAATCAGTTGCTAATAAGTTCCTACAAGATGAGAAATCTTCTTTTAGAAGTCCTAATTAATGATGCTTCCTGTGACTGGTAACCATCTTCTCTCTTAAATTGTAGTTTTATTCTTGTTTTTTTTACAGCGGTTTTCTGTCTACTTCTCATCATTAACTATTGTTTATTCCAGAAAGAGTAATTACTTGAGGATGAGATTCTGTTTGTTGCCTCCTTTGATAACCTTTTTTTGCTGTTTGCTGATGCAGCCATGATCCAGATGTTCCGAACTTCTATTTCAGAGTTGTAGCAGTTGTACAACCTCAGAGATTTTGTTACCTTTCAGCTTTCAGAGTCTATGCTTGCCAGTATAAAGTCTGTTACTTTGCTGTGTTCTGTGCCACACATCCATTTTTTCTGTTCCTCCTGAGTAGAGGAACTTTTCTTAGACAACCAGAAAGGTCCTTTTAAATTGGAATCTACCCCTTAGACCTACGTAATTCAGATGTCATCAACGGGAGTGAAAGCCTAGTAGAGTCTTACAATCTTTCTGCAACATCAAGACAGAAGTCCCAAGGAAAAGAATTATTTAAATTAAATGTATATGATATGTGTATATATGTTTGTATATATGTGTATATATATGTATATACTTAGCTGAAACAAACTTTACGCAAATATGAGGTTTAGAGACAAATTTAATCAAGAGGATTTTTGGCCTTAAATACTCTTAACATATGTGTATTTTTGTGAGGAAAACCCCTTTTTTATTTTCTTGTGTTGAGGAGGTTTTTTTATTGTGAGTCTGATTAATCAGAGCACCTAAATGCTGGTTTTACACTAAGCATGTGCTTAAGGACTTCTGCTTTTGGGAATCCTGGCTCCATGAAAAGAAGCTGATCAGACAGTATTTTGAGCCATGAGGAGCTTTCTGTGAAATAAGCTGACAACAGCTCCTTAACCAGTTGAAGACTGGAAGCACAAGCCTGCATAATCAGCAATGGTCCTGCTGCCAATAAGTGAGACTGGATATTCAATCTGCCAGCTGGCATCTTCCCTTTCCCTCTGAATTTTGATTATTTTTATAACAATGACAGTAAAACTTTGTGCTTTGCATCTGAGAAGCTTACAATGCTTTACAAATGCGTGATAACTTGTTAATTGGATTAGTTAGTCTAGTTGCCAAAAGGTGAATATAAATGTATTACTCCCATTTTACAGAAAAAGAAATTGAGGCAGCAAGAGGTTAAGTTTTAGGAAGGTTTGCAGATTGTTTAGCATTGGTGTAGTGAAGGAAATAAAAAGGGTAAGCTCAATTGATAAACAGAAAGTGAGATAAAATAGGGTAACATTTCCTCTTTGGTGCTCTAGGGCAATCACTGAGACTGTATCTTTTATTTTACCCTTTGGATTTTAGCCCTGTGAGCTGGACCAACTCATCTTTCATTTCTGAGAGGAAAGAATAACTCCTCCAAAGACAAAGCTGAGATAGAAATAGATAGAATCATTTAGGTTGGAAAACACCTTTAAGATCATCGAATCTAACCATTACCACAGCACTTCCAAGTCCACCACTAAACCATGTCCACAAATAGCACATCTTTTAAATACCTCCAGGGATGGTGCTCAACCCCTTCACTGGGCAGCCTGTTGCAATGTTTGACAACCCTTTCGGTGAAGAAAATCTTTCTAATGTCCAATCTAAACCTCCACTTGCACAACTTAAGGACGTTTCCTCTTGTCCTATTTCTTGTTACTTGGGTGAAGAGACCAATATTCACCTCTCTACAATCTTCTTTCAGTAGTTATAGAGAGCAATAAGGTATTCCCTGAGCCTTCTTCTTCAGGCTTAACAACCCCAGCTGCCCCAGCCGCTCCTCATAAGACTTGGACTTTTAAGACTTTTTAGCATTATTATTTTTGTGAAGAAGATGGATGTAGCTTGTTAAGAATATGATGTAAGTGGGGCCAAAAGAATTAGAAAAGTCCTACTTAGGCTGTGGGAGAAGTGGAAATACTTCCAGGGCACTTGCTGTGCTAACTTGGGTCTGCTCTGACCCGTTTCCCTGGGTCCTGCAGCTATACTTGTTCCACCAAGCAGACTGGCTTGTTCGGAGCTCTTTCAGGGATCCCTGCACATTTCTACCCTGGATATAAATGCCATCAGGCTCAGTTTCACTGAGGGCAATAGTGACCTCCAGCAGCCACAAAGCAAACCAGTGTCTCTGTGACCGTGATGCAGTCAGCTGTTATTGATCCATCCCCTGCCAGGAAACAGGCTTTGCGCATGCGAAGTTACAGACATCGTCCTTTTCTCAATTTACTGCCCTTCTCTCGCACAGGGAGATTTGGAAATTTATGTGTGTAGGGTATGAAGCAGGTTATTGTGTTTTAGATTAAAAACAGTGGAACTGTCCTTGAAAGGTACAGCCTGGGGAAGTAACAATGAAAATGGGCTTAACTAAAACAATTTAAGAAGAGATTAAGAAAAATGCTTTGATCTCCCATGGCAATGACAAACTTGAGCAGATGTACCTGAAATCTGTAATGCTTCCTTCCACTTTCAGTTAAGACCACCAGAATCTGTAAGACTTATTTTTTTGCATTTTTATTTCAAAGAGAATCTCATTGTGGTTGAGTGAAATTCTCATTAAATTGAGCTAGCTTGGTAGTTAAAGTGGTTTCCAGTAGCTAGCTAATCTGTTGGGCATCACACGTAATCAGAGAAGGATGATTACTATAGTCTGTGTCTACACAGCGAGTTGTTTGTTCTGTGATACGTCTGCATCAATCCACATTTGGATTTGAGTTATAGTGCATATATATTATTTATATATAATAAATATATAAATTTAAGGGAGCACTTTAGGATTTATTAGGGTACTGCATACTTGGTGTGGGTATGTTGTCAATATGGTAAGTTACACTAACTGAAAACTTCACTTCTTATTTTTATTTAAAAGTTATTATGCATACATATAATAATATGCATGCTTGTATGGTCTGCCTACTTTGTAAGGAAAAAGAATTAAAGAAGAAAGGATGCACTGGTTTTAATTCATTCAGCTCCTTAAAATATACATAGCAGCACATTGCTTTAAAATTATATAAGAGAGCAGAACAATTAGAGGCAAAAAAAAATCATGCTTTCCAGCTAAAACTTGCTTTTCATTGTACCAGCTCACTGTGGTTTGACTGCATGACCCAGCTGCAATGAATGGAATCGAGCAAGAGCCATTTGCCTGAGTCTTTCCTACGTGCTAACAGGAAGAAGTAGTGGTGACAGTCATAGCCTTCATCATCACTGGGAGAGAACGGGGAGGGGGGAGGGAAGAAAGACCAAGAGCAAATGAGAACAATATTTGGCCCAAATTAGTTTCCTGACCAAATACTTGGTATTTTTGTTCCAAAGGCCTCTGGCTCACAATGAAAATGAGCTAATCCCTATTAGGAAGTCTTTCTGGATTTTGACTGGGAAGTGTTTGGTTGAATGAATGAGCTCTGAGAGAAGCTTTTGTCCATGTTGTGTTCTCATTAACAGTGTTCTCATTAGTGGAGCCATGTGATAAAAATGGGTGCACTGCCCTAGTTTTTATTTATTAGAACTCAAATCCAATGTGCAAATATCCCTGATTTTTTTTTTTAAATTTCCTCATCCACCTATGCTGTGCCTTGCATGAGTGCCTCGCTACCCTGTCCCTTCCGCTGTGTACAGTCCAAGTGTAAGAGTATCATCCTCCTTTTCCTTCCTTTTTAATTCCTTTGGCACATGCCATGAGCTGGCAAGATCTTGCCCCACACCGTAAGCTTGGTAAAGGCTAAACAGTGACACTTGCGGAGGGATATGTTCACCCTACCCAGTTTTGGAAACAAACATAAAACTCAGTTTGATAACTGGTTTCTCTAGGCTCTGTATATACTCTCCAGAGAGAAGCTCCTTCAGAGGTGGTTCGGAAAATGAATCTAGCGTTGGTGCTCTGACATGTCCTACAAAGGAACTACTCTCCATTTCCTCTGGCACATGAGGAACCTGGGGTTCCTGTCCTCCTGAATTAGTCAACATTGCCTGAAGCTGGGCCAAACTGAGGTTTGGAAGCTGAGCTACCTTCGGTTGTGTTTTGGTGAATAAGTTTTCTCCTGCAGCAGCCATACTTTGAGAAAAAAAATAATAATCTTCTAATACATGTTCCTTTGATTAAAAAAATAATGATTTTAAGTATGTTCAGAAAAGTTCTAAGACCCCAAGTCCATCTTGAATGTTTTTTTAGCTGTGTTTATAGGACAGAAGCAAGTGTCTGTGAAGCAAGTTGCAGCAGGGAATTACTGCAGCAGGCAACCAAAGGCTGTGACAGCAGGAGAGTATTGTCTTTCTCAACCTGCCCTAGAAATGTGCTGCAACCCCAAACTGCAGCATCTGTCAAGATAAGGTTTCAGTTTCTTTGTTCTGTGCCCTTGGCCCTTCAGCTGCGATCAAGCTATCCTTTGCGTTGTGGGGTGTTGATAACAAAGCCCCTCCTGAGGCAGCTAGACCGAATCTTACAAAGGTGATTATCGTGTTGGAGTATTAAAAGTGTACATACAGCACTTTATGGGCTTGGTCTTGCTTGAGATATAGGGCTGGACTCCTTCCTCGGAGAAATTTTCCGTTTAAGTACTTAGTACTTTCTGTTTCTGATTTATCTAGAAACTCTGGCATTTTCTCTGTCTAAAAGTCTCATTAGTAGTAAGACTCTCATGATATTTTGGCCAGTCTACTCCACGTTTTGGATAAAATCAGTGAGTACAGAAACATATCGGACAAGAACTTTTTTTTTTTAACTGAAAGCTTAAATTCCAAGCAAAGACTTGGGTTAGTTTTCTCTTTATTTTTTATCCCTAATTTGTTTGTAGGTTTCCATCTTAATTGCTAAAATTAGCAGAGAAGGGATATTGGGGGCTGGAGAGGAGGCTAAGAAAACAGGCTAGGGAAGACGGGATGATGGAAGAAAATGACAGACATAAAATGAAGTAAAGGAAAGATTTGTTTGAAACAAAGCAGGAAGTATGGGAAAAACAGAAAATTTGGGGAGAAAAAGTGAAAAAAAAAAACAAAACAAAAAAAAAACAGGAAATGAAAAGAATTGCATGGCCAGAGCATGAGGTCTTCACTCCTTGCCTCTATTGGTATGCTTATGTAGTTGCTGGAAGCACACATGGTTTTATAGAAACATTTTCCCTCTTGTCATCCCTGGATGGAATGATTCCTTTGAAATGACTTACAGGAGTGGAAAAGTCATTAATCAAGCCATCTTCCTAGCCTATGTGTGAGTCTTTCTCTTTTTAAGTCACCTTAGAGGAGGTGCTGGGAGACGAGGAGCTGGAAAGTGAAGAATAGAAGGGATCATCTCAGGGCTGGAAAGAAAATGGACAAGTCTGTTTGGAAAAAAAGAAAGAAACAAATAAAGCAGCCTACCACACAGCTTCCTAGTACCAATGTATCTCTAAAAGAAAAAAAGGAGAATGTGATTGTGTGTGTTTTGCTAGACGAAGGTCCATTAAAAAAAAAAAAGGCAAAAGCTATCAACTTTTATAAAAATATTATTTTCTACTTTATTTTTTATATATAAAAATAAAGGGAACACTTAAATGAAACACCTAATTTTATTTGTGCTTGTTTGGATGGTATGATGGCCAGGAATTGTTTGTTTCAAGGGGGTCTGCTTCACCTCTTCGTTCTGCTATGGGAACAAGTCTCTCATACTGTTTATGTCTCAAGACCCATGCCAGAAGTCTGCAGTTCTTGTCTTCCTGTGCAGAACCGTTTTGCTTGGCCGTGAGCATAAAAGCTCTAGGGAGGCATTGTCTATTAAGGCTAATTCTGTTTCAGCCTTATCCAGTGCTTTTTGTCTTTTGTGTGGCTCTCTTGCACTGTGTAGTTTGGCTGTCGTTATAATCCCTGTGCCTCTAGCTTATGGAATGTTGTGCTGATTCTTTGCAGTGGCCATGTTCCATACGTTCTTTCTCAGAAGTTCTCAGAGTTTAAATGTATGCACTGATCAATCTGACCTACACAGAACCACCTACAGAATTTTGTGCAGCAGTGCCAGTAAATCCGGGCTGCACCCAAGCATGGCTGGTACTGACTGGAAGATGGGGCCAGTGAAGGTCTCTAAACAAGCTGTGCAGGAACTGGGGTTTTCAAAAGCACTTGAGCATCTCGGAACAGACAGTGCAGTGCTGTACTGAACTGAGTAGGCCTGTCCAAACTAGCACTGAAACAATGACACGGGGGTGCTCTGCTAGACCTTTCTATACTTGAGAAATAGGCCTAAATATCCTGGAAGGACCACGCTCTTAATGCATTGCTCTCTGCCAGAGAGGCATACAACTTTGTTCAGCGCTGGTGGGAAGGTCTCTAATGGATGCTGGAGAAATGTGCTGTGGGTGTGCGTGTTGCATTTCAAGAGCAGAAAATTCCACTGTCTTGTAGTGGCAGTTCTAGAAATGCTGCTGATTTATTAGAATGTTTCTGATAGTACCCTCTAACTGGCTTCTTTTTTGGTCCACACTGCTTGTTGCTGTTGCCACTGCTGAAGAATGGTGATTATGTATTATATATTATAGTATTATGTATATATATAGTATTACGTAAAGTCCTGGAGAACCCAAAGAAAACCAGAGTGCTGTGGTTCTGCATGATCTCCACACATGTATTGAAAGAACATCTTGCCCCAAGATCTTACTGCCACATGCATGTTTTCTGATGTTCCACAGAGAAACAACATATATTGGGGGAATGATTTTATTCAAATTCTTAAGAGGATACTGTGATGAAGAGCTTTGGTGCTACATGCAGTATCTGGGATAATATCCAAAAAGCCCAGATGTTTAGTCTTCAGTGGCTTCATTTTAAGCTATTAAATGTGGAGTTTATTTTTTTGTTGGAAGTTGACTTTTTCTCCATTTCCCTCACATACACCGAAATTTTGACTTTCCTGAGGGAAGCTTGATTCTGTTGCTTAGCCCATTAAACAAGTGCAATGCTCTTGTGCCACATGTATGCATTAGGATTGAAATTACATTATTTGCTGCACTTCTTTTTTTTTTTGTTTATTTTTTTTAAAGATTTTAGTTTTAATTATCTGGGACAACAATGCCTTGATGCAATAAGTGCAGATTTCCTAACTGACAAAATTCCTGATAGGAAAGTGAAATGGGCATGCTAATTAAATGTAATTGCAGTGCAGACTAAGGGAGGGAAAGGCTGCCTAACACCATAGCCTGTCTCCTATCATATCACACTGTCATATTTTGCATGAGGTCCTTCATCTAGTCCATCTGCTTGCTTCTAGATAAAGGCAAAAAAGGCTACTTCTTTTTAACATCAATATTCGTCCCATTCGTTTTTGGAGAGAAAAAAAGAAAAAAATTAGTAATAAAATGAAAGGACAGAATGGTATGGTTTCTAGAAGGCTAGGGAGATTTTCTCTTTCCAAATGTGTTCTCTGTTTGTTGCTGGAACCTCATGTTGTCTTCCAGTGCAGTAGAGAGTGCTAGGGAGGGTGAAGCTGTTGTGCCCTGTGACTAGATATGACAGTGGCAATCCCCATTTCCTTCAAAGGTTCCAAGCTGGGCATGTGAGGGAATCTGCACCTCTGGGAAGTGATTACTTGAATTAGACCACTCCCTCACGGCGGGTTATGAATATGAGGACTGTTTTATCCTTTCCCAGCCATGTACAGTGAGCTGTACCCCCCCACCCTTGCCCTTTAACAGTGAAAAATCTACCTGCTCTCAGGGTCATATAAGACAATATCATCTCAGTGTAATAGAAATACCCAGTACAGGATCTTCTGATTGCATTATATGCAGAAATACGTGGGTATGCCATCTCCTGATTGATGCAACATCTGCCTGTGTCACCTCTGGAAGAAAGATTTCTAGGCTTTCCCCAGAAATACAAAATGGCATTTTATGGTATAATTAATACTAGGAAGGTGTAAGGGTAGATTAACAAGCTGCTGCCAAGGCTGCCACCTCTGTGTAATGGAAATGAGATGGGTTGCTTTTTGTGGACACCCTTTTGATCATGGGTCCTGAGTAACAACTCTGTTAATTTTTTCAGCCAGCTAGTACCTCATTGTCTTCCTCCACACACATCTCACTGCTTTCAGGGTCTAGTCAGGGTGTGTGAAGTTACTTTCCTTTGCATCTTGTCACAAAAGCGACTTTGAGAACAACAGGCCAGCGACAAAGTAAGCAGCCTGCAAATTTTGTAGTGCATTTATACTCTTTAAGAAAGCACAGCCATGCCTGCTGGATATTTGTCTGGCTAATTCTTGCTGTTGACAGGAAGCAGACATTCAGTCTCAAAACATTTACACATCTCTGCATTGACAACAACATGTATTTGGTGTCTGCGTGAGAGGAGCGCTGCGGTGCCTTCGACTGTTCTGCCTCGCCTGCTGTAGCAAACGTGGGCCAAGCGACTGACCAAGAACCTACACGTGCAAGTGTCTGAGATTCAGCACCATTTCTTGAAAGGCTGAAAAAAAATTTTAGATTGCTGGCTCTTTATTTCTTTGATATGGTGTATCAATACCCGCCATAGCAGAAGATCTTCTACCTGAAAGCCAGTGTGGTTTCCGAGCCAACAGGGGTACCACAGACATGG
>JAYRBT010000082.1:40165783-40274801 GCA_036023395.1 Myiotriccus ornatus
GCAAGCGTGGGTAGAGCCCAAGCGTGGGTAGAGCCCTCCTAGAATCTTCGTTCGCGAAGCCTAGCCATGATGATGGTGTATCAATGCCCTTCTGGGCATTTCAACTCTTTTTTGCTCTTTTTGTGCATTTTGGCTTCGAGGACAAAATATGTTTGCTGGGTTTGCATGTTCCAGCAAAACTCCTCGCTGCTTCCTCTTTCCTTTTTTGTTTATTTGATGTTTTAAGCTGATGCACAACCACTCTCTCCAAACTGAGATCATACTACAGACCTGGGCATCTCTCAGTAATTTTCTGTGTAATTTATTAAAAAATGTATTTTTAATAACAAAATGTCAATCATTAATAACAAAATATGATTGTATCTGAATTGCCCTCACTTTCATTTTTAAAAAGAATATTTTAGCAAACAAAATCCCCCATCCTCCCATTTATCTTCTGTTAATAATAAGAGAAATTATTATGAAATGCATACCTTAAACTGAATTCATGGGGTGAAAGTTGTCTTCCATTGTATATTTGGCTTTTCACTGGCAATATATATAAATGAGTTTGCTTTTTAGTTAAATCCTTAAGGGTGTCCAGGTATCCTAAATAAAATGGTTTAATGTTCAGAGGATGCCTGAAAATATAGGGAGAACTACTGAAGATAGTCACCGCTGATGTAGCTTCCTATTGATATTCTTATAATGTGAGTACAGGACTGGACATGCCAGTCAGCACCACTGGCAACACCTGCCTTCCCTTCTACTTCTAAGGCATATACCAGATCTCCCATTTCTTCACTAATGGTATTGCTTCTAAAACTCTCTCAATTCCTACTTGTTACACAGAGTTGGGAAGCATTATGCAATTACACAGAAAAATAATTAGATGATCCTGAAGACTGGATTGTGAGAAACAGAGAACAAATCCAACAGTAAAATCACGTATTTGGGAAGTAGCAGAAACTGTGAATGAAAAGTTGGAAGCTTATCTATAAGCAAAGTATCAGATGATTTAGTAAATGCCCAAGCCAAAAATGGGCACTGTTGTGAGGGCAACAAATATGGTACAAAGATTTATCAGGTGAGATCAATCCAGTAGGAAAACGATAATATTAGAAGAATTATGTAATTCACTGGTATAAGTCTGTGTGGTCATCTAGGGTAGAGTTTTCATCATCCACATTCCAGAAAGACCCAGGATGCCTCTTGCATTTTGCCTTTTTACTCTACGGGCTCTGTGAAAACTTGTTGTGGATGTGAATTTCAGTGTGCAAGAAGCTTCCTACATGTTGGCATTTGTACACAGGGGATTGTGCTCCTGCTGGTTTGACCTCCTGATGCCTTCACAGTCATCATCCAGCTGGCTTCAGTATGGGCTCTGGATAGCATCTTCATTAGACCTTTGTGGTCTGTGACCACCATGTACTGTACCAGCAGATGATGGTAAATTCAAGCTGACACTAGTTACCTTAAATTCAAAGTAGGAAGGAAAATGTTTGCTTAAGATTCAAATATATTATTTAGTTTATTCTTTTTCTTGTTTTAGCGATATGTGATTCATAATTATAGGTAACTTCTACTAGTTCAGAAATTCAGATTTGATTAAAAGCCATCATTTCAACCATTTTCTCTATGTCTTTCACTTACCCAGACTGTGGACCTATCTTGGATCTGAAAAACTGTATTGGAGATCTTGAAAAGAGGTTTTTCTGTGATTTTTTTTTGCCTTTTTTTTTCCCCCCCCCCGTCTCAGCCTGGAAAACTAATAGCCATTTCTGGCTACCATAATAATACCATTTTTGAACTTCGGGCTACAGAGAAATATGGTATGGCAGAAGGCTCAGAAGGTGCAATTGGTATTTAACCACAAAAGGAAAAGAACACTCTGGGCAATATATCTATAAAACTGTAGAGATACTTAAATTCTGTACTATTTAAGTCCAGAATCATTGGGCACTGAATGTACACAGTGTCTTTAAGGTAGATTTTGTTCTGACCTGTGTAGTGTGGCTTATCCTGCTCTATGCTGCCCATCTCTGCTGTGCTTCCCCTCCATTGCACAGGTGTAATGCTGGTTGTGACCACCAGTCGTTTCTTGAAAGCACATTGACCTCTTGCTCAAAGGTCATCTGTTCATCTGTGTTTTGGCATTATGGTGATGGTGGTATCAGGATCCTTTTCTTAGTATCAGAATTATGAAATATTCAGACAGTATTGCTCATCTCTGCCTAAAGCTCCAAGACATCATGAGTGTTGATGGGTTGAAATAGGAGCTCTTTGCATGCTATCCAAGATGTTTATCATAGCAAAGGTTGATGTGCCAGAATTGGCCAACTGGCATGAAAAAAACATTTCACTTTCTTGGGAAAGTGCTATCACTTCTATGCCTTTTAGAAACTCTAGTTGTTTTCTGAATTACAAGTGGTTTGCATAAAGAACATAAATTGCTGAGCTCTTTATCACTGCTTACTGTATGACAAATAAACAGTCCAATTTTTCAAGTGCAGTGTCTTGAAAATGAATGTGTATTTGAAATGGAAACCATTTCAGTACTTGAGCATCCTCCCTCTGGAACAGACTGGATAATAACATGTTCATCACCTTGGGTTATTTTAATATTTCCTGAAGCCTGCACAAGATGCTTTCTATTTTCTTGTCAAAACATATTGAAAGGAAAATTATTTTTAATAAAGTACAGTAATCACAGTGTGATCACCAAGTGCATCTTCTCTTGTCAGATTGTTTCTTCCTACTTGCAAGTATTTGTGGTTACTTAATGTTAAGATTGCTGAGCAATCCAGTGCTGGGAGGAAGAGAATGGAACATTTCAATTCTTACAAAGAGCCCTGGGTGATACAGAACATCCTCCTTTGCCTCCTAGCATAGTATCATTGTTTAAAATGAATGCTGGAAGAGTTGACTGCTGAGAGATTTAATTTTTCCCCTTGCAGTATTTCATTGCTGTCTTCCATAGGTACTGTACACTGGAAGTAAAGCATCCCATGATTCTCTGTTTTGCCTGTCCATAAATGCCTGCTGGAGTGCCATGCCAGATACCAAGCCTAAAAGATGCATGATAATATTAACATTAATTTCTAACTAGTCCATGGGAGCACTGGAGTTAGTCTCATAGTTTCTTAGGTTATATGTCCTTTTGGTGAACAGCTGGAGGATAACTTGCTTAGCTTTGGGTAAACTGAAGTCCAGTATTTAGAAGAGAAGATTGGTTGTCTAATACAGGCACTGGGAACTTTCAGACGTAATGGCTGAATGATTTTTTTCAAAACTCCTTCTGTACACCAGGTTTTTCACTCAAATCTCTCAGCTCTAAAATAAGTGATGGACAAATCTCAAGAGATTTGGTTTCATATCTTACCCAAACATTATCCGAGCTAAGTAAAGCTCTGGAGTCTGCATAACTGAGCATGAAACCTCAGAAGAGCAGACTTTCTCATGAGAGTGTCAGTGTTTCCTGCCGGGCTGGAAATACCAAGAAAATAGTCTTTCTTGTGGTATTTTGAAACTTCAGCATCTGTATGTTGCTGTAATGAGAGAGAAAAGTGACTGTGAAAAATAGTGTTTAAAAAGTGAACCCTTTTTCAATCTTGGGTGGAAGGGTTCCTTTAGAGTTATTCAGTGAAGCTCTTAACCGATTCCATAACTCTGTATCTCAAAGTAGGTGATCTAAATCTGAAACTGCAAGTTCTGGGTATTGCAAAATATCATCACTTCTGAGTAATGGAGTATTTCTTCAGTTAAGGAAAGAAATAGCTATTTTATCCTTCCCTCCCTTTTATGTAAATATGTAACTAAGCACTGCTCTTGGAGTACTTGTTTTCTGGGAGAACATTCTGCTTTGTTCAATCACTGTTTCAAGTGTGAAATTTAGCTCAGCTGCAGAGTCACAATTAATGTCTTATGGTAAACAAGTCTAATGGAAATAATCTTAATGATTACATTATATAACTAATACATTGATAAAAAATGTTATGGTAGTAAATAACCATAATGTGAAATCATACGTTAGTTTATATGGAAATTGTAGATGTGATCCTGTATTGAAAAATAGAGTTAATCTTTATTTTGGATTTTGACAGTGAATCAGTGGGACTCGAGGTGAGATTCGCTTCAAAAGTTGAAGATGGAAAAGTGTGTTTATCTCATGTCCTTCTGCCACTTCAAGATTTACAATATGTTCTCTTCTTTATTCAATCCATATTTAGTAACTTGAGGAATGAATTTTCCATCACTGGCTTTGTATAATTAATCCAAGTCCAGGCTGTTAGGAAATACCAGGAAATATTTCTCAACTTCCCTTTTGGTTTATTTTCACCAACATTTTCGTTCTTTGACAGGTCCTCATGAAGTCTTAGGTCTCTCTGTGCTGGTGAAGTGCTGCATTTAGGGTTGCTCATGAGTATTCACTCACATGTAGGCTCACTTTTAAGGCCCCAAACACTTGGCATATTGTTAGGGATAAACAAATAGAATTCTGTCATTTGCAAAATCTGGATTTTTTGGTTATGTTTGTGCTCTTTCTAGAATTTTCTGCAGTTTGCCAGTCTTTGTGATTCTGAGTTGCCAGAAATGCAGGGTAAATGCTGAGAGAGAGTAGTCAAGAGCAATATAATTTTCTTGAAAGGTATATTTTCTAAATTTGTAGCTACTTATCCCTCTCCCCCTCACTGTTGTTATTGCAACGATATTTCACAGAGAACTTTTGTCATTTTTGAGGTCTGCTTCTGTTCTTTCAGAGACTGTTTTTGGAAGCATTAACTTTCAGAAAAATCGACATGAATATGCATATACATATAGTTATTTATTATATAAATACTTCTTTCCCACATACCACAGTTTTGTGGGTTTCTTTGTACTATTAACTTTACCTATTGGAGATTGCTAAAAGGTTTCAATTTAGTAACATTTTAAAATACATGAAAATATCATCACAAGTTCCATACTTCAGTTTTGCACGGAAATATTATCATTAAATACTCATGCAGTTAATAATAACCTGTAGTCATATACACTCTGTTTAAATCAAAGTAATTAAATGTTCAAATTAAGAATGTGTTTGCAAACAGATGTCTAAAATTTGTTCATTAGTTACCTACAGTGTTGTTTTTCTCCCTTTTGTTAAAAAGGGGATTCAAATAATGCAAGAGGTAAAAGAAATCACTGCAGGAACATAATCAAAGTGGCAGGTTTGTGCTGTATTTCCATATCAAGCTAAAGCAAACAACAAAAAGTCAGCTATATATGCATACTTAAACATGTAGGTGCGTCTCTGGGGAGTGATCTGAAATGAAGGGACTATCTTTTCTTTCTTGCATTTAAGACTCTCTATTTCCAATTATTTTGCTAACTATATATTAGCTGTTTTAATTAAAAGATGATGATTCACCACTTTCTAGTCACCAAGAACATTTTTATACAGTAGAGTTTTAAAAATGGTAGTAGTGTAAACTGTTTTACTATTACTCTGAGCATTTGGAGCTGTAGGAATATTTTAGCACAATATGAACAATGAAAGAAAAGGCTGTTTTCAGTGATTTTGTGTTCAAGGGTGATTCAGCTTCTTTGCTTGCTAACTCTTATTTTCCAAGGCTTATAAGGCTTTAATTTGATTCTTTATCTGAGAATAAAACAGTGTCTGAAGATTGCATAGTAAATTACTGGATAATCACTTTTTTTGTGGACTACCTGATTGTCAGAATGAATACTGTCTTTTAAGAGACATACTAAATAAATGCTGGGCAAAACTTTACAACTCCAATTAACTGAGGTTTTCATGAAATCCAAGTGGTATTATCTACGCATGAAGGAGACACATCTCACTGATTAGTATATATTTGCTTAGTTGTGTGTATTTACTGGTATTTGTGTAAAAACTTTGTGCTCGTATGCATATACAGATATGTGTGGAGATGACAGCATAAAGTTAAAGTAAGCTATTTGTGATTAATATATTTTATTTCATGGTTTTTCAGCAAGTAATTTTGGCTGCTGCCATCTCCCTAGGCTGGTATTCCTCTCCCTCACCACATCTTTTGGGAGTGGTTTTCAGTTTCCAATCTCTGAGCAACATTAACAGATGCATTGATGAAAAAAAGAAAGCACTTACTCAGAATAACTCCTTTTTGTTCAAACAACGCCTACACCTCTTGAAGACCCAGTCTCTCTGATATGCTCTGTCTTGTCTGTTCTGGATTTCAGATCTGACATATTAAATTCTAGATTGTCAGAAACCAGATCTGGGAACTTAGATTAAAAAGGCATTGTATCCTGGTGGGAAGCAGAGTTCCAACTGGTCTGGTACATCAGACCTAGAAAAAGGTTTAGGTATAATGGAATTCTTGTAATTACACATAAGCAGATTTGGGTTTATCTTTAAAAAGAAATACCTCCAGTATTATGTAATATTATGCAAAATTTACACAAATCTTGCTGTGGAGTCCTTGCAAAAGGAGTCATTGTGACGAAGTTGAACTCTGCAAGATGGGAAGATGTCAGAGCTGGAGTCCCTGCTTTTCTGTAGCTTCTCTTAAATTCCCACATCAGTCCCTAGTAGAGGAGGACTGGCAGGACTGAAGGTTGCCAACATCCATCAGTTGGCCTTTTCCATCTGTCAGGCAGGATTCAAAGGTGTTAACTTAAAGGAACAAAGCACTAACACTTTTGATGAAGTGAGTTTGTTGATACCAGTGGAACCTGAAGAGCTCCTCAGTATGTGTGAGCTCCCCATCAGTATATTTAGGTGCTTTTTTATATATACCAAGATAGGTTACCCACACAGGCTACTTGAACTAATGCACAGACTCCATGCCAGTCTCCTGGCTGTGAATGGGTCAGGTCTCCTGTCTGTGTTTGTGTGTCTGGGGTGGGACCTGGAAAACAGAGGGTACGAGTTGACTTGATTTCAAGTGATTGAAAGCAGAACTTGGTCAGAGGTCAGATGTGATGTTTGGCCCTGTGTCAGGGTGAAACTGAGAGCTCATCATCCCCAGGTTATCTTCCCTCCTTTGTTATGGCTTCTCCTCTTTCAGCCCCCCTCTGGAGGTTACTGTCTTTGCAGAGCTCCAGCTCAGTAGCATGCCAAGGCACTCCGGTCCTCACTTCTGGGAAACCAGACTTCTTCTGCTCTTCGTTTTTAATTTTATTTTATTTTGACCTGGGTCATCAGGTGGGTGCAGAGTTGTGGCTGGCTGCATGTTGCCCTTTCACTCCCGTTGGTGGTTGTGGGGCTGTGGGCAAGCTGGTTCCAGGGGCAGCACCAGCAGGAAGGAAGGAGCTGCTGTGAGGACCTGAGGGCTTGTGGTCAGGACAGGAAGGAGGGCAGAGCAGGCTGGTGTGGGTGTGAATTAGTTCACCAGCTGTGACAGCTCCCTTTCCGATGGCATCAGCAATGACGACTGCTGAGGGAGCGTCTTCCATCCAAAAAAAGTGCCTTGGTGTGCTAGCTGTAAGTACGAATTAGGGGACCAAGCTTCCAGGATACCCTGAAACCTCTCTTTCTGTTCACTTTGAGTAACTAATGCTGTTATCAGCAGCAGTGGAAGAGCTGTCTCAGTTCTCCAAAGAGGCAGCAAGGCCCTCCCTTCTATCACTACACAAGTGTTGCTCCCCAGGGGTGAAGTATAAAGCCCATATGGGAGCTTGCCTTTGCTATATGCCACCATCTAGCATTTCACGATAATTGTGGGAACCACAAGTGGCAGGCAGTCCCTTAAATTATTTGGCATTACCCCTAAGTACCTGATCAGTCAGGGCAATTCAGAGTTTGACATCTAAGAGCTCTACACACCTGCAATTACTTAAATCCACGAAATGGCACCCATAGGTATTTGCAGGCACAAAAATGTTGGCATAAAATTAAAGGCCATTTCCTAAAACTTGTGCCGAAATTTTGATGATATACTATATGAGGGGTTGTTATTTTGAAATGGATTTGCGGAAAGCAATTGAAAATCTCCAGGCATCCCATCTGTGTTTAAAGTAACAACAATAACAAAACTTTAAATTAGCATAGGAGATTTAAGACATTTCAGGAAAACATTGATTAAATCTGCCAATGAAATGAACGTGTTTGGCGAGTGACCTAATTAGTGTATACTTGGTTCTTTTTCACTGCACTGCTTACCACTAATTGCTGTTCTGCTGGTCTTCTCCTGACAAGTAAGAAAAAACAAGGATGAGGGATTTGTTGAGGAAATAGTGACATTCAGTTTTAAATCATTTGAACCTGCTGCCAAACTTAATTATGGAACTGAGAAACTGAGACCAGGAGGCCCCCAGCCATTTAGGTTATAGGAGACGGAGATGTTTAGTGTTTGCCATTGTATTTGGGTAGCACTTATTGCAGCTAGCTAGAAACTGGAGTTTGCTGATGCTTAGCTGTGTTCTTTCCCCCAGAGGTAAAAAACCCACTGCTTTTATTCCTTAAATTTAATTATTTAGCCCTAATGGCATCAGGCCAATACAAAATTATGGGCATTGTATTTCTAAAGGGAAAGGTTTAACAATTAATCTAGATAGTCTTGTCCTGGGTTTCTTTGAGTGTGTGCTTGCATATACAAACTAGTAATATGTTATTTTACAAAAAAACCACTCGGGATCCTGGAATACTTGTTATAGCCTTGGAGTGCTGAAGTCACCCTCAGTCTAAGTACACTTGAGCTGAGGGGCTGACATTAGTGATAAGTTCAATTCCCACCTCTCGAAGCAGCAGGGGATAACACAGTTTTCCCTATTTGTGTTTGGAGTTCTTAAAGGAAAATTGCAGGATGCTTCAGGAAAAAGAAGGGGAAATAGTTTTGGTTTTGGCTTCCTGTGGTGGTGATGGATTCTTGTGAGTAGAGTCTGAAGGTCCTGGTTTAGAAACTGAGTTTGTTTTTCATGGTGTTCAGCATAAAAACTGGAGGGAAAAAATGTAGAATCCATTGACCGGAATGTTTACAAGGCAGTGAACACACAATAAAAATGCAGGGATGGGGGCAGGAGAAAAAAGGCAGTGGAATTTGAGGCTAGCAGAGGGAGGGGCTGGTGGGGCTTGCACTTGTTTTTGAAGGAGGAAAAGAAATATAGACGTTTTCTTAGAGGAGCAATGTCTGATTGGCAGACTCTGATCTGAATTCCTCCTGGGGGATGATTCCAACTATTTTCTTACGTTTTCCCAGGAGGAGCCAGGGAACAGTTATCTGGGTAGGGATGACTTCTGGAGCAGCCAAACTGAGCCACACTGCACCTGCCAGGAGCAGCCACAGCAGCCCAGTTCTGCTGGCGGGGAGCACAGCCTACATCCACCCCAGCCATTGCCTGGGCGAGAGGGAAGGACTCTCAGTGCACACAGAGTTTTGTGGTTCATTTACACTATGGGAAATGCTAGAGGGGATGTTCCAAGACCCAGCTTTAGATTTTGTGGGGACTAAACTTGGTCTACCCGGACAACTATATAAAAGAAAACGAAAAAACCTCGAACAAACAAAAACCCAAAAACCCTAACAGAAAAACAAGCACTACTTTGTTAGTGCCTGAGACCCAGAAAAATGAAGTGAGATTATAAACAAATGAAATATGTTAGTGTAGGTCACCAACATAGGCTATAAGCATCTACGTGGAAGAAAGGAAACTGTACAAAAAGGCAGCATGGCTTGTTTTCTGTTATATAGCATTGCAGGGTTCTTGTAAGGATACTTGAATGCTGAAACAGCCTGGGAACTTGGCTTCTTTTGCAGCAGATTGATGTTCTTTGGACGGGTTTTCAGCCATGGAGTGATTTTGTCCTGATGTTCTGTGTGTGGTGGGGAGATGTGTCAGGAGGGAGGAGGGCCAGAAAAAGTTACTTGGAATGGAAATGAGCTTAAGGGAAGGAAAAAGAGCAGCTTTGCAGTGAGGCTGCGAGTAGTAACACTAGAATGCATAATGGGCAGGTAAAGATACAGGGTTTTTGTCTCAAGATTCTCACTGGACCTCTAATATGATTATATAGCCCCTTGTGCCCACTGAAAAAATGTTTAGAGGATATTCATGGATTTAGAAATTCTTGCCTGATGTTAATCTTCAATAATTTACTATGTTAGATACACGTGATATCTATAGTGCAATGCCAGAATATTCTTACACGTTCTGGTTTATATTTACAAGCAACACTAACTGAGATGTGAATACTTACTGTGCTGTCTAGAAAGTAATATTAAAAGTAATTTCCTTTCTAGTACTTCATACATGAAGCCTGCACTGTACACTGATGCTAAATATAAAAATCTAACTCTATTATCTGTTTTTAATGCCAGTATTAAAACTTACTTTTGCACTTGCACCTCAGAGTTGTTGGGCATAGAAATGGTGAAAAATAAAAACAAATTTAGCCTCCTGAGAAGAGGAGCTCACTATCCTGAAAAGTAATTTGCTCTGTGTTTGATCCAAGCTATCCCCTGACTTCTCAAGGCATTTTAGATTTCCCACTTGGCAGCTCTGGCTTCTTGTCAGGATCTCTCAACTAGGAAGATGGAAGCTGCATCTAATTGTATCTCTGTCTTCCTCCCAAAAGCTGCTCTTCCAAAGGGTAAAGACATGGGAGAAATCCAGAGAGGACTCTTGCTCTCTTGTAGCATGGCTTTTGGTTCAAAGTGCCATCAGCTTTACTGCTCTGCAGTGAGGAGGGAGCTTGGATAACACTGCAGTGGAAAATGCGATGTAGAACAAGCTGATTTAAAAATGGCAGTCTCGGTAGCAGTAAAAAGGGAAAATCAAATGGGGGAATCTGAGCAGGTAAAACACCCTTCACATCCCAAAGTTGACCAAATTCTAATGTGGTTCTTCATGGTGGTGTTTATTAGATCTGCTGTCCCAGTGTAGAGTGTAGAGTTCTAGGATTTCCTTCCATTTGTCGTGCCAAAAAATTCTCCCCAAACAAGAACAACTAAAAACCAACCAACCAACCAAAAAAACCCACCAAAACCAACAACAAACAAACACCAAAACAAAACAGAAAGCTGAAGGAAGAAAAGAACAGAAAGGCTGAGATCTTGAGTTGGCTACCAAAGTAGTGCTTTTCACACTCTTGAAGTCAGCAATTTCTTTAATAATTTTTTCTGTTTCTTTTTTCTTCTTTCATTTCCTTTTCTTAAAACTTGGTGAATGAGATTTAAGCCAAGAAAAAAATAAAATCCGTGTACACAAAATTCTTTCATCATTGGACTAGCCCCTGCATTTAGTAATGCATACATACCGAAGTAATAATAAAGACATGTTTGTAACTCGAAGTGCAAGGCAATCGCAAGCGCAAACTCTTATTGCCTAGATTTGGTGTGGAGAGGAGGGCGATGAGGCCTCCCAGGAGTAGGAAGAAAAGCTGGGGAAAGAAATACATATGGATACAGCAGGAAATCATATCTGTGGTTGCCTCCTGTATGATATGTATTGACCTAGGAAATGGAGATATCTGCAACAAAGCTGCTATGCTATAAATATGCTTGTGTTAATATTATTAAAGCTTTCAGGCAGTTCAGTTTCATCCATATGGTTTTCCAGGGAGATGCCAAAGATGTGGCCCCTGGCCACAGCTTGTCTCAGCAGCACATGCCTACCTGCACTGTAATTGCTTATTAAGATATAGGTTGGGGTGTTCCCTGTATGAATTGTGAAATATATGCAGCTGCTTAAATAGGTGCTTGGTGAGATTTTTAAATCTTCCTAATTCAGTTGAAATCTTTATGAGCAAGACATTTGAATGCTGTTGAAAATGAGAGGTAGCTCAGTGCTCTAGAAGTTGCAAAAAGTCCATTCCTTGTCCTCCTAGCCCTACTTTATGTCTTTAGGAAGATAAAAATACTTTGAGTTGTTGCTATCCAGCTTAATAGCACTGGTGTTGCTCGGACATATCAGTCTTGCTGGTTAAAGGAAGAAAAAATGAAGGGAAGAAGAGAAGATAGGAAGTGACTGGCTGATTAATATACTAAACTAATGCAAATACTAGAAGTAAGAAAGCCACTTAAAAGCAGATGATTATCCCTTATCAATCCCTCAGATCTAACCCCACTAAGCTGCTGTTCAGATGATACCCTGAAGCAGTTCCTGGCAGGGATCTGCCCCTTGTTCCAGCAGAGAGAGTGGTGAGATGAAAGGGATGTGGTTTAACCAAAGCTGTGACTTTACTGTCTTACCATCCTCTAGAGCTATCTAGTAGTTGCTTGTAGAGCACACATTGCAATTTCTCCCTGAATTGGTCCCACCTGCTAGAAGGCTGCTCTCCTTGTCCCTGCACAGATGGCCCCAGCCCGCCTCAGAGACTTGCTGCCCTCCTCTTCTGAAGCTTAATCCTTGTATAGGTTCAAGGGACAGGAAAAGGGCTTTATTTTCTCATGAAATGAGCCATTGAAAGCTCTAGCTTTGTATCCCAGGAAGGGCCATACTGCTACCTCCTCTTATGGAAGAGATGAGGCAGGACTCCTGAGCACCAGAGGAGCCCCATGAGTGTGTGTGCTCATCTGCTGCCAAGGACCATTTATCTGTTAGGACAGATCCAGCCTTGTCTCCTCCTCTACTGCATACCTTTCTGCACTTTGAAGTTTCAGGTAATTGCATTCCCTTAAACCCCATTAGGTTCAGGAAAAAAAAATGTGCAAAATAGAGGTGTGGTGGCAGTGCTACTGGAAGACTAGGAGACAGAGTGAGAGAATGGAAAGGGTTTCTTTCTTTTTAGAAATAAAATCTTTATCTGTTCACATACTCATGAATGATACTGAAGATCTCTATTTGTCCATTTATTTTTCAGGTTATGGTTTTGTAGATTTTGACAGTCCAGCAGCAGCACAGAAAGCAGTAGCATCTCTCAAAGCAAATGGCGTGCAGGCGCAGATGGCAAAGGTAAGAACAACCATGTTATTTCAGAATTCTTTGAGCTGCTGGGTTAAATTTCCAAGGGTTTGTTTTACTCGTTTTTTTCTGAAGGTTCTGGATTGCTTATTCCAATGTTTTTTTATCCTTTGGCTCCAGTGCCTTATTCATCCTATGGTTTGTCTGTGTTCTTGAGAGCTGTGTCTCTACTCTGATGCTCTCTCTCTGCCCCTTTCTCTGGAGAGGATTGTAAGATAGAGGGCACCAGAGTGGAAGAGCATTGGAAATGCCTTTATGCTACCTGCTGGGTGAAAGAGTTGCCTTTTCTCAACCTCAGAGTTGTCTTCATTTTGTTAATTTGCTTTGGAAAAGTTACTCTTTTCTGATGTGTCTTGTGGGCTTCTCTGAAGGAGTGACTGACTGAGCATAAAAAAAATTTGGTTGATCTGCCTTGGTTTGGCTTCTCCTTGGTTTGTTTAATTATTTTGAGGACATAAACGGAAGTGTAGCAGGTTGCTGAAAGAATTCTAAAAGTTTCTAAAAGAATGTTTCTAAGGGTTGTCTGAAGATGACTGGCATCTGTTCAGAGGGGCAGCAAAAGCCATAGCTAAGTGCAGTGAGCTCAATTACTCTGGTCCTGGAATTATCCTTTGTTCCCAAGCAAAAGGGCTGATGGGGAGACAGTAAATGACCATTGTGTGGTCCAGCTGTTAAGTTTCTGACTGCATAATAGTTTTTCTTTGGGTTCTAGACTGTGTCAGCCAGCAAAAATGGCTGTTGCTTTAAAAATACCTTGCCCAAGAATCGCAAAAAGCTCTTAATATTGCCTGATTTGGTCTCTGTAGAAATGATGCTATCCTAGAATCTCAAACAGTAAAAACAAACAGGTTGTTAAAAAAAAAGAGAAAAAATAAGTAATAAACAGTCACCATATTTAAAGATTCTCATTTAAAGGAGTGCTGGCAGCTTAAACCTTTGTTTTTCAACAATATCAAGCATAATTTTGGTTTTTCTTTTTCAAGAAAAAATAATTTCTGGTAAATAAGGTTCTTTTGCCTTCTACTGAATTACATTCACTGTGCCTGAAAGAAATTGGATGTCATCCATGTATTTCTGTTTAACAGTGCCCTACAATGTAAGCTAGGCTGTTTTATTGGCTCTTAGTTTTTATTGACACATGGTGATAAAAAATGGTTTTTTTTCAAATGGGTAAAAGATGGCAAGCTGAAGAATGTGAACTTCTACTAAGAATCGTGCCATTTTATTTCTCAGATATATAGCAGGTCCTTGTTAAAATATAGGCAATTTGATGCATTAGTCAAGCTGTGAAAAAGAAACCAAAGACAGGAGATATGTTTTGTCCTACTGATTGATATCAAATAGCTATTTCTAGGGAGGAGTAAATCTATAAAAAATCTATATAAAATATAAATCCATATAAATCTGTAAAGCTGTAGATTTAAATTAGAGACTTAAAGATAGGATTGAAAGGTAAATCAGTGTTTGGTGTTGTCATGATTCAGAACAATGAACAGTTTCAGTACCTTGTATGTGTGGAAACACCAAAAAAGGTGGTGACTAAAAACACTGTGGTTTGGATTGTCTAATATTTTAGGGACTAAAAGCAAAGCCTGATGTTTTCAGAGTGAGAAGGACTGTACCAATCCTTGGTTGGTTTGTTGTCTGGGGAATCTGTGGCAGGACTAGTTTTCTGCCCTGCGAGATTTTGAGGCGGCTGGTGTGTACACATTTGTTTGCATAAGACTGACTGTATTTTTATTATTTAGCCACGGTGCCTGGAATCCCAGATAGACTCTTTTTAGTGTGTTTGATAGTTCAAGATAAATATACAACTGACTTTTCTTATCTCCAAAAAAAATCCAAGTATTTAGAAAAATGGGGTTTCAAAGGAAATTGAGATGACTCCACACAAAGTACCTCACATTTCTGAGAAGGCAGGAGACTGGGAAAGCAAATCTATCTGGAGAAACATGTTAGTTCTTGCACATGATGGAAGCCAAGTTGTGTAACAGGACTGAAAGACAGCATTACCTGCCAGTGTCTGAATTAACAGTGAAGGGTCAGAAGAGGTTTGAAGAAAGAGACAGAATTAAAATTTAGCCTCCACTTCTGGAAGTTTATCCAGAGCAGTTTTATTTCAAGAGCTATTTTAATTAGTAGTGAATGGTGGCTCTCAAATGAAATAAAAGGAGTAAGTCTGAAGAAATTCCCTAAACCTTTTGCATGACATATGTTTAAAAAATAGTGCCAGTGTCCTCTGTCTTTTATTCTGCATTACAGTGCAGGGAAACTGCCCCATGTAGAAGCCTGGGAGAAGACAGACTGTAGCATGTGTTCTTTGGATGTTAAAAATCTCAGTCCAGTTGTAGATGCTTTTGAATAAAGGTGAAAGAGGCGTCGGCCAACTTTTGCTGTGTGCTGGCCTTCTTCAGTAGAGAGAGAAAGTCTGCTGAAGTGTCGGTATCATCTGTGATGTTTTCCTGGAGAGAAGTCTTGCTCGGAAAGAGTGGTTCTTTCTCAATTTTAACACAATATAATTTTTCTCATAGAAATCCAGGAATCCTCTTTGGAAAACAAAAAGCAGAACTGAACCCCCACCCACGTTGCCTAGCAGAAGTATCTTGTGGATACTTGAGTAAAATATACTCATTTTATCGATGCTTAAATACAGCTGCCTCCCTCTTTTTTTTTTTTTATGACATTTGGACACCATTTTGGCTGATTTTGTTTCATGGTGCTGCCTCTGGAAGAAACTTAAACTCTGGTGGATTGATGCTCCAAGTCCTATCACTATTGGAAAACTTATTCTGTTGAGGCTAATACATCCCATATACCCACAAAGGGAAAAAATTCCTAACCATTAAACATGTTTGGACCTCTCTTTTTGTTCTGGTTTGAAGTAGTCAGGAGAGGATATGGCTGAGAGAGAGGAGCAGCAGTATTATGCCTGCAGAAGTAATGGTGGCAGGTGGGAGATGAGGTCTCATGGGTCCATGAACAGCTGTCCACTTTGTGGGACAAGGACCCACACAGCCTCCCACCTGCATGAGAGTTGGGTGAGGCTCTTGTACACGTGTGCGTTGTCACCTTGCCTCTTTAGCATGTCTCCCTCACAGGTACCTGAAGCAGAAGCTTTGATTACTGCCATTGTCCTACATCCCATAAAGTTCATCTAAGTTGTCCATCATTCTCGGAAGTGCTTATTAATTAATTAATTTATGGAGGAGAATTTTCTAGGTGGTGTGGCTTATTTTACGATCTGCTTCTTGTTTGGCTTTGGACGTGCAGATTTGTTTGTATGTATGGAGTGCCTGCTTGTACAGAGTAGTCCAGGTGGTTTTTTGGGTTTGTTTTCCTACTAAAAATGGCACAACTGATATGTCCTTGGATAATCTCACCGGAATTATTGATTTGTTTGTCTCTTTGTGCTAGGGACTACACAAACGTGACACAGGAAAGACGGTGTTTGTGTGTATATTTTATATGTCAGTTTAGGTTTTTCCATATGCTCCTTTCCTGCATTTTCTAGAAAAATGTTATAGACAGAATATGGAAAATTAATAAGGAGAATCTCCATAATATGGGAGTTGGCTCAGACAAGTAGGCAAGGAAACCTAGTACAGATGAAAAATGTATCAGTGTTCTAATAAAATCTGTAGCCGCATCTATTCTTGGGATTTGTAGTAGTCCTTCACCCAGAATTACACATTCATGAGGACACTTCTTAATCTAGTTTATATGTAAGCTTTTAGCCGAGGAGTCTGAATCACCTGAAAAATCAATAGAAGTCTGCTGTCTAAATAAATTTGAGCATCTGAGTTTGTGTCAGCCTGAAGATGAACTGTGCAATCAGTTTATACCTTCACAGATATTTTGGGGTTCTCTCTACCACCTTTTATTTCCAGTTTTAAAGTCTGCTGTAAGATTGCATAAAGTGAAAGTTCAGGCAGAGGTAGGTTCTTGCAGAGAGTATGTACTACCTTTAATATCTAGCAGCCCATCAAGAGTGTTGAAACAAATGTATTCACAAAGGAAGTGTTTTCAATCCTGCTGTTATTCCGAATAGTTTATAAGGATTAAAAATGTATTTGATGATGCGTGTCTTCTCTGGGTTTTCCTTTTGTATGTCTAAATGCATTTAGACATACTCAGGACCTGTGTGAAAAATGTGGACATTGAAGGAATATTTAATTAGTGCTGGCAGTTGTCTAAGTCCATTTCTTGCCTACTCTGCTGCAGTAGTTGCCATCCAGAGGGTAGACTGAAGGAACTGGTTCTGAAAAAGGACTGTGCCAGTAGGCTCTGATATGTTTTGCTCGACAGGGGAATTACAGAAAGTGATTTTTTATTTTTTCTCATCTCTCCATCATGCAGAAGCTTAAATACAGGGCGTAATCACCATCTAGGTGAAAGATAAAAGGAAGCTGTTTCCCACTGAACAGAGCCAAGCGTAAGAGCTCCTGAAGAGGAATAGAGAGCTGGTTGCCGTATAGTTAAATGGACAGTTTTTCTCCAAGGACCAAGGAAAAGGAAGTCCCACAGAAGAATCTTATTTATTTTCCAGGCTTTTGCGTAGGTTTTAGGAATTGCTCTGGTATGAGTCAGCTGACCAAATAAGTCCATTCTGTCTCCTCCTTTTTCAGCTTCATTTTCTCTTATTTTTAAATTACTTCCTTTTTTTTCTCCATCATATACCAATACTCTAAAGGCCTGATCCTTAAACTGGAAAGACTTTCCAGTCTGCCCAGTATTTTTCTAATCTAGATTTTTAAGGAAAAGTTTTAATTATTTGGTTTTTTCCAGTTTAAAAATTCATGAGAATAATTAATAAAAATTCTGTACTTACAAAATATGAAATATGGCCTATCCACATGGCACACCTAAGTCACAAATGGTTTATTAAGTTATGATTGAAATGTCTGCAAATTTTAGCTAAACAAACTTTAGGATAATGGTTGGTTGATTTTTTGCATAATATTGGTGGATAACAGCCTTATTCAACTGAGTTAACTTTCCTTCTGAAAACGAAGCAGGATGCTAGGAGTTTTACAGCTCAGTGTTGAAACTGTCAGGCTTTGTTTTAACCCTGTTTTTTAATCCCTCACCCCCAGCAAACTGTTCTATGAAATCAAATATCTGTATCAGCTATATATAAACTATTGGGTTTGCTTGCTGCTAGAGCAGGGGCCCGTGGCTCTGGAAACCTCAGCATGCTCAGCATTGTAGGATAAGCTAAGAACATGGCTGTGCTGCTGCTGGCCACCTTCCACATCGTTTCTGAATGAATTGTACAGCCAGGCGTGGGCTGCTGCTGCAACAGTTGTCAGAGACGTTTGGCACGTCTAGTGCATGTGTGTGCAGCACTTTCCAGTGAGCCCTCCTCTTATCTTCCTAAGATGCTAACTATCTCTCCCTGTGCTTTTGCACAGTACATACTGGCTGACCAATACTGACCTGAATCAGTCCTGGGTTAAGTGACAGTGAAAAAATTATAGCTGGAAGGAAGTGAAAGGTGGTTCAGTTTAGATGTGGAAATTACAGGTGTGAGTGTCTCTCTCCTTTGATTTCTTTTACCAAGTCAACCATACCGAAAGTGTCTTGCAGAAGAACTAACCCTAAGCACCAAGTTTCATGTAGTGCCACTTAACAAAGCCGTGCCCTCCTCATCCTCTCTTACCCGCTTACCTGTGTTTTTGTTCTGCATAAACTATCTTTCACTCTTGTAACGGAGAATCATAGTTTCCCAGCTGGAACTGGCCCATAAGTGCAGATTTTGTGAATATGTGGGATTTTTTTCCATTTCTTAAAGGACAATGATTGACAAAGTAAAAGCATTGACAAAATGCTAAATTATTTTTTTTTATCAGGTTTTATCTCAGAATTTCATACGAAGATGTGCCTTTCCAAACCTGAAAGTTTTGTGTTGTTTTTTTTTGTTGTTTTGTTCTTCCAGATTAAACACTGTGTAAATTCAGGATTCAAATCACAGATGTGCTATCAAAGTGCTAACTTTAAATTTCAGAAAATCTGCAGTAGCAGATGACACTGTCCTATGAGCTTCCTAGACAATCAAGTCTAAAGCAGTGAGCAGCTTTGCACAAAGAGTGATTAATTGGGGTTATATCAAAGATGCATGACATTAATGGAAGGACTTCCTAGTCTCACCTAGCTGGGACAATTTCATGCTTCTACCTGAGAATTATATGGTAGCCAGTGTGAAATGATCTTATGATCCTTTTCCTGCTTTTAGATGTACCTTCACTAGCCAATATAGAATGCATTAGCTTGAGCCATTCTTGAAACAAGAGCATCAAGTAACCCTGAGGGTATTAAAATCCAGCAGTCCTTTCATGCTTGCATGTGCTGCTCCTAAAAACATGTAGGTCAGCCTGAAATGAGGTGTGCACATCTGCAGCTTTTGTACCACACCTGCCAGATTTATAAACAAAAATTTCTTTGGGAGTTTTCAGAACTGCTTAACATAATTCTCCTCTCTAAAAGTGAATGGAACTTTACTGTTGGGTAATTGAGAGGAATTAGGTCAGTGCTGTGTTCCTTTGTTCCCAAAAACTGTAGCTCAGCATCTTTCTTAACCACTAAGTTAGCTTAGCAAATCTTATGGCATATACAATCATGTTTATTCTCTAGCTATCACCTCAAATAGACCTGACCATGGTATTTTCCTTCCCTTTTTAAGTGCTGCTTTAATTTCTAGATTGACTTGATTTTTTTTCACACTGTAACTTTATCTCAGATTAAAACATTCCTGTGCCTTTGAAAATTAAAATAAAAACAATCAGTAAATATATCCACCTCCATGCTATTAATGCCTTGCACCACAGAACAGATGCTGAAAGTGAAAAATGTAGCCAACTTTTAAACTGAAGAATAGTGGAATTACTGGGTTCTTTTTGGGTTATGAACTTCAGCCAAACAAGAGTTGGCCTTTTTCATAAATACACATTGTTCTTGACTTTCCTCTGACTTGGAACACATTTGAATTGGTAATAATACAGCTGAAATCCACAGAGCTTTGGCAGTTTAAGCCAGAGAGAAGAATGGGACTCCCTATCTTTAGCAGTCACATAGCTATACATCTTGGAAACTCTTATGCACTCTTTGCAAACCCTTTATGTTTGCAGAACAGGAAATCTGAGTCCTGCAAATGAGTTAAACATTGGAATCAGATTAATTCTTTTTTGCCTCCGTACTCAGGAAACTTTGAACGCCCCATGGAGGAGTTATCCGACCACAACTATGCAGCTTGGGAATCTGCAGTTCAGACTGAGAGAAACTATGTTCTAAATTCAGTAAGCACATCTTTACTCACCAGGAAAAACCCAGTGCACTCCGAAATGATCAAAAATCTGTGGTTTTAGAAAATATTACTGTGGTAGAAAATGGACGTAGCCTTTCTTTCAGTGACATATCATTTAATCATATTCTTCTGTAGCTCAGCCTGAGGACAATGCTTTTGTAAGGTGAGAGGCAAAAAATTCATTGTATCTATCATGCTTCCTTGGAAGGAGAAGGAGATTCATATGACCACCAGCAGGAGGTTACGTGCATGCTTTTTTGGGTGCCATTTAGTCTGGACTGAGACACAGCTTCAACAAAGCAATGCAATTTATGTGAAAATCGGACCACTTCCAGGTTATTTGGTTTGATTGGGAAAGCAGGTGTGCAAGCTTCAGTAGCATTTCTTCTGTGTTGATGTGCGTGTGTGTGTAACAGCTCATCAGCCTGGAAATACACGGGTACACACTCTGCCAGTAAACACAAATCTACTGGTAGTATGCATAGATACTCCCTGTGCACATATGCATCCCCCTCTGAATATCTAAATGTTACTGTATTAGTGAATACTCTGCTTGTTATTTCCGTATTAATGAATGTCTCCCATTCAACTGACATGTCTGAGTGGTTTGTCTGTAATCTAAATAAATTTAGGTTTAGATGCAGTTTTGTTCACTAATGAATGATAATTTTTGTCACTGTAAAAAGAACCTCTATTTTCCCTTTGTATAAAATTATCAAATTAGGCTCTCCTCATGATGATTACAACAAACTGAGCTGTGATGGCAGCTCATGGAATTTTTTAGTCCTTATACTTTCCCTTTGTGCTCAGAAAGGGAGATTATGATGACATGAAGGGTTTAATTCTATTTTCAGTCACATTAGACTAGGTTTAATGTGATCAAAATAATGTAAAACTGGTGGTATCAGGCCAGAATAAAGTTCCCTCTGACATCAGACTCTCTTTCCGGTAGTGTGCTATATAGCACATGCCAATAGAAGAGTACAAGAACCAGGCAAGCAGCTGAGACACTTCCCCAACCTAGTCTCCTGCCTCTAGCAATTTGCAACTTAGGATTTCCTCAGCTTGTATTGAATAGTCTTTTGCAGAACTGCCTTCCCATCCCCAAATATAGAATTTATCCTGCCTTTTTTTTCTTTTTTTTTGCATCTAAAATTTTGGCAGTACAACATCTGACCATACAAAATTCTTCAGTTTAACTTTATGTTCTTCAGAGAACAATCTCCTTTGCTTGCTCTAGACCTGCAATGTTGATTTTATTGATTGCTTGCTAATTCTTGTGTCAGAAGAGACAGAAGGCTCTTGTTCCCTATGAATCTTTTTCATGCCACTTATGATTTTATAAAATGCAGTCATAACTTCCATCAATCCCTGTTCTGTTTCCAGTTTTAAAATGTGCCAGGATGTGGTTCTTATAAGCAAGGAGCAGTTGCTAAGTAATGAACATGAAGCATGGTAAAGTGTTTTTGTAATATGAGAGCAGAGCTGAGAGGAAGATTACAGGGTCGTTTTGTATCAATATACTGGACATGAGATGAATATTGCTAATGCTTTGTAGTGCTGCATCATGGGAAATGGGAAAATGGACATGCAGAAGAAGGGTACATTTAACTGGTATCAGGTACTTTTTAAGGCAGTCCTCTTTTTGTACAAGGATAAATGCAGATATTTGATTAAACCTGGGAAGATTTTTTTTTTTAAATAAGAACTGTCAGATTTAGAAAAATGTACCCCATGAATAACTGAAGTGTTAAAAGAAAGTAACAGAACTATTCCTTTAAAGCAGCAAGTGAGGAAAGTACAACCCCAAGTATGAGGACACCTGTTCAGTCTTGTGTCAAAAGGAAATACACTGAAAACTCCCACATCTGTGTGTAAGTAAGTAAGGCATTATAAATGCCTGCCTTAAAGTCTGGGATTGTTTGATCCCAGCTTTCCTTAAATGTTACATCAAATTAGAATCTGTCATATTGCTGAACAATGCCTGAAAATAATGGCACCAGTGGATCAATGTCTGACCAATTCTGTCAGCAGGCTTGAGGACTATATCTTTGCCAGGGGCTACTGAAGTACCCCTGTGCATTTTATCTTGTGCCCATTGCTTGGGTGTGATGTTACCAGCAATGCTGCAGCATAAGCCTTTGTATCTAAAAGGAGGAAAGGACTGCAGCAGATGTCATGCTCTGCCGATGAATCTTATTTAGGGGGGATGTATAGTCATGCTGTTCTGCTTTCCCTACTCCTTGTGGAAGAAAATGACTCTTAATATTGAGAGTCATAGTCCAGAATGGTGGACATGTGGAAGAACCTATGGACCCTAAATTGCAAATTCCTCTAACTAGGCAGAGGGAGTCTTTCTGTGACTCCCAAGGAAACTATACAAAGGTATACCTTGAGGACTTCAGGGAGGCTTACATCTACCAAAGACACCCCTACACTGCAGTAATGGAGGTACAATGGTTATTTCATCTACTATGCCTCATAACTTTGGGGTCTCAAAAGCCAACTACAGCTACTTTGATGTAGCTGTAAAGGCATTTTTGTAGCTGGAAAAGTTGGACCTTGCCTGGGGTGAACACAGAATTAGAATATGGGTGTAGTATTTGATAGGAGGTATATTTTTCCCTTGCAGAAATGGATGCAACTGTGCTTATCTCTGTGCCAGAAAGTAACAAAGTAATGTCTGTTCAATAATTACTACTTGTTAGTCATCTGCTATCTTGATATTTTTATCAAGGTTCAAAAAGAAAAAGAGATAGTGAAGAACAATGTTCATTTCCAGTCAGAAAACTTTAGAGTTGGGATAATTAAGTCTTGATGCTAGAAAGCTTGGCTTTGAATTCCTCGAAACAAGTGGACATACTTTTGTAAGAGTTGAAACTGAAGTCTGCGTCTCAGGTGTCATTTCTTCATGCAGTTCTATCATTTCGGTTTTTAAATGCAGCTGGTAGACAGATAAAGAAAGAGAAGACACCTTGAAGAAAGGCTTCCCCATCTTCAAAGGTATCTTTGCCACTTTGCTATCCCACTTAGTTAATAGATGATGCTGTTCTGGTGCAGTATTACAGTTCTGTCTCTCTGTATGTGGACATAAAGGGGTTTTACTGTGTGCATACATAGTTGATAAGTATTCAAGAAGCTATATGTATATCAATGTATGCACACATTTATAGATGATAATTTAGAAATATTATTGAGAAAATTTTATAACATGATGGAATTCTTATGAGTAGCAAAAAGTATTACAGTGCTATTTTTATAGTATGTGCTGAAGAAGTGTGACTATTTGCTAGTATTTCCTCTAAGCACTGGGAATAAAATACTATATGTTTTTTAGGAATGTGCTGTAGATATAGGAAGGAAATTGGAGGTAAATTAAATCTTGGTCACAGTCAACCAGTATTTTCCCATCTGTCAGCAAAAACAGGCAACCCCCCCCAAAACACCAACAATATTGTAACATCTGAGATAAGATTTAGTGATTTACTGTCTGGTTTTACTGTGCCTATGGTTTGCAGTAGAGCTACACAGCCTCAGGGTCTCCCAGATATTTCTATAACTTATTTGTCCATTTTGCATAAGAGGTTATGGTCCCACCATTTATCTAAACATTTTCCTAGTCACCTACTCCAATTATAGCTTGTTATGAAAAGCCAGGACTATCATTTACATGTCTGTGTTGCTTTATTATATACAGCATAAAGCAGCATGTGGAATCAGTGAAGTGAGGGGTTTTGCACTGTCTTAGCTTCCAAAAATCTTTTCCCTTGCTTAAAAAATGTTCATCAGGGAAAGGTCACCACTCCTAATTGCATGACCTAATTCACTTCAGACTGCCTTCTTGCTGCACAGCACATTTCACGTGGTAAGATTATGGGTTTGGTAAAGGAGCTAGAACTGATCCCAGTCAGGTTGAAATCTGTCGGGAACGAGGTCGCAGCAGTCTCTCTGCCATGTCCTCTCTCCTGGGGCTGCTAAGCCTACAATAATGGAAATGTTTCCCTTTCTGAATAAAATTTCATTAGCTGAAATACGTAATGGCTCTCTTTTGTACCATCAGTCTTCTAAGTCTTCTTGAACTCAGGCTTTCTATCTTAAAAAGGAGTGTTGGATGCAGACTGCTTTGCTTGAAGTTCAAATAAATAGTTTAATCTTTCATGATTATGTTGTTGTGTGCTATTTACTTCTCTTGAGTATATGAGTAATTTCCAGATTGGCTTACAGGGCTACACTGAAGGAGCTGAACATTTTATGTCAGACAGCAATTAGATTAGTTACCAGAGAACCTCTCTGCACTCCTCTAAGTGACTATTGTACTTGCTCTCTTTGATCACAGGACATCTGGGAAGCCTGGTGCAGGCTTATCTAAAGGACATGGTCTGACAAAGTATCAGCTTAGGCACTTTCCTCCTGGGAGCATCATCTAGTGCTTTATCCTTTATACTGGGTTTTACTCAAGTTTTCTCCATTTCTTTGTTGAGAGGTCTTTTGAATGTATAGTAGCTGAGACCTAAAATACTTTATACTGTGATAAAAACCTCTCACAAAACAGCACTCTCAAGTCACCTGGTATTAATGATCCATAGATCAGATCAGGCATTGAATGATACCTGTAAATAATATTTATTGCCTCTTTGCTGGTATTTCTTTGATGTGTTGGTTTTTCACTTAATATTTTAGAAATTTTTAATAGTGATCTTTGCCTTCACAAATGTTCTTCCTTCTGTAATGTCCCCCTTTGATCCCATGTGAGTGCAGTTCTTTAACTTCAGTCTTTTCCACTCTTGTTGATCCACATGAAGGATTGGGAAACCAGAATGATATCCCATTTGCATTCTTCCTTTTGTTACTGTGAATGTAACATATTCTTTTTAGGTTGTTCCTACACACTTACCAACATCCTGTTGCAGTTTTGGATCTGAGCTGGGTGGATGTTGCACAAGGCAGACAAAGTCTCTCTTCTAGGATATTCACAGTCCTTGTGATATTCGACTGATGGATAGACTTCTTCTATACCTTTTCTACTTACAATCCATCTTCCTTGAATCTGGCGGAGTGGAGCTGTACATTATTTTTCAGAGAGATTCTGCAGTGCTGTAATATGTATATTTTACTGTCTTTTAGTCAATTGATGAGCACCCTAGAGTTTGCAGCAGAAATTCTTACTTTTAGCAAGGTATAAGCTGCATCATTCTGCATGTTATACTGTTAAATTTCGTTTGGTCCCTTGAAGTTAGCCCTCTGAATGCCTTACCAAGTTTAGATTCAAATGAAGATGTTGTATTTTATAAGTGCAAGTTTTAAAATGACACTACGGGTGTTCGCAAATATTCACAGCTACAGTTCTGTTCTTCAGCTTGTCTTTAGTGAGTATATCAACTGATTGACTGTTGCTTAACACCATAAATGCGATGGCTCAAGTATCTTGAGTCATGCTATGAAAGATATGCCAGTGTCCTAGAGCTTAATTTCTAGTTGTGTATAATTCCAAAAATCTAGTAAGCTAAATAGGAGGTATAGAAAATAAGTTACATTTATGTGTTTCTAAAGTTTAAATGCTTTTGGAAATGCTGTATTTCACAAAGAAAACTGGACATGAGAAAATAGCAACAGAGAGTAGGTGAGTTTCTAACATATTAAATCTTGGAATTTTTGCCCTAAGGAACATTTGCTTCAATCATGATAAAATCTCACGTGCCTTAAGGAATTATGATTAGGTTACATGAAGTTAGCAGGTTTTTACTACCTTTAAGATTACTTAAAAAAAAAAACAACAAAAAAAAAAACCAGCCACCACAAACACTCTATCACCTCTGCAGATATCTTTCACTGTGAAAAAGTTTTAATTTGAAGATAGAATGGTGAGAAATATAGGCACGAATTTTAGATCTGTAAGAAACAAATGAGTATTTTACTACTTCTCCTTTCATGTTTTTGGTTGTTTTTGTTGTGGTCTTTTATATGTCAGAATTAATGTTCATATAAATATTATGTAGAGAAAAACCTTGAGATGTACATAATATTTCCTAAGAGAAGGATCTACTCTGTTCAAACTGGCTCTCTTAAGAGGTGCACTTTTGAGATGTATCTGTCTCTAATATTTGTTTTAGACTACTATGAAAATTTTCTGTCCCAGTATAAATATCCAGATGACAGATACAGATGCAAATATTTTTCAGGGAATGAAATTCAGTTATTTTAAGGCAGAACTTGATTTTTGTGAGCAGGAACTCAAATCTGGAAGTGTAGGTGATTTAGATGATCCTCAGCCTTGTTGTACTGCCACTTCTAATCATGTTAAATAGTAAAATTGCTCTTAGTCACATAGCAGTCATTTGTGGTCCTTATGTTAGTTGGTTTAAATTACAGACCTATGTTTTGGGCACAAAGTTAGCACATACATTCAGCTGGCAATAATGGAGCATAAAGTCCTTTGTAAGAAAGATGTGCTGGATTGTTTCAATATTTTAGCAACCTGCAACCCTAGCTGATATTCCACCTATGTAAAATATTTTGCTTTGTCATATGTGCTTATTTTCTTCTTTTGCAGCAGAAATGGAATATATTAGGGTTTTTTGATCAACAAATGACCTCTCTTGATCTTGTAATTTTAATTCCATTTGCATTTGTTCTTAATTTTGGTTTTAGAAAAAATAATCCAAGGCAGATGTATTTGGCAAAACCCCTTCAAATATTTAATAATGTTCTTCTTGGTCATAAAGTAATCAATCAATCTTGGTCAACAAAGTAATCACCCCCCTTCACATACTGGTAAAAACAAAACCAACCAAAACCTTTTTTCTTTAAAAACAAGCAGCAAACATTGGTTTTGTGTAGACTTTGCTTTTAATTTTCACACTTAGTGCTGTTGTGCAAGATTTTATTCTGGAAGAAGTTAGAGATGAGGGGTCAGATTTACCTTTAAAATTCAAGTCCCAGATAGAGGAAAATATCCTTATTAAATCGTTCCACAAAACTCTTGTGTCTGTCACTGGGAGGCCTACATACCTAAAGTGGATAGTTTGAAGCCTGAAGGCAAAGCTGAGATAAGACAATTGTTCCCAGAGGTCAACTTGGCCCATCAATCTGAACCCAAAATCTTAGCATCTGGCCTTCTGGGCAACTCTCAAATTATCAGCCACAGTCAGTGGTGTGCACTATGACCTGCTGAATCCGTGAACTGTCTCCTCCCTCACAAACCTGAAGAGCTGAAAGGAGGTGCAACTGAGGTTGGGACTTAAATCATAGGTAACGTTCCAGCAGTTTCTTCAAAAACCCCTTTTGAAAGAGGATCATATCTGATTTGTATAAGCAGTGTACAATAAGGCAGATATTCTACCTGTTTTAAGCCATCTTAGAGTTTTCAAAACCAGTCCTAACAGAGTAAAACCCACAATTAACCTGCTTGCCACAAATTAGAAGTCGACAGCTTCTTGCACACTGAAGGATTTAAGAAAGAAGCCTTTGTAACCAGAGCTTTCCATCCAGTGCCCTGTCAGACCATTACATCCTCTGTTTTTCAAGCTGAAACTGTAGCATCAAGTGTTATTAGCTTCTACTGCTCACTTTAAGTGTAAAGATTTTATTTCTAGATGCTGAATGACAGATTACATCAGAGACCAACTGTGAAAAACTCTAAAGCTTCTGACACATCAGCAAAATATATCATAGTAATAAACTGTTGATTTATCCTTCCTTTACTGAAGGATAAACAACCTGAAGTTGTTACATGTATTTTCAGAGAAAAATATTCATGTATATGGTTTCTGAGAAGTGATTGATGTGTAATAACTGTTCTTGGACCAAAGTCCTTCAATACACACAGGTTTAATTTTAATGGTCTGTGATAAGTAGGTCATGAACCTGGCTGAATACTATGAATTAGTAAATAAGTAATTTAGTAAATAGGTGATTTTGATAAAAGGTATTACATTTATTTAACAAATGTGTATTCTATTTATTTCCTTCTATTCATTCCATTCAGTGGTCATTACCTGACCGTGAACACTGCCTATAGTTCTGTAGATGGTGCAAATGAAAACCCAGTACTTGAAGTGAATAAAATGCTTACCATGTGAGAAAATATCAGGATGCCTTGGCCAGAAGTTGATTTCAGGCATTATATGTCATTTCTGCTGGTGTGTATGTGCATGCCTGCCTGCCTCACATGTGCTTTCAGGGAGAGAGCGATGAAAAGGTCAGATGTCTGCTATGGATATGATCTCTGTTCATCTTGCTGTGCTGATGAAGTTTTGTTGATTGAATCTAAATATGCCTTAACTTTTCCACTGCATGTGCATCAAAGAGAACATTATTACTGAGAAGATAGGCATTTGTTGGTACAATGGAAATAATACTGTCTGTGCAATACTGTTTAGAGGTGGTGTACAGTGGCGTCTGGATATATTTGCATCTAAATGAGATGAGCGTTTCTTTTCGTACAGCTTTGATTTACCTTGATCGCTACAGGGTTTTATTCCTCTTGGGATTTGGGGAACTGTATTCCCATTATGCACTCATCTTCCCTTCACGTACTGTCTGCCACCTTCAGTCAGTGCCGCCAGATAAGTATACATAATAAAGATTTTTTACATCAGATCTGGTTACTATGCTGTTAAGCTAGTTACTGGGGTCTGGGACTCAGAAGCAATGAGTGATGAGTAGAGCATTTATTTAAGTACTACTCTTTTTTTTTTTTTTTTTTTTTACGTTAAGTATTGACTGTATCTGAACTCGCTTCAGCATTATTAATGTTTCTGAGAATAATTGGATGATAATGCATAGTTCCAAACTTTTTGTTTTAAAACTGTTTTGAGAGCATTGATTTTCCTTTTTTCCTTTCTGCCTCTGAAGAGCCTCAATAGCCCATTAGCCAGCATCCTAAAGATCTGTTTCAGACTCCTTCGCTCAGTGAGTGTAGATTGCTGTTGGATGCTTCAGGTATGTCAAGGTGCTCCATTTGCTACCTGTGTCATTTAGCAAGGGTTATCTCAGCAAAAACACCTATTGGCCCAGTTATTCTCTTGGTTGCACCATGTTGCACTTTGATTTAAAGTCATAGCAAATCAGTTTAAATCTCAGTATAGTGCTGATGTATGTTACAGGAGAGCCAGAGCTATGGCACTTAAAATAATGTAGAAAAATATTTTGGAACTAAAATTTGTAAATCAAAATACATGGATGAGCCTCTTGTGTTGCACATTATAAACTTTTGCTTTGAATTAGTGCAAGATCATTTTCAAATTCTCCTTTATATGGCATAATCATTCAATGAAGTTTTCTTTCCTATATTCTGCAAACTATAAACAACTTTCTGAACTATTTCAGGATTGAAAAAGGGGAAGCTGTAATTTTTTGGTCATTGTTTGGATTGCAGTACCTTTCAAGGAGTACTAGACACTTACCAAAGATAGAGGAAGGTCTATCCCATCCCCCAAGGACTGTGTGATTTAAAAAGGCAAAGGCAAATACACAAAGTAGTAACAGAGTAGTGTGTATGCTCTTCTAATGAGAGAATTATCCCCCCGTTAACAAGAATTATCTTTACTCTCTTCACTTATTCTGTCCCTTTTCTCATTAAGGGGAGGGATTTCCAGTTTCTTACCTGTTTACCCAAGTTTTGTATGTGTGCCTCTTACAATTTTAAGTATGTTTCCCTTTGGTGGAGCATCTCCAATATTTCCCTGTTCCTGAACTTACCAGTTCACCGGGACAGTATTGTCCTTCTGACTTATCTAATGGGATTTGTCAAGTCCTTGGTGCCACCGTGTTTTATTTCCATGAGTAATGAGATAGTGTGATAGGGCATCTTGTCCTGCCCTAAACGAGACATGCCAAGCCAAACATGAAATGAAATGCCAAACGTTATGTCCTATATGTTTGTCAAGTGTGTGATCTATTTTTTAAAGACCCAACTCTGTACACTGAAATATTTTACTACGTGTGAACTTTAGCTTCTGTTAATATGATTGAAGCAAGTGGAAATGGAGATTGTCAGGACAATTTAACAAAGCGAGCCTGTAAAACTCATTACATCCCAGGTAGTAAAATCACTTTAGAAGGCACATTCTTCAAACTTGAGCTTTATTCAGTAAACTGCATTGGTGCCTGACCTTTTAAGAGCTTTCCCTTCCTTGGGAGGGAGGAGGGGGAAAGGCCCTGTTGTTCAGAGTTGCCTATCTTAAATTACAAACGGCAGCCAGACTTGACTCTGTGCTTTAGATTACACGGGATGACAAAGTGTGCAACTGCACCAAACAGACAGTTAAATGGCCAGCTATTTAGATGAGTTTGATGTGTATTTCATGTAATTGTATACTCCATAAAGCACTAAGAAAACAACGTTGTGTGCTGTCTGTATTTTAGCACAAAGTAAATCAAAGTACCAATCTCACATTTGTAATTCAACTTAATCTTTTCAAGACCTGGTGCTTTTAAGAAGCTTTGGATTGCTACTATGTAGTGGATGTGGGAGGGTTAAAGATTCCTTGTAGAAAATAACTTCTGTTAGGTCTATATCTAATTTGCTTAGCAAGTTAAAATAGCTTGTTGAGAACTCTACAGGCCCATGGTTGTGTTTCTCCTGCTGCATGTAAACATGTCCCTAAGGGTGCCTCCCTCTGCACTGTCTCCACGCTGGGATAGATGACTGGCTTTTCTTGCTAAGGTAGTGAATGGGCTGTCAGTCTACTCTAGATAGCAATTTTAAGCATTTTTATTTCTAGTTTTAAATGCTTTGCTCTTCCAGTCATATGCCACAAATTTTGATTAAGTGGAAAGCCTCTGAAAGGCAAATGTGTCATGGGCTGTGTCTCTACCAGTTCATTATTTCTGCAGATTTTCATTTCCAGCATCTAAACAATTATAAACCGTAGAGATTGCGTTTTGTGGGAGCTATCCTCTGCCTGGTTCATGAGCACAACTCAGGTTGCTAATTAGTGAGCCCACACACTCAGAGTTTAGTCCAGTAACCTTTGAAGTAAATGGAAAGCCTCCCACGTATTTATTGGGTGTCAGATAGGACATTTAGTGCACATTGTGGCATTAAAAGATTTTATCTAATTACATAATAAGGTTTTTGCCCTATCTATGCAGTATGTGAGATAGTATTACTTATGGGAAGTGTTTTAGAGCTGATTGTGGGAAAGTTTGAAAAGAGAGAACGTTTTCCTGCTCTGCAATTTTCATGTTGTTTCATGTATTTTTTTACCATTGGTGCTATGCATTTTTTATTTCTCCTGGATCTGTCACCATTTTATCTAGAGGTTTCCTGAAAATGTTTAATAGAAAGTTGGTAAAAGACAAAAATGAAAATAAAAGTTTAAAAAAGGATTGAGAGAGAGGAATAGTAACTTGAGAAAAGGAAAGTTTTTGAAAAGAAGAACTGATATAAAAAGAAAGAAATACTTTTCCTTTTGTTTTACTATAGGCAGAAGAATTTGCAAATGCATAAATGGTACCAAGTGCTTCACGCAGGGAGAACAGTCAGGTCCTTAGGTGACAGATGAAAAGCTATGTTAATTCACAGCACTCTCAGTAAGATTGCTCCTTGTTTTTGAAATCCACAAAAAGTTTACCATCTTAAAGAAATGGTGGTAGATGATTATACACAGGTAATTGAACTCTGCAGTAGGGTTCTTTTTCCACAGAGAAGTACTGATCTTTGTGTATAAGTTGTTCACATCAAGTGGAAGATGGTGCTAACCCAGATGTAGACCCTAAGATGATTCCTCTTTGAAAATTTTGCCTTTTCCCGTACAGGAAAGAAGTGCTCCTTGCTTTCCAGCAGGTGAAATTTATTCCATTATTCCTTCACATCTGTAGCAGTCCCTCTTCCCTGTTTGAATTCCCTTTTCCAGTGTGTGACAGTGCCTTAGGTTTGTAGCATCAAAAAGAAAGCAATTATAGAAGAAACATTAATCTTTCAGGAGATGCTAGGATGTAAATGATCCACCATCCTGAGGAACAGGAATGCAGATGAACCTTTGATAGCAGATATAGGTGGCATGTGTTATGATTTTCCCTCATAAATACTCTCTTTTGCAGAAAACAGTAATAGGGTTAGGTGGGAATATCTCTGTTTCACTAATCAACTTGCAAACTGCCTGCTGTAATGACACTGCCTTAATATCTTTTTTTAGTGTGTAGGTGGTATGCTCAGCATTTAAAAAACATGCTTAAAATATAACACAGTGTATTCACTATCCACAGCTAGGTAATCTATAGCCATTGTTGAGGTAGAAAGTAGTTCTGAAGGTTTAAAGATTGGGGTTCATTGAAGGAATTTTATTTAATAATTTTTAATTTGATAGAAAAAAGTATTTGTTTAAATAGTCATCTTGCCTTCATTTATTAGAGTTGCTTATTTCACATAAAGTAGGATTTTCCAAAAGTCTTACTCTAGAAATAGCTACACACTACTGTGGTTTTTGCAGACTACACTCTGGGGCTCTTAAAAATAATCATGAATTGTTTTGCTTTAGTCAAACATTTTTAACCAGGAGTATCTGTACTCTTATTTCTGAAATATCAGACTTTAAAGCAAATGATTTCATCATCGAATATATTAGTTAATGCTGTATAAATGCTCATTTGAGCAATCACTGCATGTTCCTCTACTTGAAATGCAGGTCATTATATTGAAGAGAAAGGGGGGGAAAAAGCAAGAAGAAAATACTGCATTTTGGAATCAGCACTGTGATTGATTATTAACCTCATTCTGTATTTATGTATCTCGTCACTATTATCACAGCTTTTGCAGTGCTATGGTTAAATTTTAATTTATAGTCTTTTTTTTGGTCCATTTGCATTATTTTACATGTTCTCCCTTTAGTATCATCATCTTCTTAAGTGCTTTATTGTTGGTAGCAACTGGATTACAAGTCATTTACATTTACACATCTGCACGGGCTTAGCAGGAAAAGCCTTCTGTCTTTTTAATAGGTTCTGTAAGAAACTGAAATTCAGCCTTAGTTCAGAAAAATATTTTAAAATATGCTGCAATTCTAGTATTGTAATAGATCATATTTTTTTATTCTGGAGAAGATGAGCTTTACTATGTTTAAAATTAAATAGAGTAACTGCTCAGCCAGTTTTTCTATCCGTAGCTCAGCTCTCTCCTGACCGCAGCTCTCTGATTTCCAGTTCGCTCAGAACATGGACTGAATGGGTTCCTAGGGAAATCCTTACAAAATTACCCCATAAACACAGCCTCCTTGCCAGCAAAAGAACTGACACTGCCCTTGGAGCACGGGGTCATATGCAGTCAGCCTAGTCAGTGCACTGGATATGAGGTTTCCAATAAACTGTGTTAGCTTGAATTGTAGTTTTGATTGGTGATTTCAATGTCTTTACATGTAAGCAAGAGATGGTTGCAGCCTTGCATATGTATTCAGACGGATTGTTGTTCCTCCACAACTTGTGTGAGAGAAAATGTGTTGGACTGTATTTGGATTAACTACCTGGAGTAACAGGAAAAGATACATTTTTAGAAAGAGGGTGAGGAAATCACGTTTATCCAAGGCATTTAGTACCCAGTATAAAGTAGCACAAATCATAATTCTTGGAATATTTTTCCTGGGAAAAATGGTAGGAATGTTTGAAGACATAACACTCAGACCTGTTTGTCTTTTACAAAGGGTTTGCATCAGAAAGCAAATGCAGCTGTTTGGGATATACACCATTTTGCTGGTAATCTGAATCTATCAGCAGCAAACTAAAATTATGCATATTTTTATTGTTGAAATGATTAGTAGTCACAAGAAGAATACCTACGAGGACTTTCTGACCATCATAGATTTCACAAAAAAACCCCAGTGTTGGTAGAAAGCATGATCCCCTATTAAGCCGTTTGGGTTTATTAACAAATCACTCATATTTTTATGTTAGTCACTGGATGTATTTCTTTTGTCCTAGTGCTTATTCTTCCAAGTCATAGAATAATTCCAGGATACAATTAATTGCTGGCAATTCTCACCAATTTTAGTGGGATTTGAAAACTTTCAGTTCTTTGCAAGTTGTTGTGTTGAGTGAAAATCTCTGTATATGTATGTGTATATGCATGTGTATATGGGAGGCTAGAGCTGTATTAAACATTATTGAACATATTATGTATAATTCTATTGAATATAAATCTGTTTTCTGCACCACACTTCCTATTTTGAATGTTTTCTTTCTTTTTGTCAGTATTGCTCATAATTTTTTTCTGCAATTAAGTAAAAGATTGAGTAGTAAGAAAGGTGCATTGAAAAAATATAATGGCTAGTTGCATTTTTGTAGGCCTCTGTCTTGTTTTCATGCAGTAATATATAAAGGATTTGTTTAAATTTTACACAAAGATAAGAATTCAACACAGAGCAAGGGCATTCAGGAATCCTCACAGCAAACACAGTGACACCTAGAAATCATACTAGTACTTTCTAGGGACTTGGAGAAAAGCAAATATATTTTACCTCGTTGTAATATCAAACAGTAATCCCCTTCTCTTTTCCTAAAAATTGCTAAGTTTCACAAAAAACTAATTTTAGTGACAGGGAAAAGGAACTTAAAAATTGTCTTTGCTTGATTTTACAACTAATTGATCTAATAACTAGTTCTACATGTTGTGTCTGCATTCCGCTTGCTGCATTCTGATGGAGGTTTCCCTCTCTAAAACATTACTGTGTAAGGCTTTGAGTAAGCTAGAGAAACCTGATAGGATATACTGGGTACCAATACACTGTGCAAGGCAGGGCTTCCTGTAGTGCTGGCTTAAAATATTCAACCTGTAGTTTCCTGCGAAAAATTTCCAAACTGGTGTTGTATTTTCTCTCAAAACACTATTTGTTTTCTATAAAGAAAGAGCAGCTTTTGTATAGGTATTTTAAACTACAAAGGGGTCTCTTGACAAATCATTAATCTTGCTTATAACTGCTAGTCAGCATTGTAGTTTTTTTCCATAAACTAGAAGAGAAGGTTTAACCAAATGTCTCATGTTTCCTTCAGCAGGGAGCAAGAAGAGCTGATTATCAGGAGCAAGGAAACTTGTATATATGTACAATACCACTCGGTAGTGGAGAAGGGAGGAAAAGAAGAATTAGTTTGTTTACTTAATTAGAAAGATGAAAGACAGGCATAACCCAGCTTCCATAGTTTAAATCGTTTTTCTTCTCTTCATCAGTATGATATATGAATGCCCATGTTTCCCTCATGCTTTATTTCCTGGGAGCATGTTTACACACATGTGTCAATTGAAAAGTGAGTGGCCCCAGTTTCACACCACAGAGGGGCTGGCAGGGAGAGGACTGCAAGGATTAACGCTCTGTCCTGATCCAGAGGATGTCTTCTGTAAATATCACCACCGAAAAAGGCAGTTGAACTGTCTCTTCCTCCTTGAGGACGTTCATCTAATTATTATGTTCTCAGGGGCACAGTTGTGTCACCAAGGTGCAGCTCATGGTATGGGGTGGAGGCTGAGGGACCTTCTGAGAGGATTCTTCTCATTCCTCCCTATGTTTGTTATTTTATTCATTCAGAGGGACTGTCTTAGTTTTCCCAGTGTGACAATATATAGATAGGGAAGAAATAGACTGCACCCTCCTTGCACTGTGTGTTGAGGGGCAGGCTGCTTGCTCATGGGCTCAGAGCAGGTATGGAGAGACCACTGGGGCCCCCACATCCTGCTGCCCTTATAACCATTATACAAGTGGAGGGCTGGACTTTTCATTTCCCTCTCTCCTCCCTTGTTGTACTCCTGTAGTTGGTTCCTAACTTCTCTCAACAGAAACTTCTTCATTAGCCATATTCTGAGGACTCTGAGTCTGACTCGGCTGCTCATGAAGAGCTCTTTAGGTAAATCAAGTGTGGGGTGTTCTTCTGTTCCAACACAGCTTGTCAGCTCAGGGATTTCACACGCTGGTAGGTACGGCAAATACTTTTCTTTGTGTACATCCCAGGACTATTTACTCTTACAAAGTGCTTTAAATGTATTAAACAAACAAACAAACAAAACCCCACAAGGCAAAATGGTTGTCTGGAAGAGCTTGCACAGTGCTGGTGCATGTGGATTAAATATATACAGCATGCAGCTATACTATGCTAGCAGCTTTTAGTACTGAAGCATGCAGCTTTCTGTGATAAAGACTGGTATATTGCCCACTTCCTTATATGTTTCTGGATAGAGTATAATGATATTGAGGATGTGACCAAGAAAGCATGCAGCTCCAAACAATCATTCTGTTGCTTTGCATACCAGGCAATATGGTGTTCTTGACATGAGGTCTTTCCCTTTCCCAACATTTATCTGCCTTGTATAGATCAAAAGCTATTCCGGGAATTTCCTTATGTTTTATTTTTAAACTGTTTGTCAAAGCTTAACTACCATAATAGAAGAAAATAAACAGCATCAATTACTCTCAAAAAATAATGAACATTATACTGAAAGTTGAACATGCAAATTTATAATATTACTCAGACCTTTTAATACACTATACAAAATTCCTCTTTAGCAAAAAAGGCCAAAAGTACTTTTGCCTTCTGGACAGTAGCACTATGAAATTCCTGTACGGTAAATTTTCCCAACCCCCAAACTCTGTTTAAATGTCTGTACAAACATGCATTCTCCATGAGTACTACAAAACAGTACCCCAAAATTCTGAAACCCCCACTAAAGGAATGCTAAACATTTTGCCCCCTTGGTAACCTTCTCAAGGGCCGCTGAAGTGGCAATCCTCCATCCCCAGTTTGAAAATTGCTGCTCTCCAGGCTAGGAATTAGCTCTAGCTTCCTGGTACACAAAGTGCAGGTACTGTTCATCTTTAGTTCTTATGTACTATAGAAACCCGATTGCAACAAGGTAAGTGTAAAGACAGTGTTTGTTGGCAGAGGGGTAAGTATTCTAATCGATGTTAATAGAAACATAAAATGCAGAAAAACATGAACATGGGATGGAGGGGAATTCAGAGCCTGGAAAACAGTTATTTGCATGCAGCTGAGGTCACTGGTGTTTTTTATGTTCATGTGGTTCTTGAATTCTCTTTCCCATTTTAGTTCTTTGGTTAGCTTTCTGTTTAAATTTCAAGTTAAAGTATGTGAAGAAGGACCAGATGGTTATACAGTCAGGATTGGTGGCAGAGAGGGAGCAAATTACTTTATAATATGAGAAAACCAGGTTCTAACTGTTTGATCTCAGTAATTTTTTCCTAGATTGGAAAGCCCTCTATTAAATTTCTGTTTCCCATGTGGGAACTCATAGGCTGAGATCTAGTCACCTCTAAAACATCTCTTTGATGAGTTAAATAAATTGACCATCTTACATCTCACACTGTGAAGAAAATGCTTTGATCCTTTCATTCTTCTTGCTTTTTCCCCTGCAACAGCTATAGTTTTTCCAAGTCCTTACTGTGGAAGTGAGAACTTGGACGTCACAGTTCCTGTGTTGCAAGCACTAGAGCCAAACTGTTGTACTTACTCATCCTTTATCCCTTATTTCATCACATTAGCAGTGCTACGTTAAGAATTCATGTTCATCTTGTCTTTGTTAGAGGCACAGCTCAGGGTTGAGCTCACCACCTAGAGAAAAGCTATTTCTTATTCCTAGATGAAAGCTTGTATGCTTTTAAACAGCTCATTGTTTGGTTATGTTGATGCATGAGCAAGCACACTGATGTTAGCTTTTAAATTAGTGTGATCTGGAGCTCTAGTGAGAATAAATAGTTCTGCTATTTTCACTAAAACCAAGGAGTGATTGTGTATCTGAATAAAAAAAAAAGACTTTGAGAGGCAGGTGAAATGGGAAAAGGATCATGCATAGGATTGGTTTGGTTTTGTATGGATTTTTTTGAACAAGTCCAGTAATTTTAATAGCCTAATTTGGAATATTAGTTTCAAAAGTCAGTGTTTTGGCATTATTTAAGATGGTTATTTTGTGTTCCCATGTTTATATAACAGACCTCATGTAACTGAGTATAGAGAGGGGAGAAGAAAATCCTTTGATCCTTCAGCAAAATGTTTTTATGTAAGTAGCCTTCTCGTGGTGAGCTCTGGAAGTCTGGACAGATCATTGTCCATCTGTTTTTACAACTTTCTGTGATCACCATCCAGCAAATGCTGTTTAATCTACAGAGAATAAACACTTCCAAAGTTGACAATGTGCTTCCCAGGTGCTGAGGGGGAGGGTCACGCAGCCAGGCCATTTGCTGTGATGTAGGAAAACAGTCATCCAGAGAAAACAAATATCCACGGATACTGGAGGGATCTCTTTAATTTTCCTTTCTATTTAGAAACCAGAGACTCTTTTGGAAGGAAATATAAAGGTACTGGTAACTTATCTTGTGCTGGATGGGTTAGTGCAGAAGAAGGAAGAGACGCCAAAGACCTTTAGAATCGGTAGCTCTTTTTTTTAGATGAAAGAAGGGCGAAGGAAATGTGTAATGTTTGTGCAGAAGGCTAATGAAACAAATTCCCATAACTGTGTTTCCATTTGGAGCACTGTTGATTACTGGAAGAAGGGTTGGGGGCCCAGAAGTGCAGCATGGAAACGAGCCTCTGTGTCTGGATCATGTCATGGCAAGAAGGTTTTAGCAGCTCTGAGGCGCTGCCCTCATTCGTGCTGCAACTTAACATCCCCTCCAAACTGTTATGCAGCTAGCACACAGCCAGCCCTCATTACTGTTCATCCCAAGGACTGTGCCTGTCTAGGCTACATTCAGATTAGAAATTCTCACCCCAAGATAAGCTTGCAAGGCTTATGCTCCCTGGCACAGGATATAGGTATTGTACATATGTTTTTTATGTTATGGTAACAAAAGGGCATATGCCATTGTCAGTGGTGCTGCTCTAACTGCAGCATTGCTAACTTATTTGTATCTTGCTCTCAGCTGTATGCTTTGTGTGCCTTTGTGAGTCTATTCACAGGATTTTTCTTCATGGAAATCTAAAGGGCATTACAGAACCAATACACCAAACTTCCTGTGCTGTAACACCCTGCTTCAAGTACTCTGCCCTTTTGAAATACACAGAATATCCAAGATTCTTTCTTTATCTTTCTTAACACTTCTTCACTCCAAATTATACAAGACCCTGTATTCATAGAGAGTTTATTCCCAAAAATGTTTAGGATACCTCAGCTCCAGGTCTCTTTTGTGATTTTGTGTGTGTGTGTGTCTGTGTCTGTCTCACAGTAGGTGGCTAGTAAGATAGATGATACGTGTATGAACCTAATTTTGGGGCCAGACTAACTTCTCTGGCATCCTTCCATCAAGTGCATCACTTGTGTGTGGCAGGGTTTCAGAAGGGGGAACAGGAGAGGGAATGAAGCAATTTGGCTTTTTGACTACTTCTTCATGAACTTTTTGGAAGGAGTGTGACAGGGCTCTACTCTTGATCAGCCCCAAGTACATAAAAATAAATCTTGTCCAAAACACATGCCTTTCTTTAGCTGCAGTGGTTTCAAAAGCAAGTTGCCCTCTGAGCTGGGATTCCTTCTGTGTTTTCTCATCTCATATTTAAGGCTTGGTGGTTTTAAAATGTAAGTAAATGTTTCCCATCTTTCCCTCTAGTCCATAAATATCACATATCATCTAAGCTGCTGAAATTAATCAGTGTAGTGAAGAAACCACATACACACCCCAACTGGCCTTCTTGTGTGGCTGGACTAGGCCAACAGCATTGCCTGCCAGCAGTATCCATCATTGCCAAATGTGAGTCTACTGGAAGAACAGCAGTAGGTTCATGAAGTATTTTGCCACTACAAGTCAAGCAATTGAATATGAATATTGGCAGAATTGAATTGCAAGGGTGTTATTTAATAGAGATGTTCCTTCTTAGAAAATGATTTTTAAAATGGACCGTGGAACTAGCTCAGAACTGAAAGGTCTTGTGTCAGATTGAAAGGCTGTATTAACTAACTGCAGCCAACACAAGATGTAAGATCTGGGAAGACTCCATCCCCTGAATGTGTCTGCGTTCAGGGTCAACACACTTCTATTCTGGATAAGAATAGTCGTACCCCTCCTTGCCACCTGGGAACACCAAACAACTGAGGTTACTGGGATTTGGTTTGCTAATTAAAGTGGGACATAAACTATTTTTTTGTTTATCATGACTTAGGCTACTTTAACTGCATCAACTCTTTCCATCTTGCTAATTATCTGTAGAAAGGAAGGCTAATGAAAATTTAAGAATAGTTTTTGCTCTCATTTGGTTACCTGTAAGTATTTTTCTAGCCTGTCATGATTTTCTGTTAATCTATTCACCACTATAAAGTTTAAAACCAGTAATGAACAAAAATAATTCATGGATTGCATCATTTCAGAGCAGACCTTTGAGATTTAACTGCAAGGCCAAAGTCACAAGGTACTGGTTTTGACACAAGGTGCTTTATCATCTGTAGAGCCTAAGTGCACCAGTTCTTTGAAAGCTGGGAGATGCCTGCTGAGAACTGGTTTATGTCAGGTTGACCTTACCAGCAAGAGACACTGTGAGCAAAGATCTTTAAAAGGAGTGCTGATGACACACTTATTTATTTACCAATCTGTTACTGATGGTACTTTGAGACATAACCTCCTTGCAGGACCACATTAGGTTCAAATAAGTGTAAAGGAAAGAATAGAGGAAAACTACTTTGTCATGTCAATACATATTAGATTTCATATCTAAATATGTACAAATGTGTGTGTGTATATATACACAGAGAACTCTAAAAAGAGAGAACTATTTAACCAATTTTTTTAAATAGATAATTTAAAATGGTAGGATTCAGGGGTCTGGCGTAGGACAGGTTGTCCCTAAAGTACTCTAAAGTGTGGCACATAGTACTGACTATAAAAACAATATCTATACCTGTTACTTCAGATTTTGGTCCTTCTCTCTGGGTTGCTGGGGCATGGATGACACAGTGGGTAGTACTGACCCCTAGGTTTAAGAGGTGACAAATTTGGAATAGCATGGACACTCTTCCATGCTCTGTTGGTGATCTGTGTGTGACACTGATCAACTTATTTCTTCTCACCATCTTTGTTACTCCCTCTACCTTTTTTCGTTTTGATACCTGTTGCTTTCAGACCCTTTCTTACCTTCTGTCTGTATAGCCCATAGCACAGAGCAGCCCTGTTTTTGGCTTCAGTTAGTGTAGCATAAATATTAGTGAGAAGAAAGAGAGAAGCACTTCTCTTCAGTTGTTACTCAGTGCTGTTTCCATTGCACTCTAGGGGATACTGTGACCAGGTTGATATGAAATTTGGAAATGGATAGAAGGGAAAAGGTCTTTTCTCAAAGTGATCCCTCCCCTGCTCCCTCAGGATGGTGTGTATCCTTTTGTTGGGAAGCTGAACATTAGCTTCCTGTGTGTGATGGAGCTGGTGGCTCTGCTGGTAATACACCTGCTTAAGTGCTTTTTGCTGGATCGCAGCCCGAACAAATTGTGAATTCCTTATCCCCTCGTATCTACATTACTGCGTGCTTCAGAGCTGTAGCGAGGCATTTTAGTGTCCGGGATAACACCTTGTACTTGGCAGCTCTCCTGCTCCCCCAGTGCGGTCTCCAGAGTCTCAGCACCTGTGATGGGGGAGGCTCAGGAAGCAAGTACCAGCCGCAGGGCAGGCTGCTGCAGCCCACCTGCGCGGCTCCCTGGCTGCTGGCCCTGCCGCCACCGCCGCTGTGCTGCTCTCCCCTCCATCTTCATTTGGAGATAATGGTCAGGGAGGGCACGACTTTTGCTGTTTAAAAGGGATTACTCTTGCTCCCTACGTGAAAAGGTTTGGGCAGCGGCCAGAGGCAGGCTGTTAGATTATTCCCACCATCCAGTTCGGATGCTTCTTCTGTCACTGGGCCTCTCTTCCCCCGGAAGTTTTCCCTGCCTTTCCCCAAGCCATGCTTCTGTCAGCATCAAAAACTATCAGCCTGCTTGTACACAGGCCCTACTTCTGAAGTTTTACGTGGTATGATGTTATTTATTTAGACTGGTCCCAAATCTGCCATTACAGTTGATCCATTTATGCAACGGCCCCATAACTCCTGTAGTTTTGACAGGAAGTCCTTGTAGGTCGGTCTACCTCCAGGAAAGCCTTTGAGATGATTGAAGTAATTAAAAACTGAGGACCAGATGTTTCTTTCCAGATTATGTTTTCAAGATCACAACATTTCTTTCAAAAGGGAGGAGTGAAAAGAAGAACAAGAGAAAAATCTCTACTGCTCTGCTTTAACAAGGGAATTTCCTGAAGAATATACAAGAAAAATCTGGATTTTGTTAATTCTTTTTTTTTTTTTTCCTTCCACACTGAAGTCTGTAAGTGGCTTGAAATGGTAATAAAACAAAGTGGACTTTCTGTTCCATTGTGCAAAGCCAGCAGATTTGTTTTTCCTCAGCGCACCTGCTTTGTTGCTCAGCCTTTCCAGGGGAAGGGGAGGGGGAAAAACTGTTTTTTTTTTTTTTTTTTTTTTCCTGGAACAGAGATTTACTAGTATTTTTTCTTCTGAAATTTACCACAATGAAAATGTTTTCTTGGATATACTTTTGAAAATCCTTCATTCCATTCTATGAAGAGAAATAGAGATGCGGAGGAGTTGGGGAAGAAAATCCACATACATCAAAAGCAAATGTTTGAATAGGTGCAAATCCTTTATAGCAAAACTGCCAGCAAACATGCAACATGAATATAATTATGGCATGGAACTGGCAAATTAGGGAAGATATGTTCCTGCCCTCTTTAAACAAGCCACTTATACAGACAGAGCAGTTACCTGATAGGTTGAGGTTTCTTCTAAGTATTTAATTTTATTCTGTGGTCTGTGTATTATGTTGTCTTTGTACAGTCCTTGACAAGAAAAAGTCCTGCCAAAAAAGAGGACTTTTTTTCCCAGGAGAATATGATGATGCATTGTGTCTTGTAGAGAGAAAATACGTGGGTAAACTTTACAGGTATTTGCTTACTATCTTCATGAAAGGTTATGTACAGATGTGTTATTTATCTTACCAATTTAAGCTGACTTTTAAAATTCAAGTAGTACTAAATGTCCTATGAGCCAGGTCAGGAAAAACTAAATCTACTTTATGTGCAAGGAATACATTTTTCATTACTCTAAGCATCATGCACATTTGCCGTGCCCATGAAAGAAGATCTTGCTTAATGGTCATTAGGACCATATTGCTGTAAGTTTTGTTTCAAAGTGAGACACTGGTTTGTTTTTTTGTTGGTGGTGTTTGTTTTTTTTTCCCCAAGGTTTTGACACTTTTCAGGACATGTTCATTGTAAAATTTATTATGTCTTCATTAGTAAAACCAGATCTGGTCATCAATTTTCTTTTTCCCCTCTGGAAGTAGCACTAGTACTCCCACAGAAATAATAGAGAAATTTTTAATAAACAGATCAGTGTGGTGTTTTCTTAAATTCATGCTCCTAAGCATTCAATGTTTCTGTCCAGACCTGGGAACACTGATGGGCAGTCAACTTTTTATCCTCAATTAGACTCACTGAGGAATGAAAAGTGTTTCTGTATGTTACCTTCTTGGACATTGCTGGTAAGCCAATGCTGGAGTGACACAAGGGGACCAAAATAATGTCTGATTCTGAACTCCTCATTCACTTGTTTCATCTTTAGATCAGCATAGTCCTGATATATTCATTAACAGAGAGCAAAATGGGTCCGCTGTTTTCAGGTAGTTACTGTTTACTGAGCTAAGCTGAGAACTTTGCCAAAGTCCAGCATTTCAGGTTGTGTCCACAGTAAGAAGCAGTATGGACTAATAGGAGCAGATCTGGGGAGACAAATGGTGCCGCAGAGCTGACATTTGCATGCAGGGCTGTGCATTTCAGTGAGGTTTTATCTCCCGCTAGTTCTTGTCAGTTCCTGGAGGCAGCGTGCTTGGTGGTGGTGGAAATACATCAAGTGGAGTCCTGAACTGAACTTCTGGATAAATTTAATCTGAAAAGACCTGAGTTCCCTGTGCTCCACAACTGCTCTGTGATATGAACCAGCACATGTCAAGTGGGAATAATTAGGAAATTTGCATAAAAGACACATTCCTGATTCACACGCGATGCAAATGTAGATGCAACCTCAGTGAGCTTCCTGCCTGTTTATACTCAGGCTACTTTGCACCACTTAGAAAATGTGAAGAAAATAAGTGAGAGTAGATTAGGCTGTGGGAATAATTGCATTCTGGGTAAGTGAGAATCAAGGCTAGTAATTGCCTTAATTTATGTTGTAAATAACTTCATACAGCCATTATTGGAAAAAGAGCCTAGTAGAGCAAGTAGATTGCTTTGTAAGGTCAAAAAGAAATACTGGATTGTCTTTTGCCCATATTGTTATCTATTCACAACAGCGCAGACACCATTTTTTAGTTACACGAGCCCTTGAGTCTTTTGAGCAAAACTCCTTCTTGTAGGAGAGTGTAGAATATTGCAACATGTCTAGAAAGCATAGAGAAGCAAAATGTACTACCTGCTATCTCTTCAAATAAAGTCTGGGCTAAGGAGCCACAGAGTTCAAAGCATGGTGAGGTACAGCCTAAGCTAAGGCACTAAGTGCTAACACTGAATAGGATTGCAGGCTCGGGAACTCTGGCATGAGAGAGATTTAATATATATTTCCCAGAGTATTGCTGTGATGGTTTTGTTCCTTATGCTTTAACAATTTGGGGAGTTTTGTAAAGATCAGTATGCCCAGGTATTCAAAGGCTAGGTCATAAAGTGTAGTGATGTGACCTGCGCAGTGGTAGAGAAGTAGGCAGAGCCAAATGCCTTTTTTTTCTGGCCTCTTTTCTTAAGTAGACTAAATTCTTTTGCAAATTGTAGCTATTTATAAAAGATTTTCATCAGAACTGTATCTCCTTAGATTTGCTATCAAGGCAGTCCCCTGGCTCCCAAAAACCGTGCTCTAATCAACCTCATTGACACCTCTATAATTAAACGGAGAGACAAGAGGCTGAAGAAATGGAAAAGATGATAAAGTAAAAAGGAAGCCCTCAAAACTGTGCTCAGAAGTCTCTGGAGCCACTCCTGACAGAATATTGGCAGTTCCTCAGTTCTCAGGATTTAAAAGGGGCAAGGGGGGGGGATATAAAAGAAGACTGGGTATTTGTTTGTTTTGTAATGATTGGCTGCTACATCTGTTCCTCCCCTGGTATTTTGTATCAGTGCTGTAGATTACTGTGGTGGAGAATATTGCTGTAGACCTCTGTGTCATCTGAAGCTTCACAGTCCTATCTCAGAATGTAAAATATTTTGAAATGTGCAAAACCAATCTCAACCTCCTCCCTCTCAACTCCGGTTGTTTCTGCTCTACCTCCTTATCTCTCTCAGCTTGTTCCTTCCTCTGCAACCTCTTTAATGCCAGATGCTAAAATACCTGCTGAATAAATTTTGATTATGGTTTGGAAAAGAAATGTTTTGCGAAGAGTTGAGGGAGAGGAGAAGTGGTGCTCTTTGTTAAATTTCTGACTATTTTGAGAAATAACCAGTCCCACATGCTTAATGGAGAAAAAGCTCAGAGCTTCCAAATGTCCTTAGAGCCACTGGTTTCACTGTACATGACAGTGCTAGTGCACATGTATGTTTTCAGCCTGCTAGGTGTCTTCACCCTGCAGCAAGAAACCAAAATAAATCAGAGATGTAAGAAGATCCCTATCTGCCTCAGCAGTAATACCCTATTTATTTGTAGTGGATCACTCTGGAGTCCTCTTTTCACAGAACATGTTGGGTGGTAAGGGACAGAGGGTGCCATGGGAGGGCTGGTGGCTGCATGTGCTCTTCTGGTGTGATTGATGGAACCCATGGTGTTTCTCTGGCTTCTTGTCTCTTGCTTCCCCCGAGACTGCAGTGCCCTGCAGGAGCTGGCACAGCCACATCTCCCTTTCCTACATGGCTGGGCACAAGATGTGCCTGCAGTGGCCATGCCCTTAGGACAGCAGCTCTGCCTTGAGGCAATGTGCTGTAGCTTTAAAATCCTTCACTAGTACCATATGGAAAACCAGGATTGTGCCTGACTGTTTGGCCTGATTTGCTTGTTTTCCTTCTTTCACTTTTATAATTCTTTTGCTGCAAACTGGAGAAGTCTTCAGCAGGTCTCCTGTGAGCATGCTGGCAGAGAAGGGCACAGGTGCATGGACATGGAAGATGCTGCCAGGAGTGCCTGGCTTCCCCACTCGGCTCCTGAGGGATTTTAAGTGCAACTCCAGCTGTTTCTAGCAATGTAGCAGTGAAGGCTATCCTCCTGGGCCAGGGATGCTGACTTCAGCTGCCCAGGCTGGCCATGTTCTCACCCAGAGTCTACTGAAACTTTGTTTGCGTGGATATATATATAGACACTGTCTTCCTATCATTACCTGAAAGTTGACAGAGGTATTTAGGACAAGAGAACTTGTTCTCTAATTTTAAAATCAGGATTTTAATAGTTTGTTCTACTGGTTGCTTCTGTTGATTCCTGATTTTTCCCAGCATCTTTTCCAGCCTTCAGCATTATGGTTAGTGCTAGTCTTGGGGTGGGGTTGTACAATTTTTCCATATTTGATTTGAATGCTCTGAGCAGGAACATGTGTTGGTGATTATCTTAGCAGATCTAGTTTGGACTCAGGACTTGCAGCTCTCTGCCTTCTTGAAGCACCGTAAACAGTGACCATAATAAATGGCAAAAACCTTGCTTAAACCCAAATAGTATTCTCTGAGTACCAAAACACTGGAGAAAGTGCAGATCTAAACAAAAAGTACATGCACATGTCTTCTTTAAGTTTTAAGATTCCTTCAGACTCTCTGTGGTGTCTGCCATGTGTAGTCTTGACCAGCACTTGAAAATGGCTTCCTGCTTCATCCCTCAATTCTAGCAACTGTTTTTAACCACTGTTCTCCCTCTTGATCTGTAAACTTTCAGTACTTGCTCTTGTGAACTTGTGCTTGTGCTGGAGAGGAGATACAGTCCCTCAAAGCTGGTCATAATCCCCCGTGTATCTCGACATGGCTGTTTTGAACCCTACCTTGTGTTAAACTTAATCAAGGCGGTCAGCAAGTTATTTTCAGTCATTTACTGTGATTTTACAGTTGTCACTGCCCTGATGTGTGCTGTTCTCAGCCTTATTCCCCTGTGTCTCTGTGCCCACTGTGGACACAAGACTTTGCCTCCCAGAGCTGTGTGCTAATTAGCAGGGTTTTTTTTTTCTCTCTAATGAGACCCGTGTAGTGTTGTTCTGGGCTCAACCGGTGGCAAGGTTAGTGATTGCCATCCTGAGAGCTGCCAAAGGAGGTCTGTAAAATGAGCATGACCTAATGAATGTACAGCTCTTCTGCAGCCCATGGTCGGATTTTCAGTGTGCTGAGACACAGAACATTTGTTGTTTATCTTCGTGTGCTGTGTTCATTACCTGTGTAATATTGATCATGAAGCATTTCACAGAGCTTTCAGAGAAGTAAATTTTGCCAGAACAATGACTCAAAGCTTTAGTCTGCTAGGAAACTTTAATGAGTGTATATTTGTTTACTGGGTTAAATTATTATTTGGTAATGGAAGAAAATAGGAAATTACTCAGACTGTAATAAAAAGTATTTTTTTCCCAATTGCAGCAAATGCATTGCATAGCAGGTTGTGGTTTAAAAGTAAATAAATAATGAGAGATGCTATTCGGAATTGACCTGCTTTGTTCCATGTTGTTTTCAAAATGTCAGTGCAGGATATCCATTAATAGGTAGAAGTAAATGGAGAGACCTTACAGAGGTGAAACATAGGCAAGCTTTGATAATCTCAAAATTTTTATCTGGTTTTTTTTCCTTCCTTTGCTTTTCAGTTTTCCCCTTTCAGAGTTCTTATCCATCCTCCTTGTTTATTAGAGGATTTTCTTTTTAAAAAAATTTTTTTTATTCCCTTGTTTGCCTGCAAAACATTACCGGTACGCAGAAAGTAATTGTCTGCACTGTATAGCTCTCCTGGGACTTGGAGCTCCTTGAGGTTCACTTGGTTTTATTCCTGGTTTTCTTTCCATTTTCAGAAAATTTGGCTGTGATATGAACAAATTTGAGTAGTAGCCATAATGCATTTTTATAATGTAATCAGAATATTAAGATCCTAAAGCAATGGAAAAGACTAAATGGTTGCAAAGGAAAATGAGTGGCTACTTTCTGAGATGAAGGATATTAGCGTTATGATAAATAACATATTTTGATATAATAGCAATTATCTCTGACTTCAGCATACTTGAAGATAATCAACCTGCTTGATTTATTTTCCAGTGTGTTGTGTGAACAAATTATCTTTATCCTGATTGTATATATTACTCTATGGTATCACCTGACTAGTTGTATTCTTTGTTGAACTATGTTAAGGAAATTTATTTTCCATTAAAAAACTCTATTTATCAAGACTCTAAACATTCTAATACTTTGATGCACTCCTGAAGTCCTTTCAAGTGCAATTTTCTGAATGCAGAATCAATGAAACTTCAATTTATGTAGGCCATTTATCAGTTTTCAATATTTCTCCCTTCTTCCTTCTGGACTTAAAAACTTGTACATCTCTCTTTTTTTTTTGGTGTTGAGCCTTTCATCATGGATCTCACTGGACCACCTAACCTCACTTTGGTTCACCACTTAGAGCAGCAGATAAATAGAGAAAGAAAAGAGCTGCAGAAGTTTAATAGTGAAGTAATCTATTTTCTTTGGAACAGTTATTAATTCAGAGCTTAAGGAACTGATTTATGTTTTGGTGGCTTGGTCTCAGTCCTGTGTCAGCCTAATTTGCAACAGGGGCTCTAGAGAGGGTCTCTTATGGCTCTGAGGAGGGTCTCTTACATGCCAGGTGATTTCCCCTCTGTCAAATTATCCGCTGTCTTGAAGGAAGACATTCTCATTCTCTCTCACCCAGACCTTTCTCACCGCGTATGAATAATTGAATAATCACTGGGGCAGTGCAAGAGACTAAAGCTATAACCTGCTAGGTATCAGGGATGTAGGGCCTTGAACCCAAAACTCCTGCATCCTGCTGGAGAAGCACAGCATCCCTGTGGGACCTTGTGCTGTCAGATTGCACGCAGCGCTTTAATGTTCTTTTTTGATTTGGGTAAAGGCAGGATAATCCTTACTGACCTGCATTTTCATCACTCCCTCAAAGAGACAATGCAATGGGCTGCATAGCCATCTCTGTAAAGGATTCCCTACTAATATTAAGTTTGCTGTAAGACATACCGCTTAACCCATGGAGATACCCTGTTGCTCTCCCTGCTCTCAGGTTTCCTTCTTTTGTACAAAGCAAATAATAGTTTATTCCCATGGTAAACAATGCTTATTGTTTATCACCATCTTTGGTTGTATAAGATTTGTGCAAAAGCATCAAGACCATTTTGTTTACAATTAAACCTAAGTTCATTATGTGGTCAGGGAGTCTGAGGTTTTGGTATTTTTTCCTTTATTTGTACTAACTCAGTGATAATGATAATTAATGGTAATAATGAAAATTAATCTGTGCCCTCTTCACTGAAATTCTCTTAAGCAGTATAGAGCACACATACGGAGGTTTCAATGATAAAATGCAGAAATTTTAGAAAGGGGAAAACTGTTTTCCCATAATGAAAGGGAGGTGCTGGAAACCCAATGCAGACTTCTTGCTGTTTACCTTGCCATATGAGCTATGGGCCTTCTTGGTTAATTGGTAGCTTCACTAAAGTTAATAGCAAAACTCCCACAAGTCTTGTTGCTGTTTTCAGAAAAACTGGCTCTGCACTATCTTGTGTCATTTGATCCTGACCGTAACATGGACACTGTGGAGAATTTATTTGTGTTAAAGTAGCAATGGATCAGGCCCATGACTCCACTAGATCCCAAAAAAGAAGAGTAGTCCTTACCCCAAAGAGTGGAAGAGATTCAGGTGAAAGACAGCAGGGGATGAAATATGCAGGATAATACAGTTCATTAGAGGGTGGCCACATACCTAGATGTTGTGGCATCTCTGTATGCAGAGAGAAAGGGTTGTGCAAGCTTGAGGCTATGCAAGGTTTAGCCAGGATTTTTTTTCCCACCACTTGAGGAAATGTTTTGCCTGGAGGTCATTGCATTCTAGGAAATGAAGCTACTAGAATAGTGTAGTAAGAAGGGAAAATCCTGGATTTTCAGGCTTTGTTAACTAATGCTTTCACATGGCTGTGGCAAATTACTCAGCACGAAGGGAAAATGTCACTAGTTCGATGCTTGGTTACGCAGCATGTCCCTGCCAACTCCATTCCTTCCTATACATCCATTAATATATAAATGCCCTCAGAGCTGAGGACATAATAGAGATCAAACCTGTAAGACAAAGCCTTTAACTCCGATCTGCCATCCCTGTCCTGTAGCTGGTAAGTTATAATCCACAGCCCAAACTGAAGAAAGCAGTAAAATGAGAAAGTAAAGAGGGCTATAAAAGAGGCACTGTTAGATCATACCTACTGCTGCACTCCAGGCTGGACATGCATCTAAGTTCACTGTACAGCAAGATGCAGATTCCAGTGGAGGTGGGTCTGAGAGTAGCTGGGTCAGGCTGCCATGCACAAATTCCCTGAGCCCAGCTTAGCCTGGTCCTCCTGTTTTCACATCAGGACAGCCTCACTATACTCATTTGTTCTTACATTACGGAAAGGGCTATTTATTACCACCAGCTCAGGAAATGACCTAATGTGGCCTTGTAAGGCAGAATTAATTTGCAATGACTCCAGCTGAAAGTTGGCCATCTTTTAACTTAATAACTGCAGAACTGTCAGCTGCCTTTGAAGTTAATAGCAGTTGTGATGTTGAAATAGAAATTTTCATAGAGAAAAGCAAACTTGACTAGATTTGGATTTGCAGTATGTAGTGTTTTCCTCAGTGGAATAAAGGGCGAGGGAGAGGAATGTTTAGCTGTAAAACAAAAAGCATTTGTTTTGTTTTTAAAGAGAACTCGTACTATGCTGTGTCTTTTGAATACAGACTTAGCAATGATGTTTTTCAGTGAACATTCAAGCTGGAAATATTTAAAATGTGAGTGACTCTTGTAAGTTGTGTCTTTTTTCACTGCAGGGACCACACACTGCAAATAAATGCGAGCCTACTTTGACTCTACCACATCTCACTCTGGGATGCAATTTCTGCAAAGGTGTATGACACCCTGTTTTAATTAGTTTTTCCTTAATGATCAGAGGAATGGTTCAGCTGTAGGATGAATAAAGGATTTATTACTCTAGATGCAGAGGTTGTTGATTATTATTTTTCCTCTCTAAGTTATGTAAACTTTAATAAGTTGGTCATTTTGGATTATCAGCAAACAGATCGTGTGCACACGTGTGAATGTGCAAAATGGAACTGTTTCTAATTTAAACCAGAGTTTATTATTGCCACTGGAGCTGCTTCATTGCTGCTAATGAGATTTTAGGGGTACTCATAATGTAACAGCATGAATATCCTTTTGTTAGAAAAGGCCACCCAAAGTATGTGAAGTGGTGGATACTGTCCACATTATTGGTTTAGTGTGTTTAGTTCTCGTGGAGGCAATGGATATGAAGAGCACTCGCTCCCCAGTGCACGTAAGAGTGTGATTAAAACCCTCCTACTCCTACGGTACTGGCTTTAATTGTAATCCCACTCATTAATAGCCAGAACGTATTAACATCTGATAGTTGTTAGGCACTGGGAAAGGTGTCAGGGGTTTCCGTTTAGCTCATGTTGTACAGGTGTCCAGAGAAGACCTCCATCATAGTGAGCGTAAGAACACCTGCTCTTCAATGATCCTGAGGATGAAAACCCAGGGAAATGGAGTTCCCCTGCTGCAACTGCCAGGAAAGGTTTCCTACAAAAGCAGCCTCAAAGAGGGAAGAGTTACAGTACAATTAAGCAAAAGCAGAGTATTTCAAATTTTAGGCAAGGTTTTATGAGTTCATGACTGCATGGACACGTATCTGTCCATCTGATAAACAGCATAGACAGGTGAATAATGTATTTTTACTTATGGCAGCATTACTTTATATTAATCCATCTCTCACAGGTCATTTTCTGCCATTCCAAGTCCTTGAGCAACCTTAAACAAGTGCCATTTTATTTCTGTCAAGTAGTCAAAGACATTTTTCCTTTCTTTCCTCAGACAAAGAATTGTTTATTAAAAGGTGACTCCAAAACTCTTTCTGTATTGATTTTACCCAGCTCACTGAGTAGTGATCAGAACACGTTTATACCCAGTAGCCCAAAATTATCAGCCCAAGGCTCTGACTCATCAGGAGTTTTCTTATGCATGGCTTTGTAAGCATTGTCATAGATCCAGCACCAAAATGGGTGAGGATATGTGGTAAATTTTGCCCTTGATGGATGCAAAGCAGCCTGGCTCCATTGAGGCAAATGGAGATTTGAGGATTTACACCGGTTCTCTGTTATGCCTACAAGGGCCCTAATTGTTGGAAACCTCAGTTTTCTGTGGGAACTTAGTTTTTTGTAGCATTCAGAAGGCGTGCAAATGTCAAGGTCTCTTCAAGGCACTGTGTTTCTAATCTCATTTCTGGTTAACTCATAACATCAAGATAACAATTTAGCATGTGTTCACCAGTAGAGGTAGTTAATATAAATATCTGAGCATATATTCCTTTTTATTGCACCTTCATAGAGAGGATCTCGCAAGACTTACTGTTCATCCCAATCTGTGAGATTTGAAAGAGTTAATTTGAAATTTTTCATCAAATTCTAATTCAAGAATTCTGTTGTAATCCCTACACAGTTTTCCTTAGGTAAAGTGTCACTCATTTCTTATCCAAACTTGCTATTTGATATTCCTGGGCACTGTTAATCAGCCACTTCATTTTCCCTCCAAGGTGGTTCTGTGTCAGCCATAAGTGAAAAAGACAAATGATTCTAATCAAGTTTTATAAAAAACAGAACCTGTGGGTGGAAAAAAAAAAAAGAGGTTCTCTAGATAAGTATCTCCATATAGTTAACTTGATTAGGTTTGTTATTCTAACTCTTGTTGCGAGCCCTTGGAACTATTATTCATATTGAATATGATAAACGTATATTAGTGTTGTAAATACAAACCATATAACAGTGGCTTATTTTTTAATGTTAGCTTTTACTCTGTACATTTATAGTGCACTGTTTTAGCTGCTTATCTACTCTCTACTTTGTTGACATTGTTGTTTATAACTCTACCCCTTCCCCATTTCAATGGAGATAATCTCATACAAGTGTAAACAACTTTTACAGTTTAAAATAGATAAAAAACCCAAAAGGCATTAGAAGGCAGAAGGAAAAAAAAAAAAAGACAAAAAAAGAAATGCAGGTATAGATTTACAGCTTCTAATGTTTTTGTTATTCTGGCATAAATTATTAGAGATGTTTCAACCTTTTCTTTGGCTTCAATCCCCTCGTTCTTATGCAGACTTCAAAAGATGCATTGCATAAATATGCCGGTGTGACCAGGTGAACAGAAAACTTTATTAATTAGCTGTGGAAATACTCCAAATAAGGTGCTATTATGTAATCTAAAGCAAAAAAACATTCTGGAATGTAAACTTTTGTGCCTTGTTCCAACTATCAGCCTTCTCAAAATCTGCAGGAACAAAACAACAACAACGCTATGGTAGCTTGTGGGTGCCTCTCTGGTGTTAGCGGGTTTATTTTGGGGGCAGAGTGAAAATGGGCCAGCAAAGCTCCCTGCATTAAGGCCACCGTGGGGCATTCCTCTGTGCTGTTCAGGATGATGGGAAACTCCCCAGTGTTTTCAGCTGAGTCAAGATACTCCCTCAGGTTTGGCATGTGCCCGTTGCTATCTTTTGGAAGACTCCCCATCTGGTGATCACTTCAGGAAGAAATGCCAAACTTAGTGATCTTCAAGAGATTTAAATGTACAGGTTTGAGAATAGTAGCATTATTTGTGTAATTTGGGAGCAAGTAGTTTAACTTTCCATTCTGGTCAAATCACATGTTTCATGGCAAACTCTGTCAAGGTCTACGTGGAGGGAAGAGAGGAACCAAATACCATAAATATACTAGTTATTATTTTAACAGCATGTGGTGCAGTACCAGTTATGGGAATTCAGAAATCTGAAAAGCTTTCACTTCCCACATTATGCAAATGTGGAAGATCTAAACATACCTGCCGGCTCCTTTGTTGGACTGAACAAATCCCCATTAAGGGCATATGAATGAGAGGCTTGTTTCTCTGTGAGCAGAACTTTGAAATGTTCCTTCTTTACCCCCATTAAAACATAATTTGATTTTGCTCTTCCATTAAGTAATCTGCCAGATGAGTATTCAAAGCGTTGTGATCCCATTTATCAAGTCAAATTAAATGTTTCTGACCAGGTTTATCAACTAGGTATGTTTTAATCAAATTTAATGACATTTTCAATGAAATAGTAAGTACACTGAGCATTTTTCTTTTTTGTTGCGTGGAGGTAGAAGAAGCATTTACCTCCTTTGAACATGAAGAGACTCAGTGTCAGTCCCTGTTTGTTATTGTGAAACATGACAGTTATCTGAAGAAAACCAGCAGGATTTAATCTGACAGCCCAGTAAGGGAAGAGTGCCACCAATCTAATTATCCAGTAATCTAGTCAGAATGGGAGTAATTCTAGGCCTTTCTCAAGTCAGCTAATCACATTTCCCATGCATTAGCAACTGCACATGCAGAGCTTTTAGGGATGAGCTCTTAGCCCAGTGTAGCCCATGGTAGACACAAGAGAAGCATCATGTCATTGTCTTTGTTTCCTGTCAGATTGTTTTTTCAAATTTATGATAAAGTGTTTCTGTTCGGATTTGTTTTCACTCTTTGAGATAACCCTCAGTTGATACTTTCTCAGTTCACCATCAACCGTTAACTAAAAAAATACTTCTTAATTTTGGATATCCCAGTATTTAGGAACAGAGTTATCATCTTGTGACATTGATAATAATATTGTCAAAAGTCATCATTCCTCCATCCTTTTATTCTTTTTCCTAATGTCCTACATTAAACTGAGGAACATAATGAATAGTAATAAAAAAAAAGAACCCAAAACCTAACAAAAACCTTAGTGCTTAGTCAACAATTGTCAAGTTGTTGACTTCAGACCAGGTGTCAAACAATACGATAAACAATATGGTATAGAAAGTAGGTTGGGGGGATTTTTTATGGAGAGAAATTAATTTTGTTTGTGACAAAAGTTCAGATGTTTGGGGTTTCTGCTGTTGTTGTTTTTTTTATTTAAGAGTGCTAAAGGCTTGATTCTCCCATTTGCTAGTTGTGTGACAGGCACATTTATCCTACCTGTCATTTTTTACCCCCCATTTTATTGTCAAGCCAGGGGAGAAATTATTTCAGAACTCTGTCCTCAGAGGTATAACTTGCCAGCCTGAAATATCTACTTTGGATTGTAAGTAGCTGGGGCGAAAAGTGCTGATCCCGGAATGTTTCATCATTTTTTGCAAGGGCAGCAGACCTTGTGCTGTCATATATTTATTTCTGCGGTCCAACCCCCTGTTCTCGTAAGTGGGCAAGATATGCCTTGCTCTTATTTCAATAGTGGAGGAGAGATATGTTCTAAGTGCGTGCCTTTGCTACACTTGGCATTTGAAAGAGGATTCTTGGGGGTTGCCAGAAGATATGTAAATGTTTGTTTCTCAACTTCCCCTGCGAAAGCAGAGGGTTTGAACTCACTGAAGGTTTAGATATCACCAGGCACCTTATGGCTTGGTTAACTCCCTGCAATGGGACTGCAATGGTTTGTCTCCAGACAGCATCACTGTCCATGAACAAGTTACTCGTACATAAAGCAGAAATAAATTTCAAATAAGAGAAAAAGAAAGAAAAGTCAGTTCCCTTTCCTAAGCCTTGCTTAATTGGAAAAGTGCTAATGCAACTGACTTGCCTGAAAGACTGCTTGTTCTTACATCAGGCCAGAACATCAGCTGTGCCTGGAAAGACAGGTATGGAGTTTTCTCATACCTCTTGAAAACACCTGATTAATAAAATATTTGAAGTTTGGTGGTTTTCCTATTCAACAGTCTTTAAATTAGTTCTCAGCTACGTCCTGAAACTCCTTGTCTCCTGCTCCAACAGCCACATAAGAAGAATGCTTTGGGTCCAGATGTTGCAGTTCAGTTGGATTTCTGCTTTATCTGAATTCCTTTCATCTTTCTCACCTTGCTCGGATTAAGGAGGTTGAACTGAGTGAAGGCAGCTTCTGCTGCAGCAGTACAGATTGGCTGTGCATTTTTTCAGCTTTCATGTTCCTTGTGTAACTTTGGGTGTTGTCACTGACAGCAGGAGCTGATTTAAATGGAAGAGCTGTTTTTTTTTCCATTCCAGTTTGACAGGGAGGTGGTGGAGGTCAGAAACAGAAGAGCTGGCATCAGTGATGGAGATTTTTCAGTAGGGCAAATGGCTCCAATTAGAAATAACAATAATTCCTTAAGAAGATATACCAGTGTCTCCTTTGAAACCCTAGTGACTAAATAGAAGTCAACAAGGAGGCATTACATGCCAAAAGGAGAATGGGAAGAAATGACCCAGTGAGATGAACTGAGCTAAACTTTGTGCCAAGTTCGGCATTTCACTTGCAAATAAGTACCAGATCTGAGCTGATCTTCAGAAATGCACTTGCGAAGTCTGAAAGCAAAGTATGCAAGAGCCTGCTTTGCAAAAGCATAATTCATTTTTTAATTTTGACTTAGTGCAAACAGCAGTTACGGAGCACTTCTAAGAACTGAAGGTGCCACTGTTACATACTGGGATCTAGCAGAGATGTGCAAGGAATTGTTAGTATGCCCAAAGTAGTTATACTTTTATATTGAGTAGCAATGAACAGCAGTGTAATTAATATGTTCTTGTAAATACCGGTTTTTATTCAGGAGATTCAGATCCTCCCTTTCTACTTTTTTTTTTTCCTTGTTCAGAAGTCGTCTGTAACCTTTGGAAATACTAGGGAGATTCTCCTTCTGAAGCTCTTCAGGAATCCTCTTTTGTTGTTATTCTTTAACAAAGTACAAATAAATTAAATTTCTACTCTTGGATATGCTGCCTATGTCCGCAATTTACTTATGTGATTGACTTTTTGAGACCATGAAACTAGTGTATTGAAAGAAGCAGAACATATTACGTTTAGAGATTTGTGCTTTGTTTTTGAGTATTCCCTACATGGATAAATGATATGCACATGCTTTGCTGGGTTTTTTTCATAAAAGAACTTCTGTAAGTAAAATTACCTCAATCTGCAGATAGGGGCCTGTGGAACCAACCTCATTAAGCAAAAAAAAGCATCTTCAAACTTCAGCTCCAAAAGAGACAGGAGAGCTGAAAGGCCTCCTTGTCTTTTGAGGTCCATTTTAATTCAGTATTTACATTGTGATTAATGAGTGAGATGTTGAGACTCAGAGCATCAGTTTTAAAACTCCTGCTTAGCTGAGCAGCAGCAATGCATAGGTATGTACAAATCTGAAGGTTCTTTCACAGCTTTATGCCTTGGGTCTTACGTTTCTTCAGTGATGTGGAGCTGTTTGTCAGCAGACACTTTGATTTCAGTGTTCAAATTAATATCTGCTGAATGAGCAGTGCTTTGCAGAAGCTGAACTTTGTGTCTTGCTCATTCTTAACAAGAGGGCCTGCTGCTGTCTTAGGAATTTCCCCGTGACAAGAAGGGCTTTGTGGAAAGAGTGAGGGGAAAAAAAAAGACCTTAACTGACTCAAGGGAATTATCAGTCTGTCTTTCTGTACAAGGAAATAACTGTGGACTTTGAACTCTAGGTAATGATGACGGGGTTATCATTTCAAATCTTGATGTAATAGATAGGGCCTTCCATTTTTATCCAGTTTTTCACTTGTTTGTTTCACTTTAGTTTTTTTTTGTATTAATAAACTGTGGTCACATTCCTGACTGATTTTATCCATGTAGCCACTACAGTCTTTCAATCTCTTTATCCTCATTAAGTGGAAATACTTTGAGCTGGAAGTACAGCATTTCTGTTTAACCAGACCACAAATTCCAGCCCCATTTATGAGTTTAGTGTTTGTCAGCCTTGCTTAATCCTACTGCCAGACCATGAATACCAGTGCTACCAATAGCATTGCTCTGTGTGAAAATGTTCACTTTCCCTTCTTCCTCAACATCAGCAGTAGACTGCTGTTTGGCTGCCTATGTGTCCCTAAAGTGGTACAGTGTGAACAGGCAATGTTGAGAGACAAAAGGCTTTGTGGTCTGTGTGGTATTTATAAGACCATAGGAAGAGAAAGAGGCCCGAAGAACTTAAATCACTTAGTTGAGGCCATTATGTCAGAGCTTGGCATTGTAACCCATCTTTTGGCTCCCACTGTAATACTCAGGTGCCACATCAGTCACAGGCTTACACCTTTGCTACATCAATCCTTAAGCTTTTAGTGTCCTAAGAGAGGCTGCCTATAAAAGTGTTTGTTCCAGACAGCTTTTCAACACAACACTGACTTTACCCCAGTAAAGCTCACAGGTTAGCTCTGAGGAGGAGGTCTTACACCCATATCCAGCTGGAAATATTCTGAAGGGTTATTTTTCATGGGGTTTCTTTTTGTTCTCTGTGTGGGTTTATTTTTACTAGTGCTTTACCTAACAGGACGTTAAATCATTGATTCAAAATGTTGAAAGAAAAATATTGAAGTAAGAGAATATACTATGGTAGACAAACCTAAAAGGTCAGCACATACCACAAAAAGTGCTATGAGTATTGGAAACGTGTGGCAAAGTCAAACTTATGCAATGGATGGAAAGAATGACCTTTTTAGGGTGCCTTTCCTCTGCACTCCATGTTCTCTGTTTTGACATCTTCTCATCTTCAGGCTGCCCCCTGCCTATGGTTTCCACTGATAATTATATTATTTGCCAGTCTTCTTAAAGGATGTTAAATTTCTTTCCATCCTGTTTAATAATATGTTTTCATTAACCAGTGCTTTTTCTCCCTTCTTCTTTTCCAATTTTTGATAAATAACTTTCTCCCTGGTGTTTCTTAGTTTCCATATGTGTAATCAAGTTTTATCCTTCCCTTCATTTCACTCTATTTCTACCACCTATAAGCATGCTTTTTGCTTTTGTTATTCTCCTATCTTAACCCATTCTGAATCTTGAATGAAGGCTGTGCTTGAGTTAAAATGAAAATTTATGAAGTTGAGAGATTGAGAAAATGAATTGGCTACTAAACCTTCCAATGGTAAATGAATAAAAACCTAATAATTTAGATGTTCGATACTCATTGGTTGTTGGACACATCTACTAAGTCCTCCTTTATAACCCTACATATTTTAGTCTGTCAGTTTTCCCTGTCAGTAACAATATCACCGAGTCTTTATTTTGGGGGAAGCGCTCTTGATGTTGGTCAAGCTTTGCAGGCAGCTCTCTGTGATCAATTAACCAAAGGTCATATAACACTCTTCATGTGGGGAAAAGTTCTGACCCTTGATGGAAAGTGCCCTGGCTCTCCCTCCTGTTCACTTTCCTCTCAGGGAGCTTCTTCACCAGATTGCAAGAAACTGATGTGATAAGCTGAAGCCTGATTTTCCCATGGGACAGTGATAATAATGTAGCTTGGGAAGAAGAAAGATGGAAACCATGTTGACCCTTGAGATTGTCCTGAATACATCAGTGATCAAAATAAATGGAGCATTTCCTATTAAGGATTAAGTGTTGTAAATGTGATGAGAGACTAGACGTGGGTCATAAAGGCGAAAAATGACTCTGATCTGACTTAATCATCCTTATTTTACTGGACAGTCAGTCGCCCATGCTGCTCTTTGAGCTCCCAGGGAGTATGAAGTTCCTGGCACTACTCAGTGAATCCAGGCAAGAGGGGAGAGTTTGTGTTGTTATTGTGGCTTTTCAACCATTTTTTCATCTGACTGTCCTCAACAGGTTGCTGAAATATCAACCTTTGGGCATATGTGAATTAAGGGTGAAGAAAAAGAGAAAGGAAGAAAGAAATGTCATGGTTTCAGAAGTCCATAAGAGACCTATTTGGCATCTTGCACATGGCAGCCTCAGGGATCTGCTTTGATCCCTTATTGCTCATAACAAGAGTGCTGGTTCACTGTAACCCTAAATATATTCATGGCAAGCAGTTCCCTTCATCTCTGGTCAGACGACCTGCCAAATGGGGAGAGATCCAGTTTGCATAGTAATGCTTGCTCAAACCATCTCCTTATCTTTCACTTCTCATCTAACTCATCCATGTTGTTTATCCAGCAGTTGAAATCAATCTTCTGCCATATAAAGGATAGTGAATAAACAGTCTTAGCCTTGTGTTGAGTTAGTAGCTGGGAGACCTCTTGAAGATGCTCCTGTATCTGTGCTAACCTTCCTGCCACTGTTTTCACTGGCTCATTACTGGGCATCTCTGTGCTAACTACAGGGCAAGGAGGTAAAAGTTGTCCTTCCACAGCATTCTTTAGTTACAGTACTTGACAAAAAAATGCAAATTTTTATTACCAAGTTGGGTTTAATTCAATGTCTGAAATATCAAATTTAATATACTGGACTTCTCAGGATCCTTTTTTAAAACACAAAGGAGGCATCTTGATTTCTGTTTGAGAATGTTTATTATTCCATCAAAGAAAGTGTTATCAATCTGTCAAACTCATTCAGTAACAACTTACTTGGATCAGGTACAAATGTTTCTTTTGCCATAGATTTATATCCAAAGTCAGACTAGACAAAGAGAGAGACTTTTGTCTCTGCCATCATTAGCACAGCCTGATTTAATATGTGGAGCACTGGAGTTCTACTCATTTTGGAGCAATTTAACTGCCTTCAGAGAGCACAGGGCTATCTGAAAACAGACCTGATGGAGCAGTACGAACATGTTGTCTGCCCCCACTGCACTGTAAGGCAAGGCATGCCTTCCACAGACAAATTTTTTCATTGCTTGCACGGATGCTGGCTTTTCCCAGGGAGACATCTCTTGGAACACATTAGTGGAATGTGTTAGACTACACCATAAACAGAGTTATTACACACAGTCATATCCAAATGATAGTTTTCTTAGAACTGAGGAGAGAGATCTGTATTTTCAGACAGAGCACATGGAAATATTTTTATTCCAAGCTTTGTCAACTCTCCTGTCTAATTAAAAAGCATATCTCTCTAGGTATAGAAATTTAAATGCCTTTAGTTCTTTCTCTTTTTTTAGTGCCATCAGCATTCAAATAGTAATTTACAGCCCAGTTCTTCCAGCAGATGTCTTTTTCCTGCAGATCTCATTTAAGAAGATGTTCTGCTGGAGGAGATCTAATGGGACCCTGTTCTAATACAAGGATTTAATTGCTCTTGCTTTCAAAGTGATGAGTTGGCTGATTAAGTTATGGAGGCTAGATTGGAGAAAATGGGGCACTATTGGCCAGAATTTTAAATTTATTTCAGGTATCTAAAGATGCAATTAGGCTTACAGGGAGATTCTAAAAAGCAGATAGGTACCTAACTCCTAAACATGGAAATTCTGTAAAAAGAATGACCCAGAGTGCTTTTTTTTTGAAAGTCTTAGGCTAAATGGTATGTTCTGAATCTCTTTCTGAGGCAGTTCAGCCTCTTGTGGGAGGAAAAGGTGTCCAAAACTGCGAGTTCTTGGCTCTGTTCACTAGAGCTGTGAGGGTTTTGTTAGGTTCTTAACACCCTTATGAGCAATATCTAATCTTGCGTAAGATTTATAAGGTGCATATGTATACTCTCAGGGCTTGTCCAGACTATCTTTACTGTTGTGGCTTTATAGAGGAATTACTAGCCCTTAATCCAGCCCTGAACTATTGAAAACCACTTTTTATCTAAGCCTACTGTTATCTGCACCTGTGTTTAAAATAATTTTCCCAAAAGGAGTCTAAAAGCAAAATTGAAATCCATAGAAGGTATTTTTATACTAAGAGCTTAATATTTATTTTTACATGCGTTTCAGACACTTTATCTCAAGGTAGTCATTTATTTAAGAGGCAAACAGGTTTAATTTCAAAAATAGTTTTAATTCATTTTTTAATTAAAAATAACTAAAACAGGAGGTCAGTTTTTTCAAAGCTTAATTTACAAGAAGGCTCAGAAACATGGTGGTCCAGTGGTGGTTTTGGGTTTTGCTCTTTTTGGGGCATTTGGGTGTTGTTTTCTTTCATCGGTAGTAGCTGAGTGACACTGAGTTTTGAAAGAGGAATATCAGACTACCAGTTTACAAAGCCTTCTTAACATCTGTGAGGGCATCTCAGAATATAACTGCTGGCAGAGAGGAGCTTCAGGCTGTAAGATGGTTGGGCAAAACCCCCATCTGTTGGATTTAGTAGAAAGGCCTAGTGATTCACAGAAAGGGTAATGTGATTTACAATTTTACTTTATTTTGTTTTATTTTATTCTGTTTTATTTTATGCTTCAGCCGTGCAGAAGGAATACTGTTGAGTTCTGAAGGCAGCATTTGGAAAGGGTCTGGGATGTTCTGCCTCAGAGTAGCGCTGTGGAATGAGAAACTAAAGACCTATTGTTTGCATTTCCTCCCTTTTGGCCCCAGTGGGCTACCACACTCTTGGCAAAATCTAAGCATTGCACTATTTTTCCTGACATGAAGGCACATTGCTCAGCCTCTTTGCCTTTGGTCAGATATCAGCAACACAAAATGATGTCTTTGTATAGCAGTTTTGTGAGGAGTAGCAGCGCTGGTCAGTTTTTCATAGATTCATTTTATAAAAGTTCTAAAACCTTCCTTTTTTTCTCCCCATATGAGGGAGGGACACTTGTTCTACAAAAGGCTGGTTCTCACAAGACAGTGGGACATTTATTTAAAGCCTAGATTTGAATCTTTAAGAACTTTCTTCCTTCCTTGTTTTGTCTGGGACTGGAAATAAAAGGACCAAAATTCCACACCCTCCCCCCCACCAAAAAAAAGTACAGAGACTTGATTGCTATACCTCTCTCAAAAGCTTTCCATTTCAAACTGCATCTCAAATTTTCCTTACATCCATGGAGACCTTGCTATCTTTACATGTCTGGGAATTAATGCTTTTCAGAAAGAATTAGCTCAGTGCTGATGCTACAGAGCCCTTGCGCTGGCACAGCGACTTCTTGAGCACTTCAACTTTTTTTGGTGAGATGGTTTCACACACTCTGTATGATCTTCCTCCCTACAACACTTCAGAATTACGTGTGGGCAGGCTGCTGACCCACCCAATCCAAACTAGAGTGTCAGAAAACTTTTTTGGAGTAGTCTCTTGGCTACTTTCATCCAGTTTTGCTACCATGTGGATCTATTTTGGAGCCCCAGGGTTCTACAAAGGTTGGAAGCCAGAGCAAAGATGGGCAAAAATTCTCTCAGCCACGTCTGAAGATAGATTTGTAGGTATGCTGCAAATAAGTCCCAAAACCAGGAAAAAATCCCCCAGCTTTTTTCCTAGTATCATTTCATTGCTGATGGCTGTCAACATCTTTCAACTCTTCTCCCTTCTCCTTTGCTCTATAAGGAGTGTGCTAGCAAAATGGATCCCAGTACATGAATCCATGAAGACGAGTGGCCCAAGACCTCGGTATCTATAAACTTACGTTGATGGATGAAAATTGCAATGCCAGTGCAAAGATGGTTGGCACTCTCTCACAGGGAGAGCCCAGACCAGTCTGGGGAACCTCTCAAGCAGTGCAGACAGCCCATTCGGTGTTAGGGCTGACATATTGTGTCATCTGGCTGGTGACCAGCTTTAAATTAAAAAAATTAAATTATTTTGAAGGAAAAACATTTTCCCTTGTATTTCTTCATAATCTCTCTTGTACTCACGAAATCGGAGTCGTGCTGAGATCATTACATGATCAAACATTGATTTCTGTTGCCAACATTTTGACCCTTTAGAATCATAGTGGGATTAATCACCATCTTATCTGACTTCCTGTGTATTCGTTTTAAGGAGAGATGGGAGTTCCTGAGGGAGATGCTGATCAACTTGAGGATTTGGTGAAGAAACTAAAACTGCAAAGGGTGATAAAGTGAGAGGAAAAGGTCAATGATATGGTAAAGCTCTGAGAGTAATACTACAGTGCTTCAGACCTCAGATCACTCTGCCCAGTTTTACGTGCATCTGTCTCTGTTCAGGTGCACCACAAGGTTTTTGTGGCACAGCAGTACCACTCAGTGCTTTCAGCAGGTGGAAAACAGTACTCAAACATAAGGTGCGCAGAGATCCAAACTATGACAACTGAAATCTGACCATGGGATCAGTTTAGATAGATGCCTTCTTCTCAGGTAATTATCTTTGGAATATCAAAGGCATGGTGTAAACTTGTCTCTCAGAGTAAACTTGTCTCTCCGAGTCTCAACATCTTCCCACTCTGCTTAGATGGAAAGATAAGACAAGATCACAACCTGGAGGGCTCAAAGCTGTGATTTTTTTTTTTTATGATTTTTTTTTTCCAAGCCAGACAAGGAACTCAGCCACCCAGACAACAATAGGGTAAAGGTTATAGAAAAAAGCCCCAACCAAACCAGAAAGAGTAAGGCACTGTAATTTGTGAGCAGAAAAGAGGAGCAGCACTGAGAACAGAGAAGAGTGTCTGTTGAGGGCAGACCAGCAGGCTTGGTGTGCTGGTGGAACGCTTAAAGATGAGCTGCCTTCCTGATGGGAAAGGTGTGCAGGGACAGTGGGAGACATGGTTTACTAGGACAAAGATGGAAATGAGGAGGAAATTCATTTTTAGCACATTTAGCATGCTCAGCCACCTTGCAAGGTAGGACTGCCGGAGACAGTAGCTGGATATTAATAGGTGACATTAAATAATTGCCAAATATAAATGCAATTGAATGCCTCTCTCTGCAGCTATCTAAGTGTTCATTATGCCATAAAAAGTGGTTGGTTTTCCACCCTTGTGTGTATAGAAAGAGCTTACAGTAGCAAAATTCAATTTACATGAAAGATGAGAAAAGATGAAATAATCTTTAAGTAATTTTTATTCTATGTAATTTTATTGTGAACAGATAAGCTGTGTATATCATATTGCTTTTGTCCAGGTTTACACTAGATGTTACATTATCTCAGAAGATGAAAGAGTCAAGGGTAATAATGCAAGTCCTGTTTATAAATCTGTTTTGTTGAAGCCTCTGATGTAAAGACATGAAAGTGAAAAATCAGAAAATGAAGAAAACAGCACAGACATTCTCATAATAATTGTGGTTCACATAAAATTAATCACTGAAGCATCTAGCTTGGTCACTAACTGCATTCAAAGTTAAGTATAGCCTGTAGCTTGTCTGTAAAAATCAAATGCTCTTTTGCAGAGTGTTAATGGAAATTTGTTACTCATGGCTGAGGGTGCACAAGTGATGCTTGTAAATAAGCTTCAGCTTTTCTTTTTTGCATTGTTTGGGATTTTGAGAAAGCAAAGCACTCGTTTCTGTTTGATAAATATTCTACCTCAGTGAGAGGCATCCTTGAGGCCTCAGCAGCAAATTTATTCTGAAAAGGAAAGTTAGTGCATAAATTAGTCTGTCTCTAAAAAGTGTTTTGATTTTCTGACTCCCATATGAGATGTGATTTCTGGCTTTACCCAATTCTCCCTTTATGGCAGGTGTTTTTTTCTCCCAGCAGCCTATGTCATTAGCTTACCAAAAAAACTGGGGAAAGGTTAGGGGTACTAACAAAGAATAATGGATAGCCTTTGAGGTAACTTTTTATTTCTCTGACAGTTTTTTTTGTCCATACTTAGAGTAATTTTGGCGGCTTGTGAGTTCCCTGTGGAATAATTAATTTGGGTCACTGCTTTGCAGCATTTTGCTTCTCCTGTGTCTTAATGCCTGGAAATTTCTGGAGTCTTTGACATGTTTTGTTTCATGTATACTTGCAGTTGAAATCAGATTTCAAGGTTTTAATCCATCCTTAGATTAAATATCCATCCTTGTTTAAAGTGAATTTAGTGCATGTCCTATCTGAAATAGGAGAAGTGATTTCAGATGCTTTTGTCTAGAGACTTATATATGAAGAAAGATTCAGTATAAATGGCTGGGTTTGCTTATTTTCCAACAACGTGATAGCTCAGCTCTGATTACTTGCATCTTGGTACAAATTGTATTAAGGCTCCATTCGTTCTTCTCTTCTTTTTTAATTTATTAAACTGAGTAAAAGTCTTGTAGAAATTTAGTGGGTTCATCTGGCAGGGAATGCCAGATTTTATAGGAAAAACCAAGAGAAAGCTGGACAAAATGAAAGAAAGTACTCAGAGTTAATAGTCTCTGATCAGCAATTTAATGAGACCTGGTGCATTTGAAAGCTGAATCTCTCTACTCGTTGGTACATTTGTTATGTGCTTCTCCATTTGCCACCGTAAATTGTCTTACTCTGTCTGCTGGTGTGAAACTGAAGACCATTAAGAGGAAACCAGCAGTTAGTACATCCGTGGAGGAAGTGGGCTTGGCACACAAGGGACACATATATGCTGAGAGCAGGGGTGAGCCCTGCCTCCCCAAGAGGCTCAGCAGCCCTCCTTGCCTGCATCAGAATCTCCCTGCAGACTGTTAAAAGACTCTTTTTTGGGGCAAGGAAGAAGTTGGAAATGATCACACAAAGAGACAAAGGCCACATAACAGAGTCCGAGGGCAGCAGGCATCGTGCCACCACCCCTGCAAGCAAAGCTGGGGCTTATGGTTTCGGCTTGCAACTTTTGGGTGCCTTTGAGTTAGCAGCAGTGGGTTTGATGGGAACCACTCTCTGTGGAGCACTGAGATACTGAGAGCCATGTAAGCTGTCTTACAGATGGGTTATGGGGGGAGGGTAAGTGGGCTCAGAACTGTAGGCTTGTTCCCTGCCTGGGTCTGGGCTGCACTGAGGAACCGCAAGGTTTTCCCAGAGAAAAATTAATATACCAAGCTGCGGAGTCCCACAATATGGAGTTTACATTTAACAAATATTTAGTTTGTTGAGTCAGGTGATTATCAGAAAAAACTTCCATAAATTTATTTAAATAATATCTTAGCCTCTGAAAGAAAGTGTCTCAAGGTTTCTCAGAAATTGCTGTGTGGCTCTTCAGGCACCAGCATCTTACTGTATTGTTGCCATTTTGTCCTAGTTTGAGAGATGGTAAAGAGCACATAACCAAATGGCCCTTAAATTTCTACCATATTGGTAGTATTCTTATTGATAAAAGATTGAGGTAAGTCTGATTCTTTCCAGGGAGGCATTTTTTCAAGGTCAAACTTGAAGGGCAGTTTAGAACTCATGGCTTTTTTTGGTCTGTTTCTTCGTGTATTATATATGTTCTGCAGTGAGATTAGCTTTGGTTTGGGAGCCATTACCAGAGCTGGTATCCCTTGTATGTCACCCACCTCCATGGGTGTCCACTAGTGGTGACCGACAGGCCAGGTCTTCTGGGGCTGGCTTATCACCTCCTCTCTTCTGTCTACTGAGGTTTTGTGCTTCCTTGAGAAAAGGCCTGAGTTTGATTATCAGGTTAAATTTGAAACTCTTGATGGAAGGTGCTGTAAGAAATACCACAGCAGGTCTGATCTGTAAACCAGGACACTGAGACCAGTGTTTCTTCGTGGGGAGACAGCATGTATATGTACATTGACAATACAGGGAGAGGATGCTCACTAAATTCTCTGCACAATGGCCTCACAACATGGTTCTGGGTCAAAAATATGAACTATTGACTTCACATGCTCTTGAGCTTTGTGCAGTCAATTATCTCTGCAAAATCCTTTGAGAAACTCCCCATTCTTCCCTTGGTCTCTGAGGTAGGGGAGGAGAAGGATGAGGAGGGTGTTACACTGCCTCCTTACTTCCCTGCAGAAGGAGACAGCAGAGCTGCAGACCCATGCTGTGCCTTATAACACCAGTGGGGAACCCTTGCGGGGCCGTGCTGTCTCCTCTGCCTCATGCAGAGGGGACAGTTCCTGCTGCAGAAGCTCCTCTACTGCCCTGTGCTCCCTGTGCATCAGTGCTGGAACACGGAACTCAGGCTTTCCCCTACCTGCCTTTCTTTCCTTTCTTTCTTTGTATTATCCAGTTTTTCTTTTATTATCTGGTTTTCTCTTATTTATGTCCCTTGTTAAAAGCTGATTTATTCATTTTAGAGTGCCTGTCTTTTCTTTGTCCCAGCCTTCATTTATTAGTGAGCCTCTTCCATCTTTTTTCTGCCTGACATGAAGTATTTGTAAAAGCCTTTCTTACTCCCCTTAATCCCTTTGGCTAGCGTGAACTCCCCTTGCTTTTCTGTTACTCTTACTTTCTCTGCAAGTCTTAACTGATTCTCTGTAGTCTTGTGTGGATCCTCTCTATTTCCAGTATGCCTGCTTTTTTTCTTTAAACCCTCAGAGTAGTCCCTTGTGAAGCCCTGCTGGCTGCTCCTCTTTTTTCTTTGAATTTTTCTTTATCACAGGGACTGCAACAGACTGCATTTTCATTAGAGTGCCTGTCAGGATTTTTTGCTGCCTTTTGCACTCATGGCTGTTGAGAAAAGGGGATGGATTTTAAGCACCCCTTTGGGAGGAACAAGCTACATCCCTCCTGCCCACAGCTCCCCCTTTCAATTTGCAAATGAAAACTAGTAATAAGGGACAGATTAAACAGAATCATGCCCCGGTGCACTGCTGTGAGAGGCTTTCGAAGTGCTTGTGTCTTGCTTCTGAGACATGTAGCGGTATGGTATGCAAATACAGACATACACACAATGACATCTCTGGGCTGGATTGCTTCACACAGAAGGGATCTTTTTTCCATGCTTACCACTTGGTGAATGCGCACATCTAAAATGTCCTGTGCCAGTGTGTTCCACAGTTTTATTAATTCTGTGTAATTGTTTCAGACCTCTGATAGTTTCATATGATGTTCTCTACTTCTTTAGAAGGAAACAGAGTACTACATTTCTGTAATCACTTTCTCCATGCTGTTTGAGATCGGATTGGATTTTATCCATTTTGTCTGGGAAGCCGCTTAGTCTGACTACTTCATATAAACACTTAGTATCTGAAAAAAACCCCATCATTGGGTAGTTTGGTGTATACACATTTTAACTAAGCATTTTATAAGGTGGGCTGGCAACATTCCTGTCTTTGATTGATTTTAGACATTGGAGTTGTGTGACATATACAGAAAGATACATAGATACATAGTTTCCTTCCAATAGCAACATATATTTTAGAAAAAAGAAGGGTATCTTCTGTCTAAGGCTGCAAGTGAAAAACATATTCAGCATTAACTTGGCTAGTGTCCACGGGAACATCTACTGCAAATGAAGTAATAGGTGAATATTTCAGTGACCCTTGTTGATGAGTAATTCGGTATCCACCCAGTAATGTAGCAATATAGAGGTATGTGAATGAGGCATGAGGTTGTGTCCGTCGCTAGAGTGTCTGTAAGCCCTAGAGCAATGCAGAACAACAGTTGGGAAACCAGGAACACCTTCCAAAAAGAACATGTGTCAGGCCCAGGGTTCCGGCCCCAGAGAACGATTCCAGATGACTTTCAAAAATGAGGTTATTGCATAAGTGCATAAAATGAGATGCCTGCGAATACATGTGATCACCAGAGCTGTCTAACCAGTCGTTTTGAATCCGTCTCCTGCTAGAGGCAGAGAACCACTTCTAAAAGCCTTTTACCTCACTGTAGTTTTAAGTGGTAGGTAGGCAGGCAGAGTCGAGTCACGCTCTGGATTCCAGTAATAAGGCAGCAAAGTGTCACAACCTGTGTTCCCTTTTTTATTCCCTCTTGTTCAGAAAACCCTGTGAGTTTATTAGCGGTGCAGTTTTGAGGGGAAGGTGAGCACCGGAATCAAAACTGCCTTGTCATGTCCTTGTACGTGGTGGGAGCTGAGCCCTGCCGTGGGCTTGACAGCGAGAGCTGCTGAGCCGTAGTGGTGCCCGTTAGGCTGCAATTGTGTTAAGAAATTGGTCGCATCAAGTGGCTTGTTGAAATTCATCCTTTCCTCCACATGAGGTACCCTCTTAGCACTTGAAGGAATAATTCATGTGCAAGACTCTGTGGCATATGTATTGCTGTCATGGTATTAAGTAAGAGTGAATATGTAGGTGGAGGCACTGGGGTAATAAAAGAGCTTTACACAAAAAGGAGGACCTGGAATCCTTGCATGGATGTAATTTGTTAAAAGCCCAGAAATACTGTACGTGGGGTAGCAATATTAGTGGCATGCAGGGGAGCTGGCTCAAGTGCAAGCAGCGCAGCTACAGTCCTGGTACTATCTGGAAGGGGAAGAAAGCAGTTTTGGCCGCAAACAGAGTTGAAAATGCTTAGTGGGTAAAAATTTGAAGCATAAATAAAAATAGGCTTACGTTCAGACTTTTAGTAATAATTATATTAAAATGACACAATTCATTAAATAATGCAATACATTCACATCTCTAAATACACAGCAGCTGTTCACTTCTGTCAAACATGATTCCTTTAGGGACTGAAAAGAGAAGAGTAATATGCTGACTTGCATGGTAATGTCCTGATGAGAGCTGGGCTGCAGCCTGCCCCCAACATTTATTAACAAAGGGTGTCTCTGTGTCAGCGCCAGATCCTGAAGGTGCCCCTCCAGCTGGACAAGAGTTGCCAGCTGGGCAGAGTAGGGTAGGGAATGAGTGGATACAACACAGGCCTCAGAATTGTCCTTCTAAGGCTTTGTAGGATCTCAGCATTAGAAGATGCTTCAGCCTAAGGCTATAAGCAGATGAATTTGGCAGGCTGTGTTGTGCTAGAGTTGAAGCTCGTAGAAAGATTTTATTTTAAAATTAAAAAAAAAAAATAGAGCTGTGAAAAAAACCTGCAAGATGATGACTAGTTGAGAGAGGGAATCGTCTGAATCCAGGGTCATCCTTCTCAGGCCTTTGGTTATAGAAGTCCTACAGCCAAGTTTCTAATACAGAGAATTAATGTAAAAAATATATTGATGCACCAGTTAATCAGCCAGCAGTTATATTTTCATTGCTTTCTAAACAGAGAGTTTTATCCTTACACCAAAACTGAGGTGGTGTTCAGAAGGTGTAAAAAGTAGACCTGTCTTACTAGCAGATGATAGACACCTGTGAAGAGCCCAGTTAAGAGCAGAATTTGAGTTATTGTCATTGTTGACATCAGCTGGTTACTTACGGAAGATAGTGAGCTGCATGTCTCCCTTACACTACCATGCTTCATTTAGAGACATCTCTGTGCATCAAGAAATATAATTTGGACCTTAGTTTCTAGTCACAGTGAGAAAGGCTTTGCATCTTCTACCAATCCATACAAAATTAAGTGATTCTACAGAAATAAAATCTATTTGCAATAGAATACTGATCCTGAAGGTGTTATCTGTGACTTCTGTGTCTTACCCTTTCAGTCAATTTATACGTGGTATTTTACTTTTACTTTGCCAAACTTAATTTTCATATTATATTGAATCCAGTATCAGGAGGCTTATAGTCCCTCATTTATGCAAGAAGAGAATTCAGGGTTAGAGTTGGTTCTTGAAGTCTCTCTGTGCCAACATCTGTAGAGAAAATGACAATAATCTACAAAATTAGAAGCTCTGAGCTTGTAATTTCCTTGTGAATTGTTCTTTCCTTGTTTCTTTTATATCACTGTACTTGTAGGAATAGATCATGGTAGCTTATTTTTCTTTCTTGGTGATGGATTTAGAGTGTTTGTCACCTGTGTTCTCGTATGATCTGTTGTGATATGCTGAAGGTTTTTATCTTGATAAGGATTTTTCTCTCTTGTGCTTCATTTGGCATTTTTCCCCCCCTCTTCACTGTAGTATTATTCAGACACTAGCTTTTTATTCAGGATTGTAACAGAAGTTTGATAAGAACACCCTAGAGAATGAAATTCTGACATGAGAAGAGGCTTTAAAAAGAAAACCACAAATTTATTAACTTGTAGACTAAATTGTGTGGCCCAACATTTGAAGTTTAAAATGGCTCTATGTGTTGGTGAATTGGAGCATAAGCATAATGATATGGCATTGACAGACTTATCATTTGGATAATATATCTTTGTCTGCTGCTGCTTTATACTGAACAGGTGAGCTCACCCATTCTTTATATCCCCTGCATGCTAACTAATCTGTATTCAGAACCTTCACCTTTCAACTTACATCCCCAAGAATCAGCCTCCTTATCTTAGAGAACGGGGAGAAGCAGATAAGACACTAATACATCTTGCCAAGAGTTAGCATCTTCCCTCTTTTAATTCATAATATAATCTATGTATTCTTTACACAGTCTTTTATTTATCTGTCTGCTTTGTGCCTTTACCTTACACTGAGCTCACAGTGTAAGGTGCAGGTGAAATTGCAATTAAGTGCACCTAAATAAATGTTCAGCTTTTAAGTTCTTCTCCTTTATGAACTACATAAAGCCAGGCCTCTGGAATGCAGTGGGAAAAAAGAGGCTAATCTGTCTACAGGTGTCTTCTGGTTTAAAGGAAAGGGGAAAAAAACAGGGTATCTGCATTCACTTTCTTTATCCTCTCAGATCACAGAGGTTGTCTTTTTTTGTGAGATTAAGCATTTGCAGAGGTTACAGGGTAGGGGTACTGCAGATTAGATATTAGCATATTTCTTGTCCAACAGAGTAAGACTTGCGGTAAGACTTTAAGTCTTTATTTTCTAGAGCCACTGATAAACACTGTGTGAATTTTGAGCCTCTATATCAATATTTTCTACACATTTTAGCAGCAAAATGTAACTACTAGTAAACTAGTAGTACAATAATTAAAAATAAATGATTAACATTTTATTAGTTCCACTGACTTTTGTTTGTCCTGTGGGGTTTATTTTTATTTTATTTATTTTAGATTGTTTTCTTTTGACTCTTTCTGCTCATCCAGTTGCCACTGCTTTTCCTCGCATCCTTTTTGCATGGAAAATGTCACAGAGCTGCTGTCCATGCTCAGACAGTTCTGGACCTTCCTCTCTGGCTAAGGGGATATTTTGCCTGCTTCTATCTCCTGTATCTCTTTGCAGATGAAAAAAAGCAAAAAAGCAAAAAAAACCCAACCCAAACCAACCAACCAAACAAAACAAGAAAAAAACCAAGCCCAAACCTCCAAAGAATAGCTCAAGTTCTGTGATACTTTTTCAATAGGTATTACAATGCCGGGCAGTAAAGGCTAAGTAGCTAAATTCAAGCACCTTTGATGAAAAATGTCCATCTAGCATCTTTCCTGCTGCAAGAGTGACAGCCCTTCACATTTTCCTCTTAATTTGTACCCTTTGGTTGAGTATAGTATTGATTTGTGCATTAAGGATGATTTAATCTTTCTTCCACCCTCTTATTAAGAGGATTTGAAACCCTACCTGGAGTCTTTATTAGCTTTTGACATCACAAAGGGAAATGTCAACACATAATGAGATAAATTTCAACATCACAGAGGACTGGAATAGAACTTTCATGAAAGATGAATATAGGCAACACTTACCAAGATAAAAAAAAAGCCCAAAAGAACCCTTACTTTTCAGCATCCATCCTTCTTTCTGTTTGTATCTTGCTGCATTATAGTATTTATTAGAATTTGTCTTGCTGTACAATGGGTTGCCAGAATCATGATTAAGAAGATTATTCAAATGAATTAAAAATGTTTAAATGAAAAAGACCCAGAGAAGTAATTGCCAAAATTTAATCAAGGATTTAATTTGTAGCACAGACCAGCCAAATGGATTTTGCCGTTTTTCACTGCACTGTTTGTACAAGGAAATTAAAAAGTATAAAGAGTCAAAGACTCAGCAGTGTAACCCTTTAAGAATAAGTGTGCTCACTTATTCTCATTAGCCGTATTATATCAAACTTGCTCCTGAGGGCTTGTAGTTTGCAAAGCCAGACCACAGACGGCGGAAAAAAAGATGATAGCATTTTTTCCAATGTCATAAATTACTGCCAGCACACATTAGATGATTTCTCCATGCATTGCTGTAAGCAATGGTAGGTTAAATATCCCCCTTCTTAATGCCACTTAGTAATAAATGCCCTCATTTTAGCATGTCATCTTTAGCTGAACTGAAATAACTGAGACTAAGGAGCTGTTGGGGTTTGAAACAGAAACATTTTGCTTGCATTTACTGCCGAGAAAGACATACACGGCACCATTATGCTGTCTCTGTTTCATTGATGATAATAAGGTATCATCAAGCCTGGCATATCTGTTTGAACATGTTTTTGCAGAAGTCTAATCATTAAGTAATATGTATCCCGTTTCATCCATCATTTCCACACAAAGAACCATACAGTGCAATTGAGAGAACAATACTTTATGAGCCATGAATAGCTGGAGCAATGATAACTTCCAAGTAGCATATAACAGACCCAGAATTGTGTTCTAAATTACAGTGCTGAAGAGGTAGGAGGGGAGATGAGAAGTCCTCGCTTGTGAGAAGGAGGCCAAAATCAAGCATGCATTTCTTTCTGATCAGTTGTAGTTTAAGTAAACATTCACCAGAGTGCTAAATGCTCAGTCTCTTTTACCGGCAGAGAGCAAAGATGCTGCTGCAGAGACGCGCTGCTTTGCGGAGCCTGCGGCGGCTGTCAGGATGAGGTGAAAGAGTTCCAGGTCATTCAGGAACTGTGAAGTCCCTTTCTTCCAAAACTGCTGACAAGTATGTCAGAAGAAGCCAAACGAAGCAAACATGCGAACCACAAATTGTGAATGGCTTCCAGGTAGCCCAGAGGAGTTTACAGGTTCTCTCCTAAGCCTGAAATTACATTAATGATTTTAAAAAGGGGAAGAAATAAGAAAGCTTCATGTTTAGTACAAACCTGAGGTGAATCATACCAATTGTAATAGCACATAGTGGCAGATCAGTAGGTAACACTGGGGGCAGGATGCAGTGCATTAAGACTGTTCCTGTACTGCAGGAGAGAGGCTTTGGTTTGAAAGTCAAGTTAAAAGGAAATTGTGTGAAATCAGTGATTCTCACCCCTATGCCTGTCAGAGAGACAAAGGTGATGTTTACTATTTCTTCTTTATTTTACAGCTGTAACACCTAGTGAGTATTAGTTTTATAGCAGAGAGGCAGGCTCAGTCTCCCAGCAAGAGGATTAGTATCTGACACAATGAGATATTTCTGAAGGTAAGGATCCTTTCTGTGAGCAGACATAAGAACCATCTGTGGCTTTCCCTGTTTCTCTGCCTCGGCAATCCCTGTGAAGTCCTGCTCCGTTCACATTTCTCCTGTCTTGTATGTTGGAAAAGTAGAGAGGTAGAGCTTTTTGAAAATAAAAGCTTTCTCCACTTGATATCCTTGAGCTCATGAATTTACTTAGCTTGCTTCTGCTCCTAGTCATTTTTGGTTTGCATGGTGCTTTTACACAGTTGTTCTCTTCACAGAGCGTTTTTAATTTAAGGCATTTCTTGCTTGCTCAGTTAAGTGGTTAAAATTTTATTTGCACAACAGAAGAGTTGCTGATAAACAAAGTTAAGACTTTGGAAAAGGAAGGAGTCCAAAATCCAGTGGTTGAGTTCCAAATATTTGAATTTTGTCCCTTATCCAACATTCTGAGCCTTTAAAAATTGTGGAAGAGTAAATTGTGCAGCTGCTTCTATTTTTTTTTTTCCCCCAGAACTTTAAAAGGTCATTTTGTTACATGAAATCTGAGTTGAATTCATGCATGTTTTTACTTCTTGTCTCTTTTTTAGAGACGTACATTTTTTATAAACTGTAAACCATGTAGAGTTCTTGCATTTAAAAGAACAAATAAATACTTTTGAAAAATAAGAGCAGAAGCATTATAATATGAGAAATCAGTGGCTATTATCATTCCACATATGCAACATTATTTTCACAATTTATTCTAAAACTAGTTTTATTTACCATTGAATTTCACCTATCACAGATCGTAACATTTACATTGTAGAAATGACTGTATGTGAATACTGTTTCCTGCTGATGGAGCCCAACTTAGTTTAGGTTTAGTTGCTTTCCTTGGTCATAAAGAGGAGCAACTTAGATCACTTTTAAATTGTACTTAAACATGAAGAACAGCCACATTTTCCTTTAATATTTTTACTGGGGTTTTTTTTAATTGTAAAACTAGCAGATTGTTTGGTTTTTTTGTATTTTTTTTTAAATAATTTCTGGTGACCTTTTGGAAATCTCTCCTTTACTGGGATGTTTCAGGAATGCAATTACTTGTCCAGGATAATTCTGAATGTCTGGATTTCAAAATGAGAATAAATAAATATGTCCTATACTTCGCGGCATTTCCTGAGCAGAAATATCTGTGCATGAGCCATTCGGTCAATGTGTTGCAGGTTTGAGACACTGAGGAAAATCTTGGACAAATGACCTTTCTTTTTTTTTTTTTTTTTTTGTTCTCCGTAGAAAAAAATTTCACTGAACAAAACAGGCAAGTCCAGAGAAACAAGAATCCATGGTAGTTGGTAGTCCTAGTCATTCGGCTCTTAGCATGAGAACCATGCATGAATTTTGTGTTTCCCAAAATACGTTGATTTTTGTTGGTTATTATAGAGGTAAATAAAAATATATAGCTTTGGGAAAAAAAGGCTTTAATTTGTTTTTGTTTTGTGGGTTTTGTTTGTTTGTTTGGGGTTTTGTTTTTTTGTTTGGTTTGGTTTGGTTTTTTTCTGGTGTCACTACCAGAACAGCACTGTACAAAACCTTCACTTCTATAGCGCGGCTTTAGCTTCTGAAGGGGCCCTACTCAGAAGCTGCTGATTTCCCATCTCTGCCAGTTCCTCAGCAGGAAATAAAACAGGGAGTTGCTGCCTTGATCCAAATAGACTCGCACAGCATTTCTTCAGGGAAACAGAGCTGAAGAGGAATGTTTAGACTGATAAGCTTTTAGAAAATATTTCTGGGAGTGCACTTTTTGAACTGGTGAGCAGAGACAGTCTGTCTGTATCAGGCACTTCTCCTCCTCCTTATCATGGAATTCACTATTGAAAAAAAACTACCAGCACCTCCTTGAGCATGGAGAGAACCTTTCAAAATGCTGTTTCTCAGCAGCTGACACTCTGGAGTCATGCTGGAGGTAGTAAATGAATAAAGCTGTTTAAAAAAAAAAAAAAAGTGAATAAAGCTATAGCATCTCAACTATGTTGGAGAATCAATCATAGGCTTGAGCTCATTTGTTCCACTAGAGTGTAGTCTTATAAAAAGAGAACGGCTTGTTCCAGAAAAAAGTGTGAATAATGTGATAAAACAAAATGAACTGCAGAATATATTCTAGCCAGCAGCCAAGAAATTATTCACACTGACAGATATTACAGGTACGGTACATTTTCTGTCCAGAGTACCACCTTCTACTTTCTCTTAGCATATGCATTGTGGTTGCTGTTTTCCTACTTTGAGTATAGAAATGCACCCACCTTTATACATGTGACTGTGAATGAAATTTTTTTTTTGGTGTATATCATGCATGGTAGTCAAAGCAATCATTATTTAGTTAGAGCAACTGCTCTTGCTTATGCAATTATTCAAAAATGTTTGGCTGTTTTGAAAATCTAAATATTAAGTGTTGAAATAGAAGCGTTGTTTCTGTTCTGTTTTAACCTTGAACTGACGAACATGCATGCACATTTATGTTTCAAGAAAAATGAATAGACTGTTGGGCCACAAGAGCAGACTTGATATAGTCTGAAGTGATAATTTTATGGGCTGTGGTTTAGCTTTAGCTGTGTTAAGAAACTTATGGATTTCTGCCCCAATACTTTAAGCACTTTCTACTGTATCCCTGTATATAGCACGCAGCAGAACATAGATCTAGTTAAATAAATCCCTGTGTTTCTTTATCCTCATCTTAAATTTCTTTAATTTGTCATCACAGAGGTGTATAAAGTATTAATGCTCACGTCAGCTTAGCTTTGTTAGGTATTGCAGCCTTTACTACAAACAAATATTGATATGTGCAAGACTTGAATCAGATATTAGCAGTACAGCCCCCAACAATAGGCCAAAAAATTACCTGGAAGGAGGGGAGACAAGGAGGAGTTTGAAAGGAAAAAATATCCTGAAAATGGACAGACCTAGGGGAAGATGTTAAAGCAGGGGGAGGAACATAAACAATGATACACACATCTAACTATTCTTATGTTGATGACTGCTGTGTTAAAAAAAAAAACATATTCCTTCTACTTCCTTCTCTTGTATTTACAACTGGGAGCTTCTACTGTTGACAGTGGACCTTCAAGTTTTTTCCTATTGAGATTTTTTGTGCATTCTGTGGAATATTTGTTGCACATAAACAGCTGCTAATCTTTTATGAAAATACATTTGAAGACATACTTGAAAACTAGGGAGTTTGTCTAAACTTATGAGAGTTGAACTGTTCAAATGAGTCTGTTGCAGAACATGTTGCAAATCACTTTTTATTTTTTTTAAAGTCATGAACATGGTTGCTACCAGCAACCCCAACCAGTGATCAGGTTTGAATAAATATATATTTATAGGTCAGTTCTTTGCTTTTACCTGAAGTGTTCCATGGTGGCAAAATCTTTCAGGATGCTGGGATTTATACCTTTACTAACTAGACAAAAACATTGTCGCATTGATTACACATTTGCAATTTGCCTTTCACTCTTGGAAGTGAACTAGCAGACATCGGTTTCATGTTTCACTCCACAAAATGTTTTGTTTGGGTATGTTTCCCTTTGAGAGCCTGACTGGGGAAGAATGAGGTCATGCATTTTGAAAATACATCACCGTGTGAGGATTTTCTTTATGCATAGCTTTTTTCTGAGTCAGAAGCTTGTTCTGGCATGAGTAGCTGCTTATGCCATGTCCTATAAACTGTGTCAACTGAGGACGTACCTATGAATAGTGGAAAACAGAGAGAACGTAGTAACAAAGGGCCACAGCAGGTTTGGATTAACCTGTGGATAAGCCTCTATTTAACCTCTGAAGCCTACAGAAACCAAGCCGGTGCCTTAACTCATTGATACTCTATTTATACAAAAAGCAGGTTCTTCAAAGTTACCAACAGCCAGCCAGTGTGTGTGTAGTGCCATTGACCTGATACTGGCAGAGAGGCCAGTGCCTTCAGCACTGCTGTCTGCAGGGCTCCCACTTCAGCCCAGTCCCCCGATCACACTGAACTGCGTGGGAGTTCGCCTCTAAGTGGCAAGGTGGTTGACATATTGTGTCTCAATTTAAGCCCCATTACCATTCATTAGACATTCTCCTAGTTAATTATTTTAAAAAATAAATGTAAATAACAAGTGTTAATTATACCCTCGAGGCCACTGATGTGTACCATGTTGGCATTTTGTGTTACAGAGGCTGCTTGAAAATAGAATAAAGAGCAGTATAATGCAAGGAGGAGGTTTTGGGAAATATTACGGTTAATATAATATTTTATAATAGCAATTTCATCAATTATAGGCCTTAATATTTAAATAATATTCTACAGAGAATTGGTGATGAAAAGCATTTAGGTGATTTCTTGGCTGTTATATATCCCTCTGTCTTTGAAAGGCCTATTTCACTAAAAATGGCTTTCAACCAGCTAGAATATCACATGGTGTTTCGGGGGTTCTCTGTGTGCATGTTCATCATGTCCAGGGAACACTGACAGCTTTCTAGAGAAATGTTATAATGGTCTGCACCTCCCTGGTGTTGCTCCTTCTTGCTGTCTGGCCTGTGACTTCACTGTATTCTCCAAGAAAGTTTAAAAATCTTTTAGCCAAAAATTTCTTCTTACCTCACTTCATAGCCTAATAAAGTGGGGTTTCTATGGCAAATCAGTAGCTGCTGGAATCAACCCCCCAACCTGTTACTCCTTCCTGATACTCTTAGGCCATGCTGCCAGTGGTGTTGCCTGCTGGTGATTACATACCTGTCTGAACACCAGGAAAGGCTCCAGCCAGGCAGTCTTCTGCTCTAGGGAGTCTCCAGCCAGTTAGTACTGGGGCAGTAGTTTTTATGAAGTCAAGAGACAGTTAGATATTCACAGCTGACTTCTTCACCCGGGGGGTCCCTGACAGTACCGGGCTGTTGCACTGTCTGTACCCCAGAGTCACTGGCATTGGGACTTTCTGTTTGTGGAAGTTTCTGCTCCTGCCTGCAAGCGAAACCAAAAGAATGTGAAAACTAATGTCTGTTCCTAAGGGGAACAGTGATGGGCAGAGGAAGGGAAGGAGAGGGGGACATGGGGAGAGAAGGATGGAGAGAGCAGGGGAAGAGAGAGAGAAGAAAGAAAGAAAGAAAGGTTTCTTTGTGTGCTGGAGGTGGCCATTCGTAGTGACTTTTCTTGCAGCTTCTGCATCCTCTCCTGAGGGCACACGCAGTCCTGCAACAATATATTGCTGCCTTGTCTTGCTGTCCCTACCTCACCAGAAGGCTTTATACCAGCCTGTCTGCTTTCTAGCTCATGCTAACCCAAAAGTTGGGCAGACTGTAGTTCGAATCGGACTGAACTTTGTGGAGCTGTGTAGCTTGTACTGAATATTGTCCTTGATGCTTCCAAGCTCTTTTGGACAAATATGAGGTGTTGTATTTCCTACTGATCCTGCTAGCAGATTTTTTTTCCCCCAGTGCTGCAAGGCTCCCTGCACAACCTGCCACCTCCCTCTACCTCTTCTTCAGCCTTGTTTTTACATACAGACCTGGCAAAAAACCTGGGAGGAGTTGCAAGGCTATTCTCTGTGATTCAGCAGGAGTCTTGGTGTCTTTAGATTCTTGGGGTGAATGTGAGGACACCCTCCTCCCAGTGACTGCAGATAATGCATCCTTTATCTCCTGAAGCTATCCACGTCACATCACAGGCTGTCTTGGCTTCCTCAAGAGGAATTAAATAAATAAATTCTTCCCCTTCAAATCCCACTGTGACTTTTCTGTGCATGGGGCTTCAGTGCTGCCAATCGATACCTCTGTGAGATACGCAGAGCGTAAGTCTGCGAGGCCGAGTCTGGTGCTGCTGATAGTGCTTTTGCTCTCCCTGGGTACACTGAGAGCTGGTCAGTGTGCCAGAGCATGGTGTTGCAACACATCTCCTACAAGAAAGTTGACATGAACATTTCCTCTTGTGTTTTGTAACCAGGGTAATAAGACGATAAATTGTATGCTGAGGCGTGTGTATGTATGTAAACTACATGGAATCCCATTTTTCTAGTTGACTGGTCAGATTTTATATTGTCCTTTGATCTTTCCGTGAAAAATAGTCATGGGTCACCTTGTCTGACTCTTGACTGTGTTATTGTTTGTCCTATATTCAGTAATAATATAAGGAAATACCAAGTAATTTTATCTTGTATTTGCAAGGCAGGGAATGTAGAGGCTGCTCTAGAAATTTGAAGCGTTATATAAACTGCTTCAGGCATTTAAATACATCCCTTTTGCTGCCTGCAGCATTCTTTAGCCCTAAAATACCCTAAAATTAACAACTTGAGGAGGGGGCTATTAAGATTTGCCCCCAACAGTACTTCTGGCTGTCTCTGCATTAAGGTTGAGATTGAAATTATTTAGTTTTTAAATCTGTTTTAAAACATGCACAAATGAACTTATGAGAAAATGTTGCCCTAAGCATAATTTTATGACCCATACATTTTGAATATTTAAAGCAGTACTAATAAAAATAAAGCAGTGAATATTCTCAGGGGTTTAATTTTGCTGGTGTGTGTTGATCTGATGGTTTGTGAGTTTTACTACATTTCATTAGGGAAATTTTACCAGAGAAATGGAGTTGAATATACAAAATAGTAAATCCTAAATTGGCAGCATGAATCCTCAGTAGAGCTTGTTTACAAGTACTGATTCACTTGAACACTTACTTTATGAAGAAACATTTTGGAAATAATTTTATTGCCTGTAGTACTTAGGCAAGGAAGGTAGAATAAACTTACTGAAACAATCTTCTTTTGGACAGGAGTCTTTCAGATCCTTACAAATGCTCTATACATTTATTTATGTAGGACATTACTTTGCTATCCATCAATATAGCTTGAGATAAGTTCAATAAGCCTGTTTTCAGATAACTGCACTGAATTTTTATTAATATTGAAGTTTGAAATCAAATAAGCACTGAAATTTTACTACATCTCAGCTCAAAGGGGAAAACTCTTCCAAGAATAAAAACGTTGTAGGCAAGCATGCTCTTTCCTGCAAAACTTGAAAGTTCAACTAGACACGCCTTTCTGAAACTAAACCCCCTTATTATCACCTAACTTTCTGTTCATAATGCTGTAAACTAGTAATCTAGCTAGAGGAAAAGCCCACACATACACTTTCAACATGCTCGGAGACAAATAACAGATAAAGTGTTTTTAAAAGAAAATGTTCCTAGTGCTGAAAACAGTAAGGAGAGAAGCGCCTTTTCTTTCAAAACCAATTTCTCTTTTCCCTGGATTTGTAATTTATGCTTTTCTTAAAAAAAAAAAAATGTTTTCATTTTATTTGGAGCTGGTTACTGAATGCTCTTTCCCCCAACTCACACTCTAAAATTCGGCAGCAAGTTAGATTATTTTTTACTCTCTCTTGGAGAATACTTGCTTCATATTTTCTTTTTAAGATAATGGAGGAATTCTTTGAAGTGAAGCATTTCATTGGAATTAAGTATTCTGTGGGGTAAAAGAGTGACTTCAACCAGTGAGAGGTGAAAAGGAAAATATATGGTACTTTTTATTCCAACGATATATTTTCTTCCTGGATATTCCTAGTCTTTTTTCTTGGTGTTTGAAGCTTGACTGAAAACAGGTATTGGGAAAAAAACATTTCTATGTTCACACAAGATTTCTCTTCTTGATTCCAAGTCCAAAGAGATTTGGATATATGTTTAAACAATTATAGAAATTTCAGGGCTGATTTAACTTTAATGCTTCTGTCATGTTCCTCTCCCTCTTCTATTGTGTTGACTGGTGTTTAAATGGTGTTACTAGAGAGTGTTACGCACTGCACTCTAGCAGTCATGTTTTACAAGTTTAATGAAGACCAGGCAGGATGTATTTCTAACATGCACTGTTGGATTGCATGGAAACTTCAGTTTCACTCATAGTCCCAACATGAGATAACTTTACAATGTGCTGAAACTAAGCAGTGCTTGCTGAGGTTGGACCTGCTCCTCACAATGCCCAAGTGAGCTACAAACCAATCCCAGTTTCTCCTTTATTACAGTTTTTTTTTTTCCTTTTCTTTTTTTTAGAGTTTAGTTGTGTTGCATTTGTAATATTATGCAGCTAGTAAAGAGAGACGTTTCCTGTTTCTTGTTTGATAAAGGGATTTGATAAGTGAGAATAAAATTGCATTTAGGTAAAAACTGGGATTAATATAAACAGGAGAAGAACTCAAAGCTCTGACCATTAATGGTAGCACCTACAGTGCAATAGGCACTTTGAGATGCAGTGCCCTGAAGTCGTCACAGGTGCACCGCTGTTATGAAGTCTATCAATTTTGCTGTTGTCTGAAACAGTGCGTCTTCATAAGTGATAGCTATAGGAATTTAAGTGAAGCAATAATGTTTCATTTGGCTTTGAACTATGTAAATGGTGACTGTCAATATTCTTTGTAGTGGTTCCCCCCTGCTAACAGCAGTGGAAGCTGGGTAAAGACAGTGCATTGGACTCTACAGGTCTCAGCACTCTTAAAATCACACCTTCCTCAGCTATGACGTTGCTCGTCTTTCAACTTCGTATTTGGAAGAGTATTACAAATCAGTTCTTCATCTAGTCTTCTGCTGGTGAAACGACCAGTTTGTGCCCACTTGAAAAAGGGGAAAATTTAACACAGGTGCATTTTTCTGATAGTACATTAAAAGCAACGAAGTTTAAACTCTGAAAGCAAGAAGTTTCTGTGGCTTCTCAGAAGACAGTGGGAGCGTCCTCCTGCTGCCACTCTCAGTCAGCTGCTGACTTTGTGGAAGGATTAGGGCTTTATTCTGCTTTAAGGGAGACAGTGCTCTTTTCTTTAGAAAAGGGTAGCCGATTATCCTGGTCTCAGGTACTTGCATTATTCTGTCTTTAATCTTAGAAGGGAAAATCCTCCTGCAAACCATTCTTATAGAAGAGATGACTAAATAGCACTTGCTTTTATTTAACTTTGTAGCTAATGACTGAAAAAGTGGTATAACACTGGTAAACAGTTAGTCTTCTATTCTTCCCAAAAAAATGGATAAAGATGACCACAGTACTTGAGATAAAAAAGAATATGGCTAAAAGAATAATCATTCATTTTTAGATGGATGGTTGTATTTATTTTGATGAGTTTTTATATCTGGATAATACAAGAGACTGTTTAAGGTAAGAATTGTTCTTTTTTGATTTTATTAGCTAAATTAATACTGTGTTTCATTATGCTGTATCCTCTTTATATGAAGTAGGGCTGCATTGCCCATTTCAGATATTAGAAATGTTCTGAAACCTCATTTATTCTTTTGGAACCCAACCAGTCACAGACATGCTAGAAATTTGGCTAGTAACCATTCTAATTACAGCTCTAATTTTGTACTTTGTGTTATTTTCTTGTGCAACAGCAGGGCCTTTGCTTCCTTTCTGAGTAAATCTGGGTTTTCTATCTGCTGTCCTATCAGGAGATTTAGAGAAGGCAGCTGTAAGCACCAGTAATAATACAGGGGAGTGGGGAACACAGTTGTGATGATCACTGTTGTGATGATGCTAAAGAATGTGTTGAAAAGATTTCTGGAGGAAGGGAACTGCTGGACTAAGACACATCGGAGTGGGGGGATGGGTCAAACTGTCAGAGACAGACCTCAGCTGTGGTGGCCCATTTCATGGTTGTGGTGAAATAAATAAATATTAGTTTAATAGGCCATGCAAATAGAATTCATACATCTATATCACATTGTTTCTGATGTGTGCCTGTCATACTTTCCATGTGTTAAGTGCCGTAACCGGAACTGGAGTGAGGAGGTGGAGTGGTAAGTGCTTTTATTAGAAGACCATGAATAAGAGTAAACAATGTCTAAAGCAAGACCTTAAGTGATCTGTAGGAGACAGAGAAGGAAACAGTGCATACTCTGTTTATTGAAAGCAATCAACCAGAATAGTTTAACTTGCATTGAAACTGATTTACTTGAATGGCATCTTCCATCTAAAAACCAGGGAATTTGACTGTGTCAAAAAAGAAAGTATAAGAAAGAACAATGGCTGTGAGTCAAATGAGACAGATCTAAAATATTTAGAGGTTTATGTAAACGTTTTATGTATTCTATATGTAAAGCATATTTTATGGCCAAAAGCACTGAGCAAGATGAATCTTTTTTTCCTAAGTCAAAATGGAGCACTAGGTTAATTTAGGGAACAAAACCATTGCACACTGCAGCAAATACAGTGGTGTTCTCAGTGATGTTATTTGTTGTGTACATCATTCAGGCTACTAGACATGAATAATTTCTATTTTCTTGTTCAAAAGAACACTCTCAATTCTAATTTGCTATTCTATCTTTAATTGTGCTTCTGATTAGTATTGCCATTGCAGTGTAGACAAAAGCGAGCATTTATTTTTCTGTTTTCTAAGGAGTTTACAGGTTGTTGTAATGTATACATTTGTATACAAGAGTATAGCTTTCCTCTGTTCCTATCTTTCTCTCAACTAAAACCTAAAACATGGCTGAGTTTGTTTTAAACACATTGAAGAAGAGGGACCTGAGAGAGGTTTTGGTGGAGTGTTCAGCATCAACTTTTTCAAGAGTATCCAATGAAGTGTTTCCTGTTGACTACTATGATGCTATAAAATTTAACAGAAATTCCTTTTTATTATAGCTAGCTGGTGGTCTGAATTCACAGCATTATAGTGGGAAGATTAAGTTCCACTATTCCACATGCATATTTTGGTTCCTCAATCACCATCTTTTATTCTTGTTGCTTGAGGTATCTTAGTCTGTAGGAAAGGCCTTCTCTCCCCTCTCTCCTTTACACAAAGAAGACAGTGGTAAACGCAGTAGAGGAACCTCTCAAAGATGTTCTTGCTGCCGTTTAGCACCTTGTTTATCTGAAGTGTATAGAGATGGCTTCTGAGGTCCTGTATGTATATGATGGTAGTACAAGGAGGCAGAGGGAGAGCTCAGCAGCCCAGTGATGCATGAGTTCAGACTCTCCCCTATCTTTTGTCTTTATCTCCAGCCTCACAAAATTGCCACCACATCAGTGCATGGGGAGGTAGGGTGTTTGGTGTGTTTTTTTTGTTTTGTTTTGTTTTTGGGTTTTGTTTGTTTGTTTGTTTTTGTTGTTGTTGTTTTGGTTTTTTTTTGTTTTTTTGTTTTCTTTTGTGTTTTTTTTTTAATTTGGTTTTTTGTTTGTTTGTTTGTTTTTGTTTGTTTTTTGTTTTTTTTAACTTATCCCTAAAAAAGAAGCTGATGGCAATGGCAGCCTTCCTGATGAAATCTTCATTAAGGAATGGGTTGAGGCCATCCATCATTTCCCAAAGAATAACTGAAATGGTGTCTGGCAGCAACAGCTCTGGCTCTCTGGAGCTGGACTGAAACTGCAGCCTCAGGGAAAATTGTACTTTCATCCTTTTTACCCAACAGCTCCCCCAGTCCCCCAGTTTCCACATAGCTCTATCAAGCTGCCGATTCACATGCTGAGGAGAGTTGATATTTTATGTGTAGTTGCATGTCAACTCTCCTAGGGCTCTTAAGTATTTAACTCTTTTTTTTTCTTTGGGAGGAAAGAAAAGAAAAGCTCCAGATGTTTTGAATTTACTTTTCTGGAATGGATGCATTGCAGAGGGTTCCTGTGCCTCCCTTGGAAACAAGTAACCACCCAAGCAGTCCTCCTGCTTGTGCAGTGGTCAGCTTTCGATAACTAGGGTACAGAGGGGAGTTTAATAAAAGGATCATTACCCACTTTTTCCATTAATGTCTGTCTTTTACAAACAGAATTGTCTGAGGGCATTTTCAAGGTTTTTTATTTGGGCAGTATATGAGACCTTTGTTAAACTCAACTCAACTCCACTTTCACTGCCAACTGTCTTAGGGATCCCTGGGGCAGCTCTGTGCACTGTAGCCATGTCCACAGTGCGCAGATGTGTGGTTGAAGTCACTGCTCATGCATGCTTTGCTGTGTCGCAATGCACAGTGAGTCCAAAGCATTGAGCCATGAATGTGTCACCCAGATGATTTGTGAGAAAAAAATAAATCCAACAGTTGTTGTGTTGGGATTTACATGTGGACATGTCGACTGTTTGTAAGGAACATACGGAGTATGAGGTTTCTAAACTGAGTTTACCGAATACGTGCAATAGTTACAGGCATAGATTTCTCTTCAAAAAATTTCTGGATAAAAATTGTTGGAGTTCACACAGCAGCAGAAGTTCAGAAGGCATCGGTAGAAAAAGTATTGTTCACATCATTGATATTGTGCCTCCTTTTTTTAAGAAAGAGTTGATATGTATTACTAATCTTTTCATCAGCAATTCAAATAATTTTTGTCTTTGTAGACCAAATACTTGCTCCAGCACCAAAACTTTTCTGTAGATAAAACTGCTGCTTCCTGGGAAGCATATTCGTTTGGAGTAGACTTTTGTTTCTGAAAGAGAAGTCCCTTGCTGTCATGCATTCTTATACATTGTTTGTAATTGCTTTCAGTTGCAGATAGCACGTTTTCCACAGCTTAACCATATTTGATCATAGTTGTGGAAAATATTTGAGGTGTTTTCCTCAAAATTAATAACTAATAAAAATGACAGAATAAAATAGCATGCTGTTGGAGCTTGTTATGTAGCCCTCATGAAAGGAAGATGCACTCCGGCTTTGCCTGAATCCCTGTGAAATTAAAGCTCTGTCATTGGACATAGCTATTACTTTAATTATAGCAGTAGGGATTTGGATTGAAGGTGGTCTGCAGGGCTCTCTCACACCCTGCAGTGTGCTAACTTCAGCTGAGACACTCACAGCCAGCGAGACACTCTGCAACTCTAAAGTGACCTTGCTGGTGGTAAATGCTTGTCCTCTGGGAGAAAAGAACTGGGTGGAGGAAGAACGGAAAGTAAGGGAGACTGGGAAATGTTAGTCCATGTCTGGGTTAGAAGTAAGGAGGAGGATTGTGCCTGGTGCTGAACCATCCCTGCACTTTTCCTTGCTTGGTGGCCAGACAGCTGTCCTTTGCTTTTCTTCCCGCTTGCTTTGCTGCATGCTGACAGGGTGGCAAGGGGAGCTGCGTATACAGGAATGACAGAGCGCCTTTGCAAAATGGTAATTGTGCCATTGACATTGCAGTCAACTACCCCCTGTTTCACCATGGTAGGCTTCTCATTCCTCTTCATTTTGACAGGGGAAGATGGAAAATGAACTCAGACTGGTGTCTACATTGAATGGTCTCTGTCCACATCCATCACTCATCCCTACCTTGCTCAGGCAGGAAAATAGAAATCGAGGTTGTCAGTACTAGTAAACCAGAAAGCCAAATCGGATATCATTTAGTCATAACACATGTTTGTTGGTATTCAAAATCAAGTTTTAACCTAAATTGACTTTTCCTTTTTTCCTTTTTTTTTTTTTTTTTTTTTTTGGTTAATTATAGAAAGACAGTTCTAAAAGTTTTTTTTAATTATTACTTTTTTCTGGAACTAAAGGTATGCACATTCACTGTGAGTGCACAGATTTCTAGCGTATGAGTGACTGCAGCTTTCACTTGTCTCTGAAGGCAGGGCCCTAATTTATTGGGGACATAACCTTCAGCCATCCTTTGGAAATACAGAGCAGATGTGACGGTAAGAGCTGCACAGCCGTGTTGTCACCTAGTGAATTGCCATATTGCCCCACCATGCTGACTCCCTCCCTGTGGTGTAGGGAAGGGAAGAAAGAGTGCTTGTCCCTACAGCAAATTCAGAGTGGGTAATCCCTGCAATGGGAAATGAGGCTGGTGGGCTGGTGTGATGGACTGCGCTTGAAATCCCTGGCATGTAGTGTGCTGATGTTCTTCTGTTATAAGGAATCCAGAAATGGGATATTTGGAGGAATAAATTGCTGATGTTACTGCTGTTGGCTTCCTGAAGTAGCATCGGGTATGTTAGTGAGGACTCTGACACCTTCTTGTTTTAACTGGCTGGTCAGTAATATTGAGCTATGGATGTGCCCAGGTGCCAGGCTGCCAGGTTGTTGTGACGGCATGATTATGAGCACATGCCACTGTGGCAAGTGGCATCAATTCTGCAATTTCTGTCACTCGATGTCAGGAACAAAATTGCATGAACATCGTAGTATGATTGAAATTGTCAGGAACATTTAAATTACAGAATCACTGTGCTCCCAGGCTGTAAAATTAAATGTTACTGCTCAGTGAAGTAATTGAGTTGAAATGGCTTGCAAGAAAGCACTACAGTAATTGTCATTTGGGTGAAGTGTTCTCTGTGTTCAAATTTCCATGTTCACTTCCTGAATGGGGAAGCCAGCACAGTGCTTCTGGGACATCCCTCAGGAGTGATGCATCAGCCAGGCCACAGTGCTGAGCCCGAGCTCACCTAAGATATGCCGCAGTCACTGGGAGAGAAGGACGTAAGGATGAACAGTTTCATATGCTGAAGCCCTGCGTGTAAATGAAGATCTGCATTTGGCAGCACCAGTGCAGATCAGTGGAGATGCAAATACGGAGGTAACTCACGAAACCTGAATGTTCCTGTAGTCCAGCCACCCATAGTGCAGGCATATCAGAGAGTGGAGCCAAGAAAGGATCCTGCACAGTTAGCTGCAGCGGTACTGTTAACACATCATTCCCTGAACACCAGAACTAACAAAGCTTGGTTTCCTGCAGATTTATGTTGCAAAGTTGATTGATGGGGTTGTTTCAGAAGTTCACAAGATTGGAGTGAAACTTTTTTCATGATGAAGGCATTAATAAGGCCCCTCTCCTATGTTGGTAATCTGCTGTCCAACAAAATGTGACCACATACTATTTTTCTTACACGTCTTTTCCTACAGAAGTTGCTTGGTCTCTCATCTTCCTTTATGGCAAAAGACGTGGGAATATAGTTTATCTTTGAAAACCTTGTCTTTCTTTGGGGTTTGGCAGTAAGGTGCCATTATGTTAAGAAACGATGAACACTGGAAAGCAGCATGTTTGGTCATAGCACCAAGCTGGCCAGAGATCAAGAAGTGTTTGGACAGTGCTCTCAGGCATGTGCTATGTTTTTTGGAGTTGTCCTGTGCAAGGCCAGGAACTGGATCTGATGGTCCTTGTGGGTCTTTTCCAACTCAGGATATTATATGATTCTATATTTTCCTCATTTCCCTAGAAGCAGAATAAAACAGGCACTACTTACTGATCAGAGATGGGAAGGAAGTCTACTTTTGTTTTTCTAGTCGTCTTCCAAACATGGCCGGGTAAAAGAAGACAACTGAAAGTGAATGAGGGTGTGTGTGTGCATGTACATGTAGAGTGGAGCATATATTGATGAGGGAGGCCATTCCCATGGGACTATTCCCTCATTCTCTATGGCATTCAGTTAGAAGAAAATACGCACTCTGAGCTGCAGTTACCTTCTACTGAAAAAAAAAAAAAAGGAAATTAGTTGTTGTGGTTCTTAAGAGCTTAGCCAAACAGGAGGAATTCCTCCATTCAACTGAGAAATGAAACAACAATTAGGTGAAAAAAGAACCACATAGAGCATAGTTAATTGCTCCGTTAATTGTGCTGCAGTTCAGTTCATGAACAGAGAAAGCCTTGAACGGACACAAGACTGAAAACAAGTGATAGAAGCATTGCAGTCACCTTGTGGAAGATAGCACACTTACATTGCATTAGCTAAGCATTAGGGGTTTGAGAGTAGTATTTTTTGGTATTTTTCTTGCTATTTCATATCCACCCAAAGTGCTTATCTGTTTTTATCTCGGTGTATTGATTTCTCTATGCTCCAATCCCAAAGTAACGCTGAATCTGCCCTTCTAACTTGTGTTGAAGCATTGTATTGGTAACTGTCTAAAATCAGGTTTGAAAATGAGGCATACTACTTCAAACAGTTTTCTCCCACCAGTGACACTGATGATAGTGAAATGTTCTTGCTAGCTAAAGGAGGGAAAAGTCAGAAAATTGTGTCAAAATTATTTGCAGAGCTTTTCTCTCGAATCTTTTATTCCTCTTAACTAGATGGTTCTGTGCTCTCAAGAAGAGTCACTGATGGAGAAGAAAACTGTTTTGTTTTGGGTTTTTTTGTAAAGTGCCTTGAAAGATTATGGGTTAGACTGAAATGCTTTATGCTGCTCCAGTGATGTAAAGCAGCTGCTAACTCACTGTAACCATTCGACTGAACTGGATTTACAATGCTTTGCATTGCTGTGATGATGCAAGGCAGCTGGAAAAGACCAGTGAATCTGTTCCTTTAAAAGAAATAAAATACTTTGATAATTAAAAGTAGAATACTACTTTTATCTCTTTGATGTTTGTTTTTTCTTCAACTCCCTGTTTATAAAGACCAGACTGTGCTTGTGATTGCCATAATCTGAAATTAAAGGGAATGTTTGTGGAAGAGTTCTCCTCAAATTGAGAAAGGGCAATAGAATTCAGCCCTGGGAGACATGTGAGGAATAGAAACCTTAAAGTGACAAACCTGTTTGGATGAGTATGAAAAGTTATTTAACTCTTATCACAGGCCAAGTACACCCCTATTATACAAGTATTCTGTTCATACTGTCCCTTTGCCAGCAGTTGATTTATACCATTTGCTATCAATCATTAAAATACTTTTTTTTTCCCCCCACAAAATCTGTGCAACTCTATCAAGCAGTCAGCACTGTGATTAAGGGCCTAATCCTGAATCCTGCTGAATTTGTTTTGAGCTCATTGCATCTTCTGCACTGGAACAGAACATTGAGGTTGCATTCTTCTTGAGCCCTCTTGCAGGATCCATCCCCACAGGACAGCAGGGCCCATCTGGGTCGAACTATGGCTTTCTAAGTCAGTGTACATATTTCTCTGTATAGCTGTTGTGGTGAGAAAGTTCATCTCCTTTTTGATTTTTTTTTTCTTTTTCCTTTAACTCTTAAGTATTCTTAGTGAGATAAATGTGCTGCATTTTGGGAGGTTTGGCAGTTGAGGAAGAGGTAAATGAATTTTGCTCCTTTTACTTATGCATTCTGTTTAGTTACTGTAAAAAAAGGAGCAAACAAGCTAAGGCATGCCAACATACCATTTCATAAGCTATGAATGAGTGAAAATATAAACTTTTTTTTTTCTTTTTCTTTTTTTTTTTTTTTTAGAAAGCAATAATCCAGTTTGTTTAGTGAGGCATGGTGATGTTGGAACATGCAGGGAGGACAAATCAGGAAAGACAGGCCAAAGTGAGCTGCTGTTTATTAGAAAAGCCTAAAAAAATGCCAAAAGGGGAAGCAGTCGTGTTGTGTAGCTGCACAAAGGGGTTTGTGTCGTGTTGTTTTGTTTTCCTGCTGGCACAGTTCTGCCCTTGGTTTGCCTGGAAGGGGAGTTGGAATGTGCTGTGGTGGGCTACCCTCCATGCCTGCAGCACAGCACAGGAGTGCCTAGCAGCAGGTCTAGCGTAGGATGATTGATCCCTCCATTTAGGAGGCATAATGCCTTCTGAAGCAATGAGCAGTTCAAAGACTTTAATGATTGACAGCGATTTATGCTGCTTTTGTTTTTAATTCCTTGACTCCTGACACTTTAAGATGGGACTTTATAAAAGAGGGATGCCGTATCCTAGGGTTACGCCTCCTTCCATAACAGGGAAAGCTGAAGGAGCTGTGGAGATTGATACCCAGATTTCAGATATATTGGTTTTTATTTAAATCTGAGGTTCAGAGGTTTGTGGGCATGCTGTTTCTGTTATTAAATCATTATGCACCTACCTGGGGGGAAAAAAGCCAACAATCTTACCAGGAGTGCCTCTATAAACATTTCTTGCTCTCCATAGCATAAGGCTGGTATATTAAAAATTCTTCGAATAGCTGACCTCAACAGGTGTTTTATTTGAGCAAACAAAACAATAAATAGTAATATAATCCCTGTGGAGCTGGCATTAGGCTTTGTGGGAAATGCATAATTTCCTTTACTAAATGTAGGAAGCTGCACAAATTTAATTTCTTCATTTTAGTCATTAATACCAAACCATCCTGGAGCTCTTTGCTCCTCGAGTCTGAGGTCCAAAGCCAGTTGCACACAGCTACACAGGGGGGGTGGTTCTGTGGTTTGTGTTATGTTTTCCTCCCCTTTGTCAGTGCAGATGCCCTTGAGGGTATCTGCCAGCCAGGGCGCAGCATGGACAAGAGCATCCCAGCAGCCCTTTTGCCCTGGGAGAGGGTGTTATGCCGTTGTGCTCACAGGGAAACAGCGAGCAATCTCTTCCCTGAGTGGTGCCGGATATGCTGCAGTGCTCAGCTCGCGGCCAGCTCTGCTGTCAGTCCCTGCAGTACAGTATAAAGCAATTATTGTACTTTTGGCTTCTTGCTTCTGGAAGGCCTCATAATTTAAGGGCTGATTTGTTTGTTTGTTAGTTTTGATCTAAACCATATGTAGGTTGCAGTTTTAGTGGCTGTATTTGACATGTTCTGGAAGGATGATGTCAACCTAAAAGATGTGCTTTGCTGAAAACATTTTGTCATTTCTCCATGTGGCAGAAATTGTGGTGTTGTCCTGGGGTCTCCAAAGCACGGGACAGTGGATTTCCTAAGCCATTACCACTGCTATGCCAGGGGAGAGGAGAGCCAGGCAGGACCCAGTGACACAATGTACAGTCTTGGAAGTTTTTAAGCCACCCTTCCATTTTAGTGGCAAACAAAGAGAAGTCCTGAAGAAACTTTAGATCTGAAATGTATCTTAATTTTGGCTATTTTGTATGTACTGCATAAAGCAGTGATGACTGTAATATTTTCACTTTCCTTTATATGTGAGCAAACTCCACTCTTGTATTAGTGAAAGCTGCTTTTACTAAATTAGTAATGGTCTTGCATTGTGATGACAAAACTGATGTAAAAGGATGTAATCTCCAGGTTAGGTGGACAAGCAGCCTCACCCAGGATGGCAAATGCTGTCTTTTTATGCTTACTATAAAGCCTGAGGTCCTACCCATTAAGAGATGATGGCTGAACTGTGGAAGCCATTAGAAAAGCCCATCACTATATTTTATCATTCTCATAAAGTTCATGAATTAAGGTCCACATTTTAAGCATCATTTACTGTTAACTCCTCTATTAACTATTTATGTATCTTCAGAATGACAGTGCTCAGGGGATTTGAACTATGCTTAAATTCTGTTTAGCTTGCTAGGAACAGAAGTCTGTTCCTAGCTTTGAAGATGTTTTCATAAGAAGATTTTAACTTTGTTTGTCCTCTTCATATTGGCAAACTAAAGAATTTGTTTAAAGCCATGTGAACATGTGAGTCTAGCAGTCCAAGTATAGCCACAAGTGTAACACTTTAAAAAATGGAAAAACATTTTTTATAATAGGGTGGGCACAAGCATAAAAGTGTCAAAACCTCAACCTAGCGGACTGTCTTTTCAAAAGCAATTTAAAAGAGCATTTGGTACATGCTTTCCCGATGTTGGTTAAGAATCTTCCTTACCTTTAGGTATTCTTTTAGCTAATGAGTTTAGTGATGTGCACTCTTTTATTGTTCCTATAGCTTTCATCTTGGAATTTACAGACAAGTATTGTGCTTTAGCTTGTGCATAACCCATCCCATTCAGCATAATTTGGTGCTGAACCTGCTTGGCCAAGTTAATAATTACTCTCTATTTTTTAATTGTCAGTTCGTACTCAAGTAGTTGAGAAACTGCTTCAGTGAAGTTGGACCAAAACAGCTACTTTGTATAAAAAATATAGGCAGTCTTTCACTTCAAGATTTACTTATGCATATAGTATTTAGAACAAAAGATAAGGAAAGATATACCCTGACAGCTTAATTTTGGTTCTGTGGTTCTGTTGCTGCTAGAGGTTTTCTAATAGCTAGTAAAAGTTAGATCAGCAAAATGATCTGATAAAGACATCATTGCTTTATATACTTGAAAAAACTGAAACCAGAATCTTTTTATGCATTTACTTTTTTTGGTTCGTTTTGTTTTGTTTCTTTGCTGAGGATTTCTGGTTTTGTTTTAGTTTTTGCTGGGGGTTTTTTGTGGGTCATGGGGATCTTTTTTCTGCTTACTGTTTTAGAAATACAGGTTCTGGTGTTGCATGTCTTTTCAGTCCATTTCTGCACGTTAGGAGTTGCTTATGAAAATTAGCTGATCACTGGCCCCACTCTGAGCCTTACGTTCGTCCTCTTGATGTCAGCTGGTAAGGAAAGGCCAGATGCTCAAAACCACAGGAGATCTGAATGAGGATGAGATCTGAAGGGATGGTACCATTTTCAGCTGGCGCAAGCGATTTCTAGGATCAAGCTGGAACTCCCTTATGAGTAAAAGCAAACACAGCCCAAACTCTTAGGCAAAAGTTCTTGGTCTGACTTTAGATAGCAAACTTAAAATTAGTCTAGTAATTTAGAATGGCTTCATCCTCTCATTTCCATCTCTAAAAGGGTAATCGTAGGCAGTGCAAAGAAAAAGCTTTCAAAATTAGACACAATCCTCAAGCTGGGGTCTGCAATCCACACAGTCTTCTTTGCCTGTTCATATGGATTTTGGCACCATGTTCAGGTTCTAAAGCAGAGCAGTTTTGGATTTAGGATAACTGGGGTCCCTTATGACAACAACTCAAGCTAAAACAGCTCTTAAATGTCTCTCACATTTGCTGAAGGGAAACTGTATGTGATGAGGTACCTACTCCCAATTCTCCTCATTTCTGCCACTGTGTCCCAGTGCTACCAGGGAATGTGAAAGGTCTGTCATCTTCTGCAGTGCCTATGGGGCTTGTTCTCCTACACTAGTATTCAGTTTAACCAGATACTCCAAATACTGCGCATAAAAAGCTGTTGAAAATGTTTCTTTTTCTTCTGGGCACTGTTTTCCTGTTCAGATGGAAAAATCTGCTATCAAACTTACATGTCGAAAAGCTTAGAGATCTCCCTTCCTTCTTTTTATTGTCTCCATGCGAGTATCAATCAGGCCAGATGAAACTGGTACAGCCCTTTTCTTACTGGGCCTGTTTTCAGGTGAAAAGTTGGGATTTGCCATTGCTGTGCCTGTTGCAGTGTTGGACGTGGAGGCAGACACCTCCTTTGCCCACACTACCGATGGCCTTGCACCAGCAGTGGCTGGTCCCAAGTCTCTGTGGCTGGGAAGCTACTGAGGAATGTGATCCTGGCGGGGATATGGGGGAGTATGTGCGTGTGTGCTCCTGTGTCAGTCAGCAGGCAACTTTTCTTGCTCTCCTCTCTTGGTATGAGTTGGGTATTCCCAGATGAACATAGAGAGTCAGATCCCAGTGCCAGTCTGTTGTGTTTTGTCAAGAACCATAGGGCTTGAGAATTACTTTTCAGCTAAGCTTTGAAAGCTACATTTTTTGTTGCCTGTAACAAAACCACCTCATCTTGTACACTATCAAAGCATCTTTTGCTTTAACCACATGCCTTGTTTTTGTCATTCTGTAATCTTCCCTCATAATGTTGCTTTCTTTGAGTTCGTTTGATGTAGTCAGGAACACCCACACAGAACCCCACCCCCTTTTTTCCTGTAATTAATTCTGTGATCTTTAATGTGAATATCTGTTGTTGAATCTTTCAAGCCCACTTCTGAAATGCATAATCTTCTTCACCAGTTTGGCATTGTACTTTCCTCCGTTCTTTTCAAAAATGTCTTGAGGAGAAAAGGGAACAATTTCCCCCTCTCAGGGAGACAATCCATTCATTGCTTTGGGGAATAGTTTGGAATAAACAGATAGAGTTTGCACATAGAATTTAACAAGCTAAATAATAGTCCCCAAAACTGTTTCTTTCAGTTTTGTCCAGCACCAAGCTTATGATGAATCTTGTGAAATCTCTAGAGTAGTCACTATTCCCATAGTTCTTGCTCACTTAATTTTTGGTCAGTTCATTACTTTTTTTTTTTCTTCTGTTTTTCAAATACCAGAAGGAAGCGCAGTAGGTGGCCCAGTGGAAACTTACTTAAAAACAAATCCTTCAGCTGAAAAAAATCAAACTGATGCACACTGGTGTCGATAAGACTTGGGTTTCTTTGCCTTGGGGTTGGGGAGACCTGTAGATATTAGAGACACGGTTGTGACCCTCTTGAGTGAGGAGGAGACAGAACATTCCATTACCAGATCAAAGAGAAACATTGTATTTTTTTAAATCCCATGTGCAATCACTGGATATGCAGAGTGGCTGGCTGCTGGCTGAGGAGGGTTGAGCGCTGGTTACCCTGATGCAGTTGGAAAAGATGTAATTTTACTGAATCTTAGAAAGTTGCTGTCTTCTGATCATCACGACCAGCACTGTGCATCTGCTGGAGAATGTGTAGGAAACATATATGGGGCATCCCCAACTTTGCTGAGGACTCAGGATGTTTGTTCTGGTACCACTTTGGAGACACAAAATTCAGCCCCTCGGTGATTAGGACAGGAGGACATTTCTGGCATGCAGAGTGACACTATTCAGCTAACACCCACCAAAATGCTGAGTCCTGTGTTTTGGGTACAGAAAAATGACACCTAAGGAAACAACGTCCACTTGGCGTAGTTTGTTGAGTGGCTTGGGAGAAAAACATGGATTGTTTTCTGCTTCTGAAGATGGTTTGTTTTGTGTTGATGGAGAAAATTGAATTATATTCTGACAAAGTCGCAGCGATAGCTGAGGTTTTTGTGTTGGGGGAGGGTTAGTACAGTATGCTTTTACATTTTGCTTTTCTGTTCAGAATATTAGTGTTATTGTGGCTTTTTGTTTCTTCCTTTCAATGAAGGAGGTTGACGGAGAGGTTAGATACCAGTTCTGCCTCAGTGATTCATTAAAGCAGAGCTGGAGGAACGGAAGTCGCCCTGTTCAAAGGTGTGGGGAGTGTTTTATTGTTCTGCACGGTGCTGTGAATGCCAACGATTTTGCAGCTGTGAAAAGGGCTCTTAATGAGTTTCAGCATTTTAATGTACTTCAAGTTCCCAATTGTACAAATTTAAGAAGCTTAGCAATTCAGTATCTCGTGAATAATAGCATTTATTTTATACTCTAAATACACTCGGGAAAGTCTCAACAATATTGCAGGAAGTCTTGGTAATATTATGGCTCCTTCCCGATGTAATAGCTTTAAAGGACCTAATTGACTTGAACAGTGGAATTCGTCCTTTAAAAAACATGCACACACAATTTTTGATTAATGAGCCCTATAATAAATCGTTAATCTTTTTTGACTCAAAAATTGTCTGAATAGTTTTCAAAGTAGAGGAAGTTGTGCATGTTTTCCTAAACCGTCTTTGTGATGCAGTGCTTGCATTTCAAATCTATCATCTTAAATTTACAGAAAAAAATAACCTAACATAATTTAGTTTTAGAAAAACAAGTCCAAACTCTGAACTACTTGGTTTCCAATAGGCATTTGAAGAAACATCTAGATAGGAGTAATTCCTCTTTGAAAAATAAAAGCACTGTAAAATGACCATGTAGTAACCATCCTTCTTCCTGAAGGATCCGAAAGTGCTTTTACACATTTTCTATAGTCAGTGTGGGTCATTCACCCATCACTTGAATGAAACCAGTCTTTATTGGCTGTGCTAAACAGCACTTTTTATAGGAAGGAAATCACAAATAACTCTTGCATTTGAAACTGGGGAGAATTTGAGGTAGGCAGATTATAATTGACCAATTCGGAACTGGGCCGGAAGGCTGTGATTAATATACCCAAGCTGCAATTTAATTGTCCCACAGTGGTCAGAGTCTTGGTTTCAAGTGGGCTTTGTCTCTCAGTAGTATTTATTTTTCTTCATGCTAATTTTGGAGCTTTTTAGAATAGGTAGAAGGTTTAGCAGAACTGAAAAGTGGGGAAATTTGTTACTTACATGGGGATCAGCAACACTGGGACAGTGCAACACAATTTTCTACGTGTATCTCAAGTGACAGAAGCTGGTTGTGTATTTTGTTTTTTCTTCTTATTTCACTGTATGACCTTTGATTTGGTTGACTCCCTCAAAATGTTTTTTACACACTTGACTATTTTGAACTCTTTAAATATTATCATTTTAGGTCTTAAAATTAATAGTAGCATAAATGCAAATAGCTCTACTCCCTAATTACTCACTTTCTCTGGGAATTGCTTGATCTTTTGAAACAGGGTAATATCTCAAGAACCTGTGAAAGGCAGCCTAGCAGGTTAAGTTGATTGATCTATAAAAATGGGGTCATGTAACTTGAAACTATTTCCCTTAAAAAACAAACAAGCTGCAGAGGTTGTTCATGCTTTTCTCAGCAGAGCCAAACTCATCTGCTCCCTGGCATGGTAAGGCTGGGAAACCTCTGAGTATTAGATCCCATCCTGAGCCTGCTGGATGTGCTATCCATCTGTGACAGTCACTGATCTTCAGGTCCACAACTGAATCAACATCAGACTGAGACATTACTCAGTGAGATCCTGTGGATATTTATTTTTCTCTCAGAGAACCTAAGAGTTTTTAGGGGTTTTTGTGTAGATGTGACCAACTCCATATTAAAAAATAGACATGTCTTTTTGTTATTTGGGTTGTTTTTTTTCTTTGAAACTGGCCCACAAATACATGTAACATTAGCTTGATCTGTTGACAGAGTTGAGCTGAGCACAAGTTTCTCGAGGCTGCATAATATCAGGTTTGATCCCTTAGGTTTAAAGTGTTTCCATGGCTAGTAAAGAAAGCTCACACATCCACAGCTGTATGTTCTACCATGTGCCACCAGGAATTGCTGCAGTCATGATGGGAGCTTTGCAATCAAACTCTGGAATTTCATAGGCATCCACTTAAAGGCATGGTACCTTTCAGTCCTACCTCCTTTAGAAACAACTGCATTTTACCTCCTCAAAAAATGGTTGAAGTTGGGTTGTTTTTTGCTTGTGTCATGAACTCCTGATGTCAATATCAGCAAGGATAAGCACTGGCATAAGAAGTGCACCTCTGATTAAACATTCCAATTTACATGATGAAACGGCTTTCTCTCATTCTACCTCTTTGCGCTAGTGGTGTAATATTAGAGAGCTGAGAGTTCAAAATGTTTGGTTTGTAAGCCTTCAGCTTTTCTTTTCACTAAACCCACTCTGAAAACAAGTTACGAATACAGCACCTGGGAGAGGTAATCCGGAAGCTTTAAGTGTTCAGTAGTTTGAGTTCCTTTCTTTAACACTGTCTTTCTCATTATAAAAAAGATCCTAAAACTGGAGCAAAGTCATAGGATCATTGAATGGCTTGGGTTGGAGGGGACCTTAAAGATCATGAAGTTCCAATCTCTCTGCCTGTGGACAGGAGCACTTTTCACTAGACCAGGTTGCTCAGGGCCCCAGCCAATGTGGTCTCAAACATTGACAGGGATGGGGCATCCATAGCTTCTCTGAGCAACCTGTTCCAGTGCCTCACCACTCTCACAGTAAAGAATTTCTTCCTGATATCTAACCTAGCCCTACTCTAAGTTTGAAGCCATTCCCTCTTGTCCTGCTGATGGGATCATTTAAGGACCAACACAAGAGCCAGATTCAGCTTTCAGCATCCTAGGGGGAGACACACACCACTCCCTCTACACCCTGCTGTAGATTCCCCTTTGCCTTTAATTCCCAGCCATCCACTACATACAAAATGCCTAATTGTAATTCCTCTCCAGCCTGAGACTCAAGCCAGTGTATCTTCTCTTACAGTTTTATTACTGCAGAAAGTTCTTAGAGTTGTTTATGATTTATAAGTGAGAAAGAGAATAGTAACATCGTTCATTTGTTGGATTGATGCAGCCATCACTTTTTATATGGACGGTTTATACACGTATAGAAGTTAATGTAAAACATGATTACATGCAGATACATTTAATCACACACAAGCATAGCACTAGCTAAGCATATTAAGTGACGATGTATGGGGATACCTACTTTGCATATGCAGTCACTCACACATATACATAATTGCAAATGCACCTCCTTTTTTGGAAGTCTGGATGTAGTCTTATATGTTTTTACACATAGGCATCTGTTTAACCAGTTCTTCAAAACTGAAAGCATACTTAAGCTGGAATGCACTTTTATGTGTATTTTTTTGTCATTACATATGTAATATAGCACTGTGCTTAGGCACTTAAACACATTGTTCCACCATTGATGAGAGAGAGACTGGGAGAACGTCTATTTACAAGAGCACGTAGTGACAGGCAAAGGAGGAATGGCTTCAAACTGAACGACAGTAGGTTTAGATTAGATATTAGGAAAAAATTCTTTAGATATATTCTTTAGGTAATTCTTTACATTAGACATTAGGAAGAAATTCCTTACTGTGAGGGTGGTGAGGCACTGGAACAGGTTGTCCAGAGAATTTGTGGATGCCCCTTACCTGTAAATGTTCAAGGCCAGGCTGGGTGGAGCTCTGAACAACCTGATCTAGTGAAAGGTGTCCGTGCCCCATGGTGGGGGTTGGAACTGGATGGTCTTTAAGGTCCTTCCAATCCAGGCCGTTCTATGATTCCTATCCATGTACACACACACAGGCTCACACATATACATATATTAACACATTAATATTATTACACATTAGCCACAGCTGAAACATTATATAGACATAAGAACAGATAAGTGTGAGCCTCAGAGATCTTAATATTGGAATTCTAGTGCATTTTCTCACAGACCAGTTTAGTACAACATTGTTGACATGTGACCAGTCACAGCCAGCCAAGTCCAGACTTCTGGAAACAGAAGGAAAGACGGAGTTACAGGGCTTGGACTGTTTCCTTATTGCTTTTCTCTGCCTCACAGGGACAGGTCATGTGTACTCGGGCTCAACCATTGTGCTCTGTCTCGATTTCAACTTGTACTATCTTTCAACCTCTGCTATACTGTTCTCTTGTATCAGCTTGTGCCATCCATATACACTTTGCCTCCTGGTCTCTTGGTTACAAAGGCAACGAATTGCATGAGGTTCACACAGCAACACTTCTGAGCTTGTCCTTGCCACTCTGTGAACAGCCCTGTGCTGCACAGCCCCTGTCCAGCCACCCCAGCCCTGCTGCACCTCACCAGCTGAATGCAGACAACTGTGTCTGTTACTTCATTCTGAATGCCAGATATCTTTGCTTAATGGCCTTCTGTCACAAGAACAGCACGTGCCCTTTCACATCAGTTTCTTGAGCGGAGGGAAATTCTTTCTTCTCTCCACAGTAGGACCAGGTTTTAGCTCCTCATGGCTAAACAAAATTTGCTTTATAACTCTGTCTTGTCCCTTCATAGATAGATAGAGCTGGCCATGTAGTTCGCCTTGCTATAACTGTTCTAATTTCAGAGCAGTTTTCTGCTTCCTTCTGCAGATAATTGCTGACTTTGCTTTTTTTTCTCTGAATATGCAACTGGAAACATTCATTGGCTTGGAAAACTTGAGTTAGCATTCATTGCTCAGACAACTGCTTTCTTCTAGCTGATATGAAAGGAGAAAGCAACTAATGAAAGGTTTGTAGGAAAACTCATTAAGAATTTGTGCTTTCCTTGGTTATGGGAAGTAAGAGAGTTCATAGACTCCTCTTTGGTTCACTGCCCCTCCTCCTCCCCATCTTGCACTGTGTTCTTTGTAGATGAAAAAGCATAATAAAATCCCCTCCCCTCTCTGCTTTCATGAACTAGCAAGAGAAGCATCATGTCTCTTATACTGCTCTCCCTAACCTTTGTTTTCCCCCCGAGATTTTAGAAGTGTAGTATTGTCTACTACCCTCTTCTGACTTTCCCCAACCTTTACATTTGCACTGAATGCATTGAACCACTTGGATCCCTATTTGCTGGCTACACAAAGCATATTATACCCTTAAATATTGTTTTGTTCCCCAGTGGGGCTGGGTTTTTGTGAGGGAGGGGAAGCTTTGACACTTAGCTCATCTTCTCCCAAGCAAACTGTGAGGAATGACTGACACTTGGCCCCTCTTTCCTGTGTTGCCCATCTGGAGACTTCTGCTGCTTGTCCAGTGGCCATCTTGGGTTATTGATTTGTTTAATGTCATTGCTGCGCTTTTCTTGTTCATTAGTTGTAACCTCTGCAGCTCCTCTGGAGCTGGTCACCGCCCCAGGTTACCTGAGGCCAGAGCAGGGAGGGAAGTGGCCCCACATATCCCAGTCCCTGCTTCAGGCTACGTGCTGTCTAGGCTTTGCTTTTTTACATTGACTGCAGCTGTGGAGCAGTGGACTTCTCTGACAGAAAAAAACTAGTGGGACAGTGCCAGCACCGCTAAGAGTATAGTCTGGACAGCATGGGACCATGCTTGCTTGATTTGAAAGGAATTTAGCCCCACCATTAACCCTTTCATGTTGCTTTCCTGATGTTGGCCCCTAATCTCAACTTCATTTACCAGAACAATCTCATCATACTGAGCAAAACTTGCTCTGATGGGTGCTAAGGAGAGCACGGGCTGCTCAGCTGCTTCTGTGCAATGGGATACAGCAGTGTTAATCACGGCAATTCAATCCTGCCTTTTTGTTCTATTTTAGTATCTTATGTTTTGGATAAATCAAAGTTTTATTTTCTTCCCTTACTCACAGTATCTTCTCATTTTCATCTGTGAGGGTGAAAATTGAGTATTTCAAGGCCTTTTGCTAACCCTCTGCTGGGAGTTGCTGACTCGGCATTGAAAATTTTACACACAAGGAAAATGTGGTAATGTTGAGTCTGCTGTGCTTCTGAGTGATAACCATCCCTTGTCACATTTGGAACATGACTTGGTTGCCTTTTTATATCTGATGTATTTAGATACAGTATAAGTATTTCTGCAGTGTATATTTTGTGATTTGAGCCTGATCTTAAATGGAAATGGTATTTTTGTCTGTGCTAAATACAGATTTCTCAAAATAAAACTGTCAAGGCTGTGTTTTATGGTGGATATTGGTTTCCTTAAGTAGTGTCTATGTAGATTTTTTCCTTAGAATTCTGTAGTAGTTAAAAAAATCCAGACTCCCTGAAAATTGGTGCATCCTCAAGGACTAGTAGGTTTCTATTTCTGGCATGTGCATCAAGATGAATAACTGTTCTCTAGCAGTATGAACTCAGGCTAAGTAGGCCTCAACCTTTATCCCAACAGGAATTCCCAGACAAGAAAATTCTGACTTCATTTATGGTTTATAGGAAGTAACACAAAACATGACAAAAGAGAACCTTCCATTTTCTTCTCAAGCAATCACATGGGAGCTGTGTGCTGCTTGAATTCACTTTTGGGTCAGTAGGTCAAATATTAAAAAGCATTATACTGTCCCAAAAAGTCCTCTTAAATCTTCTAATGCTTTCCCAGTGCTGATAATTTACTACTGTTAATAGCTATGGTCTCTTTCTAGTCCAGGTGTAGACAGTAAAATGCTAATGCTTTGAATTTTACATGAAGAAATCTGAGCTTCCTGACTTAGCCCCAATCTAGAGAAGTTTCTGAAAAGAAACACATCAGTTCCTATTGATCTATGGATTGATACAATATTGATAATAATTAACCCTGTGTGCAAATCTCTGTTGGCTTTATTTTACTGGCAGCTTTGAAATGAAATACTAAAGGCAAACAATAAATGCATGATCGTCATCAGAAGAAATGCATCCACTGGGTTATCTGCATCTTTATTAATCTGAAGGTACTTCTAAAATATTTTCCAAGCACAGATCCCGATACTGCCAAGTAAAAACAAAGAAAATTTTGCTGTAGAATTCAGTTAGAGTAGGATCAGTCCATCACAGAGCAAATACTCTGTCCTTAAGGAGAACAGCTGTTAGAAATAGTGGACAGAAAGTCCTAAAGCCATCCTGGCCAAGTACAGGTTATGTGTGCATGAAAACATCTGTAACATGTGCCTCTGCTGCTTCATCATGGTATCCTATGGCCACTGGGAGATCAGACAGCAAAGCCCTCACCTTTGCCATGCTCCTGTTATTTAGGAAGTTCCATTGCTTCCTTTGCTGAGCTTGAGGAGGAGCATACAACGTCTGCCCTAACACTTGGTACAGTCTTCACAAACTACATAGGAGAGGTTAATCCACAGGTTGATCTAAATGCTTTTTAACTGCAGTTCAAGGAACCCAAGTTTGTCCACTACAATGCCACATTCTGTCTGCACTGAGCAAGTGGTATTGTACCCCGAGACAAATTCGGGAGAAAACCATTTGTTTCCAATGCCATTTGTAATCCTTTTGATCCAATGGTACTGTCATCAGAACAGAGATGAAAACTGCTTGTAACTTTGAAGTAAGGAAGTAGCACAGCCCAGTCAGCTCCAGGACTCACCAGACTTGAGAGTTGCCACCTTGACAAATGTAGACTGAAAAGGCAAAATCTAAAAATTTGGTAATAATTTTAACCCTTTACTCTAGTATCTGCATTGCTTTGTACACCAAGCCAGCTTTATAGGATCTGTTATTGTAACTTTCAAGGATTCAACTTATGCAAAGTAAAACTGTAGAATCCTTAAAAAACTTTTGTATTGTCTGAGTTCCATCTTGAATTGCTTGGTGTTTATGTCGGGGGTTTTGGAGTATTATGATTTTAAGTAGAGCAGAAATAATTATAATGTTCTATTTTCAATATTATTACAATTGGAAATTTTTGATCTAAAAACTTTACATATATTAAAAAAATTTGTTTGAACTAAGTAGTGTAGATGGCACTGCATGTATTTTTTTAAAGAACTGAAGTAAGCAGTGCTACTGAATACTGAAACATGAAATACATGAAAATGGGATGTTTTAGTGCATATTTCTAGGTTCTTTCTTTTAAGAGCACTTTCAGTTAGGCTGTTAATTTAGTGTTATTGATGTAGTGCATATGGCAATTTAGATTGAATTAGTTTTCTTTCCTCTCTTATTGATAATGGAAAGTTTATATTATGGCCTGATTTCATGCTATGTCCTCTATAAAGCACATGATCTCTTTTGTGACCTGTTTGTTCTCTGTTGCACATGCACAAATGCACCCTTTCTGTGGGACAGTATCATGTAAAACACAAGTCCGTGAGAATGTGAATAGTTAGATCTTAAGATTCGTAGATTTTCTGTAGGGGAAAAGGACTTGACTCCTGTCTAAATATGGATAAGAGAATCCTGCAAAATATACATCAATTAGCATGTCATTAACCCAGTATAACATAAAGCAAACAAACATACTTGGGGTAATATTGTCTAACGGGCAATAGGACACTGTGTCTTAAGTTCATTGGGACACCAGCTGATCGACAAATAGAAGTAAATAGGTAAGGTGTTCAACTTAGATTGCAGCTCTTGTAGCAAATTAGCCTTTTGCTTCCAGAGGTCATCAGTGAGTTTCTGATTTTGGGTTCACGGCTGAGGGACTGGGGAGCATTTTCAGAAATTGTTATAAACAGCCATCAGGTCATCTGAGGTAATTGATTGATTCTTACTTATCAACAATAAAAATAGCAAAACAGTCATTAAAACAGTGTGAAGCAGTATGTGGAGACAACTAAACATATTAAAAGCTAGAGTGACACAACGATTTTTGCAGAGGTCAGTCTGCTTTTTTGGCTGTACTGCACTGTGCAGGTTGGAAACTGTGGAAGTTTGTTTCTAGGACAAATTAAGAAGTAAGGAGTTTTAAAAATCTTACCTTGCAATATCAGAAGTATGAAAAATAGGTTCTTATATCAGCTTGTGATAGTTCCGGTTATGGTTGTATTTTGTGGAAATGAAAGGAGGAACCATGTATCTTACAGAATGTTCTGAAGGCAGCAACCATAGTGACTCAAGACCATATTTCCCACACAAGACAAAGGGCAAATCAAATCACCACTGGCAGGTGAAATGCATGATGGAAGGTTCTGCAGCAGCTCTGCACTGGACAGACCAATAACAATTCGGTTCCAGCAGTATTTAGCTTTAGCAATTGCTGTGCTGTCCATGAACAAACTTAATTAAAAGAAAGCTGAGTCCAGCTTACACAGCAGGCGCAGCATTCTGATAGTTTGCACAGTGAGAAGAAATCCTGGGCGTATATAAACTCTGAACTCTTTTAAAGTTCATGGTTTTAATTAAAACAGTACTTAAAAATAATACTCCACTGTGGAGCTGATATAGATCTTTGTGACAAAATAATTTCCTACAATGCTTTGTTCTTTTTCTCTTCATAGGTCATGGGTTTTAAGAATTTGCTTGTTTGCAATTTTTGGACAAAATTTGGTATAGAAAATTTTAGCCTATGGCTTGTTTAAGAAGTAACTACAAAGAGTGTTTCAGTTGATGGCACAGTAATGCTGGATGCCCAAGTTACATCTCTCATTTCTGATTAGATGATCCCAGGCAAAGGATTTCTTATGGCAGGAGTTCTTTTCTTGGGTCATTATAAACCTCTGAAGGGCTTAAATTTACTTATGCCAATAACAATAAAATACTTCTGAAAATCATTGGGAAAATGCTTTTCTTCAGAATAGTATTTATGAATGTTTTCTGTGTTCATGTGCAGAACCACTGTGTCTTTTCAGAAAGTGTCCTTGTTATCAGGCTTTTTATATGACTTGGTGACAATCAAGCTTATGCAGAAAATGGATATTACAGGTTTAGTTTTAGCTACATTTATAATGTTTGATGGATTTGGCTTAATTAATGCTGCATAGTGGTTGCATAATTATTCTGAGGCCAAATCTCCTGCGGCTCTTTGGAAACACCACATTGCTAATAAAGTTCAAACCATCGTAGATTTAAAGTCAAGAAGGGTTGCCTACAGAAGAAAGATAATGTGTGAAACATGTAGTCAGAACAGTCTAGGAAGGCACGGTGACTACTGTGAAGTCGATCTGTCAGGGTGAAAGAGAGATTTAACATCTTAAGATGTTAAATCTTTACATATTGGAGCCTTTGGAAGGCCATCAAACAACACACAGATTCTTTTGAAGGTACCTAAGAGAAAATAAGCTTCCCTAAATGTCCTCTGTTCTTCAGTATTTTCCCTGTGAAATCTTCAGTGTTTAGACAGTCTTGGTTGAGGAGATAGCTCATGCTTCCATCAGTGCCCAGTACAAAAAATTTAAAGTACAAAAAGGGATAAAACCAGGCTCGCTGGAGACAAGCCTGGGGGCATCATGCCAAGGTTTGAGGACAGTGTGCTAATGAGATCTGCCATCTCAGTGGAGATAGGGGGTGGATCCATGCAGTAGAAAGAATGCAAGGGTTATTGATTTGTTAGAAACCACGGAAGCACCTGAGAATTGCCACATAATGATTAGGGCTTCTTCCCCCAAAAATATGTCAGGATCAATAATCAACTAGAACTTAATCTGGCTACTACCATAAAAGACAACAAAAAGTGCTTCTATAAATAGATCAGCAACAAAAGGAGGGCTAAGGAGAATTTCCATCCCTTATTGGATGTGGAGAGGAACAGTGACAAAGGATGAGGAAAAGATTGTTGTACTTAATGCCTTCTTTGCCTCAGTCTTTAACAGTAAGATCAGCAGTTGTTTGTGCGAACTGGAAGGTGGGGATGGGATTAGAATGAAGCCCTTATAATTGCAGGGGAAATGGTTAGGGACCTGCTGACCATGGGGCAGCCTAAGGGTACTGAGGGAGCTGACAAAGTGCTCATCAAGCCACTTTGTATTATTACCCAGCAGTCCTGGTAAACTCGGGAGATCCTAGTTGACTGGAAGTTAGCAAATGTGACACCCATCTACAAGGGGCAGAAGGAGAATCTGGGGAACTACAGGCCTGTCAACCTGATCTCGGTGACAGGGAAAGTTATGGAGCAGATCATCTTGAGCACACTCACACAGCACGTGAAGGACAACCAGGGGATCAGGCCCGGTCAGGATGGGCTTATGAAAGGCAGGTTCTGTTTGACTAACCTGATCTCCTTCTATGACAAGGTGACCTGCTTAGTGGATGAGGGAAAGGCTGTGGATGCTGTCTACCTGGACTTTAGTGAAGCCTTTGACACTGTTTCCCACAGCATCCTCTGGGAGAAATTGATGGCTTATGTTTTGGATGCATGTATTTTCACTGGATAAAAACTGATTGACTGGCTGACCATAAAGAGTGATGGTGAACGGAGTTACATTCAGCTGGTGACTGGTCACTAAGGGTGTCTCAGAGCTCAGTATTGGGGACAATC
>JAYRBT010000082.1:40274901-40290179 GCA_036023395.1 Myiotriccus ornatus
CCTCTGCCAGGTGTAAAGTTCCATCTGCAGTATCCTAGCTTACAGAGAGCCCAGGGCCAGCTGGGCTCCCCCACAAGTGATGGTGAACGGAGTTACATTCAGCTGGTGACTGGTCACTAAGGGTGTCTCAGAGCTCAGTATTGGGGACAATCATGTTTATTATCTTTGTCAGTGATCTGGACGAGGGGCTTGAGTGCACCCTCAGTCAGTCTGCAGATGACACTAAGTTGGGTGGGAGTGTTGACCTGCTGGAGCAGAGGAAGGCTCTGCAGAGGCATCTGGACAGGCTGAATCAATAGACTGAGGTCAAAATTATATAAGGTTCAACATGGTAAGTGCCAGATCCTGTACTTGGGTCACAACAACCTCATGCAACACTGAAGGCTTGGGGAAGAGTGGCTGGAAAGCTGCCCAGTGGAAAGAACCTGGGGATGCTGGTTGACAACCATCTGAACATTAGGCAGCACTGTGCCCAGGTGGCCAAGAAGGCCAATGGCATCCTGGCTTGCAATCAGAAATAGTGCAGCCAGCAAGACCAGGAAATTGATTGGACCCCTGTACTCTGCACTGGTGAGGCCACACCAGGAATCCTGTGATCAGTTCTGGGCCCCTCACTGCAAGAATGACACTGAAGTGCTGGAGCATGTCCAAAGAAGGGCAATGAAGCTGGTGAAGGGACTGAAGCAAAAGTCTTACGAGGAGCAGCTGAAGGAGCTGGGGTTGTTTAGCCTGGAGAAAAGGAGACTCAAGGGGGTGAGGCTACTGTTCTCTACAACTACCTGAAAGAAGGCTGTAGCAAGGTGGGGATTTATGTCCCAGGTAACAAGTGATAGGGCAAGAGGAAATGACCTCAAGTTGCAGAAGGGGAGGTTTAGATGGGATAGATGGAAAAATTTCTTCACCAAAAGGGTTGTCAAGCATTGGAACTGGCTGCCCAGGGAAACTGTGGAGTCCTCATCCCTGGAGGTATTTAAAAGACATGTACATGTGGCAGTTAGGGACATGGTTTAATGGTGGACTTGGAAGTGCTGGTTTAAGGGTTGGATTTGAAGATCATAATGGTCTTTTTCAACCTAAACAATTCTATGATTCTATGAAAGAGCTTTGGAAGGACTCTTGACAAGGAGTCCAACATCACTTTTACAAGTTTCCTTCAACTGTATCTGTTGGATTATTAATACTTAGTACACTAAAAAAATGCATGTAAAGTTTAGGCTTTCTGTATAATCTTGTACACTTTTTGGTGCACTGCTCAACAAGAGAGTGAAACTAGCCAGAATCAATAGTTAACTGGCCATTGATTTAGCTGTCTACACTGTTAAAAATCTACCGACACAAAGGAATGCAAATAAGCAAGGAAAAAGTAAAAGAAAACCCTGGCAGCTGCACTTGATTCATTTTGTTCACCTCGTGTTACTGCAATGATGGCTCAAATTATGTCATTGACAGTTATGGAAGGCTATATGGCCTGGGCCATTGCTATGGCAAGTGTTTCATGTGGATTCGTTGGTTTGTTCCTTTTCATAAAAGACAAACAAACAAACTATAATTAGAAGAAATCTTTGAAAACAGGGCTACTACAGTTAATTCAAATCAGTGTATCTTCATTGATTGGAAAGCACCACATGAACATACACAGGCGAGATCTTCATCCCCAAATACTGCACTGTACCCTGTCCTTCCACCCCTGCTGAGAAGGAAGAAAAGGGTTTCCTGCCATCACTTCTCTAATACCAGGAGGTGGTGGAGTTTGGGGTGACTTTCTTTTAACTTTGACATCATTAACCCATATTCGTACTATCTAACAGTGATAACTAAGTTAGGAGCATCCTGCTGAACTTGGACAGGTCAGTGAAGAGAGAACCTTTCCAAATGTTGCTTAGAGACATTAGGTATTAGAACTGAAGTTAAATACCTGAATGGTAAGTTCAGTAGCTTACACTGTCTGAAAGCCAGACATCTTTTACATACATGAAAAAAAATATCATATTAATGTGGAAAAGCAGCAGGAATAAATGGAGTAGCAACAGAAAAAAAAGGAAAAAATCTTTTCATTCAGACTTTTGGTGTGTGAATCAAATCAAATGCACATCAAATCAGCTTTTAAATGAATGTCTGTTTCAGATGCCTTGGAAACTTCTCATGATCTGCAGTACAAAAAATGTAAATATTAAAAAATGAAACAACAAGAAGAGTTATTGAATGTGAATGTACTGAGAGAAAGTATTACATGCTTCCTCTAAATTTCATCTAAGCTCAGTAGCTTGTACAGAATCCAGTTTAGAAATAATTTAATAAACTGAACTTGAGACTGATGCTACCATACTACAGTTTTCAAAACCTTGAGCAAACTCTGGAGAATTTACAAAATGGCACATAAATGTTTCCATACAAATGATCTGGTTTCATATAAACAGTTCCATATAAATGGCTTTTTCTGTAAAAAGTGTGACTATTTTTTTCTTGAGAGAAGACAGAATTTCAACCCAGATCTTTAAAGGAGAGAAGGAGTTAGTTACGTGTCTATGCTAAAGATCTGGGCAGTGGCCACAAGGCAGAGATGACCTGTGTCATCTCTGGGGAAAATAGTTTAGGGAAAATAGGACTGAGGGTGATTTGGACTTGGATCTAAAATGTTCATAAAGATGCGACCATGCTTCTAAAAGTGAGCTGTAATATTGACCTGTGTCAGTGTTAATATGATGAAGTCTGAATTTATTAAAGACAAGAAAAGCATATGATCTATTAATATAAATTTTGGTTTTATCTTTTAAAAAGAAGTTCAGAATCTAATATCTATCCACATATGAAGTTTTATTCCTAGAAAAAGTTTGGAAGATGGAAGAATTAGTTGTTTGAACTCATAATCAGTACATCGTTTCTTAGAGCAAGCTGCTCTAAGAAGAAATAAATTAGGTTGAATAAAAAGAATTGGTACATAAGGTTCCCAGATAAAGCAAACACACTTGGTTACCAGCCCTACTGAGATTAAAGATTATGGGAAGTTTGAGTTCCTTTTGGGAAGAAATAACACAGCCAAAAACTGCCCACCCCTCCCTACACATGTGTCTTTAAAGAATGCATTACTAAATGTACTGCGTAAAGAGCCTCAGCCTCTGCTCACACCAGCAGGAGTTGTTCTTTCAGCTTTTCATGCATTGCTTCCAAAGATTATCTCAAGATGGGAGGGAAAATCCCATCTGAACGTTGTCCTTTCAAAAGTATCTGGGAGGGCCCAACAAAGCAAACAGCAAACTTGGAGTTGCAGCATGCCCTCCTCTGTTTGGTTTTGGTTTGTTGTTTTTTTTTTTTTTTGTTCTGTTTTAAATGCTGTTGGTGTAGTACATCTCAAATCCTCTGCATTATAAACTTATTTTGCCTCCTTGGCACAGGCCTTGGGAGCTGAGTGACTGGCCCAGTTCTTGCTAAAAGGCAGTGATAAAATTTCTGGCTGTTTCCCCTGTATAACTGCTCCTGACTGCTGAACTCCAGAGCCTTGCAGCAGGACGCCTGCAGCTGGCTGCTGGAGTTGGTCTGAGCTAATCAAAAACTTGGGTTTCACCTACTGTTAGTTTGCAGTATTCACAATGTTAAACCTTCCTAGCTGCAAATTTGACTGCTTTGACAGTGTCTGTCTTATCCATCCCCAGCCAGAATGGCCCACCTGCAATGTGTGCATGCAGCTAATGTCCCTAGAGCCCACAGGCCAGAGCAGCTGAGGTATTTGGGTTACACTGATAGTGATTCAGGCTGCAGTGGGAGCAAAGAGGCCATGCACTTGTCTGGAGAGGAGCTTAAATTGTCTTCATTTCCTTTTTTGTTTTTGGCTCATACTGTGGCACTCTTTGTACCCACACAGACTGGCACACGTCAGGACCCCAAAATGAGCCTAGCCTAGAGTGTGAGGCTCTGCCAGGATTTTGTAGGGTTGGGACTGACTGGATGAGTTCATCCCTGTTTCTTTGGGTCTGTGTCGCAAATGCAAACTGTACCTGGAAAATGTGACTGTCCTTGGGCTGTCAAATGGGAGATCTGGGCTGAAACAAACTTCGGTGAGGACAGCCAGGAGCAAGCTTTTGATTATGGCCTGAGATGGAGCTTGCAAGTTTGCATGCCTTGAGGATGATGCGTCTGCAGCTGGCACACACAGCAGAAGCCACAGCTGCCTTACTACTCTCTTCGAGAAGCGGCAACTTGGCCTAGTCTTGTATCCATTATTTATCCCTGTTTGGCACACAGGGTCTGGGAAAGGCAAAGAAACTGTGGTGCAGTGAGCCCTCCACTGCTCCCAGAAGCACCCTTGTCCTGTGAGCCTCCAGAACGGCAGTCAGCTGCAGTGGCTAGCCCTGGTCACCCTGGGAAAGCCGTTCTCACACATGGGGAATTAAACCCGAGAGGTTGCTGTGCTTTGGGAAGACTCTGCCAACAGGTGTGTCATTCTCCCGTGCTGCAGGGTGTCTCTCGTGTGGTCTGCAGGGGTAAATTTCTTCACTGAAAGGGTGGTCAAAGGTTGGAACAGGCTGCCCAGGGAGTGGTAGAATCACTGTCCTTACAAGTGTTAAAAAAACATGTAGATGTGGTGCTTAGAGGCACGGCTTAGTAGCAGACTCGGCAGTGTTAGATTAATGGTTGGTATTTTCCAACCTTAGTGATTCGATGATTCTGTGAAATCAGGACCAGAAAAAAACAGGCTCTGTGTGGCTGGTGGCCCCACTGCAGTGGCTCTAAGTCACCAGCTGCAGGGCATCTGAGGCACGATGTTGTTTGTGGTGAGTGTATGACTTTCTGCCACCCCTTTGTATATAACCCCTTTGTGTATACACCCCTTTGTGTATGACTTTCTGCCACCCTACCTCTTTAGCTCCTGTCCAAACTATTGGGGCCATAAGAGGAAAACACAGTTCTGAAGTGACTTTGAGTATGAAAAGAATGATTTTCAGCTCTCTCACTGATGACTGGTCAGTCAGTTCAGTTTGGGACTGGAGACAATAACAAATGGGATTTTAGCATGCCTACGTGGGAAGTAGCATTTTTTAATGTTTGGAGAAAAATCTAAGAAAAAATTAAATGAACCAGAGGGAGCCTGAGCAGCCACACTGTGTGGATCCAGATACCACCATCACCACCAGTCCTACCACCTTGGGAGGTGACCCTTCACTGAAGGCAGAAACCTCACTATCAGGTTGGGATTATGAAAGGCTGGTGGTTCATGGGATGCATGACTTACAGTTCTGGTTAGGCTTATCTTGTCAACAAATAGGCATATTTTAAACAGCAGGGTACTTATCTTTGACACTGAGAGGCTCAGCAGTGGCACTGGGATGGGGAGGAGACTATGTCATGCAGGACTTTGAGGAACCTGGGATGAAAAGGCTTTGGCAAAATGAGAGGCATGTGTCAGCACCTAACACTGAAGAGGGGAACTCTGCACAACTGAAAAAGATCATGAGGAGACTCAGTGCTAGAGGCTGGGAGAGGGCCAAGCCTGAGAAACAGGGTCTTATGAGGGTAGGTGGTGGTAGAGTCTGGCTGCACTGTGGCAGAGCAGCTGGATTCCGCACAGGTCCTGTAAAGCCTGTTCAGCTCCAGGCTGCATCACTGTGAAGGCATTTCATCTTGTTGCAGTTTGTTGTGTGATATATGGCTTTTGTGGGGTGATATTTCTCTGTAAAGGAAAGGGATATTTCTCTAAATGTTATATTTGTATAGTAAGGAAAAATAATGTGGATTTCTTTTCCTTTCTTAGAAAACACTGTTGTGTTGTGGAGGTAGCATGAGTGGCCTCATCTGTCTCTCTCTGCTTGCAGCTCTTATTTATCACACTGATAAAAGATAGGCTTGGCAAATCCTTGTGAGAGAGTGACTATGGCCTGTTAGTCTTTCGTTCATCCTCAGAGCACAGCTAACTTTCCACAGATATTTAAAACAACAGCATTTAATCTCTAGCACAGTTAAAAGGCTTATATGTTCCTGGTTCAGAAGTGAGACATGTTGGCAATGATTCTTGTTTATTTTACTTGTTTGTCCCAGCTTGAAAACTGAGTAGTCAAAAGAAAAGTTCTCATTTTAATATTCTGCAGGACTGAGTTGCTTCAGTGAAAGCAGAGGCTGTCATGAAGTTACTGATGCATAACTTAGCTTTTCCATGTTAGTCTGGCCTTTGGCTACAGGAATCTCATCTGCATATTTCTTCTAAATATTAGCAAGGGATGTCAGTCCCTGAGCACTGATTGGTGGATTAATCAAAGTCCTTAACCAATCAATGGGTAGAGATTTGCATAACAATGGGATTATTTCTGAAGAACTGTGCTCATCGGAATTGTAAAGTCTTCTATTTCGATTTGCTTCTGGAATGCCTCTGCTTTACCTACCTCTAATGCTCACACTTTCAAAGTACTTAGTAACAATGAAGATGCTTCCGAACTCCTACGTCTTTTATTTTTTTCTGTGGCTTTGGAGATGAGGCATGAGAGAAGTAAAAAGCAATAAAACTTAAAACAGTTTACGAACAGAAAAGAGAAAAATTCCGAGGAGGGTGGGGGGGTGAGAGGGGGAAAGGAGAAAGAAAATATTTTGGGTTTTTGTTTGCTTACTTTTCCCAAAGCTAAAGGTGTGATCTGAAGCTCATATTCCTTTCTTTTCTTGCCTGTGTTCCCTCCAGGACTGTTTGTATGGTTTTCCTCACACTGTTGATACTGTATCAGTTCTGACCCCTTACCAGCATCTTTTGGTGCTGGAGAGGAGCTAGCTTTTGGATCTGTAGAAATGTAAATTGATTTGCAGGGAAAGATAACTGGAAAGGGAAATAATGTTCTTCTGGATTTGAGGTTTGTAACTTCAGTTCAATTTGCAGTAAGTTCACTGTTCCTGCGTGTGGTGCTCCTCTCCTCTGCCCCTTACTATAAGAAGTAATAATAATTTTTATGGACAGCAGCTTGAAAACATGTCTACTTTTTCCTTTTATTTATTTGTTTTTGTAAAATAGTGGAGAATTCAGTGTGCATGGTAATGTGTTTTTTGGGGTAATGAGCCTGGAGATGCAAAGTAGAATGCAGTGGGCATTAAGCACTATGTCCAAAGGCAAGTGTTCACAGCTCTTAGGTCAGAATCCAAATTAAGCAGTGAAACAGTATTACACACCTTCTGATTTTAGACCTTTTTGGGGTATCCATTTTCAGTTTTTTATCTCATCCAAAAAGGCTAATATTTCCCCTGAGCCTGAGGTAAAAGAAACTAAAATCTTGCTTTGGCTTCTAATTCTGGTATTTAGCTATATTAAAGTTGGCTTAGTCATTCTTGTTCCTGCAAAGATGGGGTGTGTGAATCACAGCTTGAAACAATTTCTCCTTCCATTTTTGAGGCCTTGAATGTACAAGGCAGTGGTGGAGCAAACATCTTGGTTCTGTCCTGTCTTTATACATCTTCTAGAAACACAGTGAGTGATTTTGTTTGACAAGGCACATCCTCAATGATTTTAATGGAGTGTAATTTGAAACTAGTTTAGTTAAAACAGGGCAGATGGCTGCAGGACTGTGTGTAATTTCATAACAGTGCAAGGTTGTGGTGCTGCTGCAAGAGTAGTAATCTGATTTTAAGACAACTCATAACAAAAAGAAGTAATACTGTTGTCAGTTCAGTGTTGAATAAGTACAAATTAATTCTACCCATTAAAATGTGTAATAAAAAGAATCAAAAATCCGTTTCAGAGAACTTTCTCAGGTAAGGTATTGTCAAGATTGTATGTTATATTTTTGGTTATTAAACATTAGCTGAAATTACGTAGACATGCCTGATCCCAGTCAGGTGATCAAATATTATGTTGTGTTTGTTTCAATGAAAATAGACAGAGCCATGAGTACTTGCACGGGCTTAACTAAATTGATTTAATGCAATCAAGACCTTGTTGTCCGTAGACAAGGTTTTTATTTATTGCTTCAGTACGCTTATTTTACATATGGCATCTATGCCTCTTTAGTGTTTCTTTGTAGTAGTTCAGCAAGCAAGAATAGGAGTTGGAATGGTTGCCAAAATGGAAAGTTTAGTCTAAAAATCTGAAATAGAATGAGAAAGCTGCTTTCAATTTTCTTTTCTTAATTGTTGATACAACAGTCTTTGTCTTAGAAGATATTTTAGTTCAGTCTGAGAAAAAATGTGTGACATATCAGGACCTCAGGCTGAACTGCAGAACTCCCCTTCCTGCCCCCTGCCCACTTAGGTCTTGTTGATTGTTATGAAGGAAGATATTTTTTATGGGGGAAAAAAAAAAAAAGGGGAAAGGTACTATGAAAAACATTCTGTGTTTTCAACCAACCTTGTTCATGATGAACAGGCTGAATGGGAACTCTGAAGGCTGGAAAGCACATCTGCTTAAAATATGTGTTGAATTTTCATTCTTTATTTATGTTAACAGTGAGCACATTTGTGGAAATCACGTTTTCTTCACAATCTCTTTGCTAAATTAGGACACAAATCCAAGAACACTTGTGCATGAGAGTAATTTTCTATAAATGAGTAGTGTCACTGAGTTCAATAAGAGCAATCACGCACAGAATTAAGCACATGCATGAGAGTTTGAAGAAATTTGGCAAATATGTTGCTGTCATGAACAGATTGCTCAGATTTGCTTCTAATGCAGCTATAAATTCTTGACTTGGTCCTATTTTGAGTAGCCCTTGTTGTATGAGCCATAAGCTATTCTATTGTACTGAGCCTAACTGAGGATATTTCTCTTATTTTGTCATAGCAACAAGAGCAAGATCCCACAAATCTATACATCTCAAATTTACCCGTTTCCATGGATGAGCAGGAACTGGAGAATATGCTGAAACCCTTTGGACATGTCATTTCCACCAGAATATTAAGAGATGCTAATGGAGTCAGCAGAGGAGTCGGCTTTGCCAGGTGAAACCTTTACTCTTATTTTGATTCATGCACATTTTTTGGCTTTGGTCCTTCACAAATGCTGTCTCTTCTGTAGCTCTGAAGTCTCACAGCTGTGGAAAATGCAGAGCCGCACCTTTATCAGACTGTGTGTCTGTTCTTTCCACCCAGCTGAAGAATACCAAGGCAGAAGGATGTTCATTTTTTTGCTTTAAAAAACACTTAATTGTATGTAGATATATGCAAATCAAACTTGCTAGGAATATTGAGCTATCCATGCAGTATCAAGCTGGGATAATAGTAAATGTCCTAGAGCAAGAAGCACACACCTGGCAAAGAAACCAAGGAATGAGCTTAGGATGCCCTGGGGTGCACTTATTGTGACCTTCCTGTACCTGAAGGGCTCCTACAAGAAATACAGAGAGGGACTAGAAGATCTTTAATGTCCCTTCCAACCCAAACCGTTCTGTCAAACTGTTTAAATATTTAGCAAAGATTTTGCAACAGGAAAAAGTAAATTTAGCAGTTGGAAGAGCAAAGGGTAGGAACTATAACTGAAGAAACGTGTCTTCCTTGAAAGCTGCAGGGAACTGCAGCTATGAGAAGAGCTTAAGAAGAAATATTTGCATATAACAAGCCCTAATGGAGTAGTCAGATATTTTAGACAGAACAGGCAACATATTATTACCATGTACTTCATTGTTAGTATGGATAGACAAGTTTCCATGTTTACTCTCAGGGAATATTTACATAGATTCTCTTAAGCTTGAAACATTCTCAAATCAAATAGTTTTCTTTTGATAAACCAAGGAATAGAGTGCTATATATAGAAAGGTATTGAAAAAGCAAATAAGGAGAGAAATTTGCAATTCTCCTGTAAATCAGTCTTCTGCTTCAAAAGAAAAGGAAAAAAAACCCAAATCATTGTTTCTACAGAATATTCATAACACTGTGCTTTGTAGAGGAGTCAAAATGACTTCTTCGTCTTGGAAATTTCTCTGGAATACATCGTATCTTGGTATGACACTTCTGTTAGTGTCACAGCACCACTGAGTGAAATGAGGTACTGTATGATAAAAAACTTCCAAGATAAGTGATGTTGTAGTATTACCTTTGTCCTTGATGTTAAAAATCATCGTGCACAAAAAATATTAAGATAATATTGTCTGAATTCAAATAGAAAAAGGAAAAACATTTATGCTGACAGATGATACACTGTTCCTTATGCATTCTTGCAGATAAGACAATGAATTTTTCTAACTCACTAAATAAAGATTAGTCTAACTTAGGGATAAACTTACATTCTTAAAAATTGACTTAGTTTATGAAAATGTATTTAATTATGGAACATATTTCAGGAGCCCTTTAATGATCTAACTTGAAGGTTCTGTAATTCACCATGCAAATGACAGTGGGGTAAAACCTTCATTCCATCAAAGTATACAGCAGACCTCCCACTGACTTGAGTAAGGCCAGAGTTAATCCAGGAATTGGGAACCATAGTTGAATGCTGACTCTCGTCTTTGCAGAATTATCAATACAAAATTTAATTACACGACCGGATGAACTTCTTTTTGTAATGAAGTGCTATTTGATATCTTTTTTCTGCATGTCAATCCAAATAGATTAATTTCTTTACCTTTGCTTGTAGTCATGAAGGTTTCATTCTAGTATACCTGCAATGTGAGGACATGTCAAGTGGGTACCAGTGCTGTACAGGCAGGGAATGGGAGCTGGATTTACAGTCCAAATAAGATTTTAGAAGTTTAGATCAGCAATCCATATGGGAATCCTGGCTATTGTACCTTCTGACATGGGGCCTTTTATCACGGTATATCTTTCCTGCTTGTGGAATGTGCCATGCTGCTTAGCACAGCTCTTAACTGAGTCACAGCAGCACAGGTGAAAAAGTTAAATTTGCATATGCTAAAATGCTGCAGCATCCAGCAATTTTGAAATTTGATGTTTTGAAGTTATTAAGTGCTGTGATGATTAAAATTCACTTTTTGAGTCTGCCCAATTATGGAAATAGTCAATCTCAAAATAAGTGTGTTCATTCAAAAGCAATCAGAAGTAAAGACTTAAGGTAGGCAGCTATTGTCACACATTTCTCCCAAATGGGTGTTATTAGCAGTTTTATAGTACAGCAGGTGGCTACTTAATCATTTATAACCGGGATAACTGCAAATGTTCTTGGATCAAAATTATCTGAGTAATGTCTGGCGACATTAAGAGCCTCCTTTAAAGTACGTGCATGCAAAACTAGCTCTGAGTGAAAGTTAAGCCGTGAAAGTATTTCCTCTCTTTTGCGTCCCTCAAAAGCAACTGAACAGATTTTCCCAAAACTTTCCAGAGCCTTTCACTGTGGCCTGAGCCAACTGTGCCTGAGTACACCCCAGGGGAGATTTTGGGAAGGAGACTTATGAGCAAGGGGCCAGAGAAGGGAAGGTTTAGACTCCAACTGTGGCTTCATAGAAGTGTATCGATTCTGTAGCCCCTGGACACCTGCCTCTGCCATACCCCTGGCTCAGGGTTTCTGCTTCCAGGCTACCCTACCTGGATTCAGGCTCTCTGTGGGAGCTAGCATTCCACAGGGCTCGTGTTGCGGTTGTCATTTGGCAGCATGTGTTTCTGTTGACAGTGGCAAGCAGAAGCTGGGACTAAACACAGAGAAGAAAGAGAAATAAAAAGTAGGAGGAGGAAGAAATGCCAGGATATTGGAAAAGGAAGACGCTGTGGATGAGAAGCTTTGAGTTCAGTCTGTCGTAAGATTGTGTGTCAAAAGAGGGAATGACACAGCATTGCCCTTGCACAGATTTCATCACAGCATTTAAATTTGTTGGTGTTTCTCTTAAATCCCTGTTGCTGGGAGCCATCTAATAACTTCAGGATCTGATCTCTCATTTTAAAAGTGTAAGTGTATTCTTTAGAGCTCAGGAAAAAAATCATAGTCCTTCATTCTCAAAAAAAAACCCACCAAAAACCAAAACCAAAATGAAACAAAGGGAAAAAAGCCACAAAAACTGGATTTGAAGACTTATGTCAAGATAGAACTTTAAAACTGATATCATATGAATCTGGCAAACAGAACATTAGTAGTGCTGTTGATGGTATGAATAAAAAGGCAGTCAGGGGAGTGAGAAGGTCTTTGAGGGAGGCTGGAATTACTGGATAGGGAAAGGTACTGAGAGCATGGAGGGAAATACTTATCTTCATGCTGAAGATGTGTTGCCACTTATAAAGAGGTAACTGTATATGCTGGAAGACCTGCCTTTCCACAGGCCCACAAAGGATGAGTTCCAGATGTTAAGGTGAGAGAATATAAAGAAATAACACAATTATGGCAGAGGCGAAGGAGTGGTGCTGTTTTGCTAAATGAAAGGTGGAATATTTAGAAAGGGATTTCTGAGGATCAGTGATGATGCTACTTTGGAAACAGAGAAGTGTTAGCAGCATCAGGGGATGAAGAACATCCAGGCAGTTTAAGTATGCATTCATGAAGAGGGAAAATGCTTTGTTCTTCCTTATTCAAGGGTTTAATTGAAGGCAGCTGAAAAGGTGCTATAAATTTAACTTGAACAAATCCATCAACTGGGGTAGTAGTGCAGGCTTAGACATTATAAGGATCGTTCCTACTGTCAGTTGGAAGAATGATCTGTCACATCCTATGTCTTACCCAGGAAATTGCTTTATAATTTAATGTCTCAGGTGATACTGGAAATCCCACACACTCCGCAAAGACTTGGTGTGATATCTGTAAAATATTCCAGTGCCTGTGGTGATAAAATTCCATTGAAAGGCCTCTCTGGAAAAGGCTCAGAGAGCAACACTGCAAGGTGCTGGGGAGATCTGTATGAGGACACTCTTGCATTTTCCTCTGGTGTTGCAACCCAGACGAAATTTTGGTAGACTCTGTACACCCCTAAGAAAATTGATAGGCATTGGAGCAGCACTTTCAGGGAGAAGCAAACTCCAGAGAAGGACGAGTGGGTTAGGATCCCTAAACAAATATCAGTGGGACTCTGTAAGATGAAAATGGATATGAAGCTCTGAAAGGTGATCAGGGTGGAACAAGGAAAGTTAGGAGCCATTAAATAATTTGGTGGAGCAATTTGCATAATCAAAGCCTGAGCTACTTTGAGTTTAATTGAAGAACTCCTTGGGACATGGAAAAGAGAGCAAGGAGACATTGGGATATACCTTGAGGGAGGACTTAACTGGTACCACTGAATCAATTAAATAAAAATGGTTTTTTATAAAGCCAAAGTAAAATACCATTCAAGTACTATTTAAGTATCCTCCCTATAGAGATAGTAGCATTAATACCATACATGGGCCACACTTAGCTGAACAACAGAAAAAGCATTTTATAGGTCCTTTAAAGTGATAACGTGCAAAGAAAGAGTTAGAAACCACTAACTTTTTTATTTTGTTTGCTGTCTTGTAACTTAAAATGACCTTGCAAGATTCACCCCCCCAAGCGACATTTTATAACGAAGTCATAAGCTTCTGAAAACAGAAATTTATGATGGAAATGCTGACAGTCAGACAGTCAAGTATTGCACTGCTGGCGGGCACCAGTATAATACTTAACCTGAGACTGTGAAGACAGTAGCATAAATCAGCCTGGGTCTGTGTGGAAAAGACTGTGTTTGTACTATTCTTTTCCAGTAACATGAGAAAATTTGTCCAACACAAACTGTCATAAAAGAATGTTATGATGCTGTTCTGGCAAACGACTGAAGTCAAGAGATTCTCAATTAGCTGTCACCTCAGAGCAAAGGTACACGTCAAGGAGATGCTTCTGTCCCTTTGTAAACCAGCTGGGGAGGGGCCTGTAATGAGGCATTTAAACACTCTGGGTGCATCTTTCAGGATTTCTCAGTATAATGTAGGTGTCATTTAGTTTTATTAGATTTCTTCTGAGCCAAAGAGATTTCTCTATCGAGAGCGCTGTAGATAGTGGTACTGTAGTGCAGACATACTCAGGCAGCTCAAAATGGTCACCTTGGCATACTGGGTCATTCTGCAAGATATAGAATGGACCATATCCCCAGAGAAGAGTTGTTTCTGTATTTGTACATTTTTCTTAAATAGTAAGCAAGCTTCTGTTGTTCAAGCAAAGAGGTGAAGAATATACAGGCAAGACGTTGGGAAAAGATACAATTTGCGAACAACAAGGAGAACTTGTCAAAATAAATCTCTTCTTAGGCTATGAGTGACAAAGGGAGTAGTTTTTTCCAGCAAAGTGGATTCAAACCAAAAAGTAAAAACATTCTGAAGCAATCTCTTACGAGCTGAAGAGCTGGGGAGACATAATACCTAAGTCAGTTAAAGGGGAGGAGAAGATCACAGGTTGTGGCAATATCAAGGTCTTAGAATGCCTGGAATTAAAAGAGCAAAATAAATTAAAAAATAAGTGAAATGTTTCCATAGAAAGATGAAGAGTAGAACGTAAAGAGGTGCTAAGAAACCTCATGCTAATCAAAACTACCTTGTAGTTTTAGAGTATTTGAGATCATTTTGCCTAATGTCTTTTATTTCATAGGCAGTTGAAATACTCCCAGTTACCTAATGTTGAGATAATACTTGCCGTTTACTAAAATAAGACTTTCAGGAGTGATTTGAAGCCATCGACCAGAAAAAAAGGAACCACCTCTTTTCTATCTAATGTCTGCCAGTGGATCATCTTCCTTGCAGTTAAATGTTTCTGCCTAACTCCTCTTTCAAATTTGTCTGGTTCTTGTCACAACTTCCTCAGGAAGATTAAAGAACTACTTGGTACCTAGTTTATCCTCCCCACAAAGGTACTTATGCACTGCTATCAGACTGTCCCTGTAGTCATTTTTTTGATATGCTAAAGAAATTGAGTTCTCTGGTGTGTATTCTGACTATGGCCTCAGTTCTTTGGACTGTATAATACTGCTACTGCCTACCTTCCATCTTTTCAAAATGCCTTAAATAGTAAGGAAACACTGTCCTCCAAGTTTTATTATTTCTGCTTTTATACATAGAAACAATATTCATATGTAGATCATAACATAAATGTGGTAGTAACAATTAAATATTTACTCTGGATATAAAAAGATATAGTCCTGATTCTCATTTACATTATTATTATTAAGCAAAGTGACTATAGTCAAAGTAAACCAAACCCACAATTTTCCACTGACTGGTAATTACATGGTACTGAATATTTCTCTGGTAATAATTATGTAATCATCATGTTATTCCTTACATATAAATTTTTATTAAATTTTATCTTGACAATATCAATCTATATAATAAACATTTATAAGCTTTAGAGGTTTTCTTTCGTAATTTCCTTTCCTTTCCTTTCCTTTCCTTTCCTTTCCTTTCCTTTCCTTTCCTTTCCTTTCCTTTCCTTTCCTTTCCTT
>JAYRBT010000082.1:40297013-40323632 GCA_036023395.1 Myiotriccus ornatus
AGATTCCTGTTAAGGCTTGTACTCAGTTTATATATATATATATATATTTAATACTCTCAGCAAAGATAGGAGTGTCGTGCTTTATTCCCCTCTTGGCAGTTGCTTATCTTCCTGCATGGAGCAGGAGGGAAAATCAAGGCTCCTAGTGTACTTGGAAAATCACAATCAGAGTCTGAAAATGATACTCCCAGCATCTCAATAATTGGCATAAAAAGGGAATCGTTTCTAGTTATTGCTGTGAACTCTTTATGAATAGCAGTTAAAAATGAGGAACTGGAGAACATTAGCAGAAGTATGTCACACTACCTGTTACTAAGCTCTGCTTCTGAGAGACCTGCTCTTACTGAGAGAGGAAATGAATCAATCCTTTTAGGGTTAAATTACATTGATTTTGGATTTTCAGCTGGATTTCTTTCAGGTGTAGCAGTGAACTGGGAGGGATTTGCATTTTTGTCCATATCTCCTCTCATCTAAGCTCTAGTGTTCTGGTTCAGGTTTGCCAGCTAACAGAAGGTTGCATGAGGCCCATCAAGAAAGAAATCAGCCTGCTGCAGGCCATTTTGTACTGGCCTGAGGCAGTGGGATTGTGAATCAGACAAATCATTTTGGCAGCTGACTTCTATCTGCACTGTCTTGCCCGGTTGGATTCCCTGAGATCTGATCCTGGTGTTGTGTCACCCATACATCCTGTGGGATGTATGTTTGTAAGATTATCATGTTTACAGGAGGAAATGCTCATGTGTTCCAGGGTCAGTTTAGCATGATTACTGAGTCATGATGGAAGAAGAACTGGAGTAGGTAGCTTTCATGTGATGCTGAACAGCCCGTCAGAAAGATTGGGCACCATGTCTTTGGCTTTCATGCCAAAATAAATCATGGGCCATGATTTAGTTATATCTTCCCAAAGAGTTATCTCAAATATTAATTTTGGATGCAGAGCTCTTTTTCAATTGTTTTGGTTTGGTTTTTTTTTGGTTTTTTGTTTGTTTGTTTGTTTTTTGGTTTTTTTTACCTTGGCAAATGAGATGTAAATTTAATTGGATATATGTATTTTTTTGTTGTTGGAAGTAAGAAAGAAGTTACAAGAGAGTAACTGGAGTAACTGCTGTGTACCTGGATGTTTGAGTCCAGGTACGTCTAAGCTGACTGAGGCCAACAGTACAGCAGGAAAGCAGTGTTACATCTTCAAGGAAAGGAGGGCACACAGGGTTCTCTGGAGACTCTATATTCTGCATGCTCCCAAGGCAAAATACATTCATCTCTGTTTGATTTTATAACTTCAGTTGCTGCCTGTTGTCTCTTAAAAATCATAGAACTGAGCACTTGCAGCTCCAAACCACTCTGCTTCAACTCAGTGACAATGTATGGGCTATTTTCTGACTCTTGAAATATTTTGCTGGTCAGTTGTATAATTCCTAGGTAAATTGAGCAGTATTGTGTCTGTGTTAGTTAATTATTCTCATTAAAGATCCTTCTCCATCTGACTCCTTGGCTTCATTCCATTCCAAAAGGAATTGCTTCACTGTCCTGCTTGCTCAACTAATAAGCATTTCATGATGTTCAGTCTTAGATGTACAGTACAAAGGAATTGGTTGTTCCATAAATAATTAGTTAATATCTTTGCATTTTTGCAAGCTGAGAAAGTACAGTTGTCTCCAGAAATCTGCAAAATCTCAGTGCTTGGCAGATTCCATATGAACTTCATACATATTCTGACTAGCTTTGAGTGATTATTATTTTAGTGGGGTTTATTTGTGAGTTTTTTGTTTTCCCTTTATTAGCACCGCTTTTCCGAGATTAATAGAGCAAGGCCTGCTGGGTATATTTTCTCTCTGTAGAGAGTGCAGCCTTATGTGAAACTTAACTGTATAGGCCCCACATTGCCACTCTGAAAGAGAAGTCAGCAAATTAATGCATCAAACCATATCACTTTACGTCTCCATCAAGATGTGAAGAGCTCTACTAATGAGGAAGGTAGCTTGCTCTCTCTTTCAGTGCTGCATCTATTTTCATTGGTGAATATGAAAACACTGCTATCTATGACATCTTGCAATCACTGAATTCAAGTAAAAATTCCTAGCTGGTCTGTCAGTAACAAATTGATTTCTCCTTGGATGGGCAAGCTTAGGGTATGATATTTACACAGAGCTTTTGTTCATCTCCCAGTATCCTTGGATGTCTTTAGATAACTTCATTTTCTCTTTCTGAATAAATGCGAAGATTTAACAAGTTCTTACTTTTCTCTCTGGAATTTCAAGGGAACATGCCTCAATTGCAGTAATTATCCTCTGTTGATGCATCCATTATGCTCCCTCACAGCATTTTCTAGTCATTATAGTACTTCCTAAATTTCATTTGCTTTGTAAATACTTTGGGTTTTCAGAAGACATTGGACCAGTTCCTATTTCAGGGAAAATTTAAAACAATTGGGACACATGAATGCTACAATACATGGCCAAGAATGTTCTTCTGTAGGGGCTTTTGTTGCCAATTCTAATGCCAGATTAAAAAAAAAATCTGATAAAAAGAAAGAAGAGGGAAGTACTATCCTTGTGTAAGTTAAGAAACCCACAAGTAACAAGTGATAGTGGCATTTTGATACTGATTTTTACCAGAGCAAAAACTCTTAAAGGGAAAGAAATTATCTGCAACAATACGGATGTATTTGCAAGTATCTCTTATCTTGCTTTAATCATTAATGGCCATGCCTTTTTTTTTTTTTTGAAGGGTCCTAAGCACTGCATTTTTATGGACTCATTTCACTGGAATGAATGGATATTTTCTGCCTCTCTCCTTAGTTTGACTATTTGTCTTAGGTCATCTCTTAGATTCTTCCACCACAGAGAGTAAATTCAAATAATTCATCTTTGCTTCAAAGGAATAGAATTTGGCATACTTTGTTTAGAGCAACATGTTTTCTAGGAAATTGTGGCTAAAATGGTCACGAGAAAACAGTACTCCAATTGAGGGTTAACTGTGAACTGGATATTAACAGCATCTTCCACTGTTCTTCTCTTAGTGGATGAGCTAATACTATTTGGTTTGTCATTAGGGAGGCTGTAAATTGAGGGTTTTTTTGAGTGAATGAACTTTAAATGTTTTGTTTGATAACTTTTTTGCCCCTGTTTATTGGTGTTTATCTTTTTATTTAATTATCTGTTCATATATATGCGTAAAACACTGAAAAACTCTTCCAAATCTATATTCTTGAGGCACTACCTCCCTGTCTGTATACATGTATATGTTTTTGCTGTTTTAAACAGCAGCCAAAACTCTAAACCTGCAAAGTCTGGGTATGGGTTTGTAGTTATCTTAAAACATTTGTTGAATGCTACAGAGAACCTAGAATAAAGGGTATTCTATTCTGCTAGGTTTGGTACTGGTAATACTCAGTGAAGCTAGTTTAAGAAGGAGGTTGTCTTTTACATACTGTCATCCTCAAAAATTATCTCTGTTCAAAACCCCCCAATTCTCTTGCTTGTATTCTCAGTTCCTTTCATGTATGTAATGTTAGTTTATCTGAGTCTTTTATATTGTCTACCTTCTAAGAATTCAGGTTTGTTTTTTCATTGTTATATAGTTATATATATGTATATATGTTTTTTCATTGTTATATATTGTGCTGACTGCACTATATAAATTCCTCCCTCCTGTATCAGAAAATATGATCCATGTGAAGACATCGTAAAAAAAAAAAATTTAACAAATTTTCTTTTATTTGTCCCCCTTCCAATTACTGGCTGACGTTTTTTATGGAATTGCTGTTGTCTTTCACATTCTGTGCTCCATTGGTTCACATGCTCAACTCACTGTTAGCAGAAATTTCTTTTACATCTCAAACCCTCTGCACATTTTTTAAATTTCTGTTGGTTCTCAGTCTCCCTCTTTGACAGACAGTTAAAATCTTTTAACTCCTTCCGTCATTGTCCTCTGTGAGTCCTGGTGATGACCATGATGCCAGTGTAACTATTCAGTGCAGAATGGGCTTTGTGGACCTGTTGCCTGGGTCATGTTGGGTGTTGAGAGATGTCTCAGTGCTATATATACAGGTCTCAGAAGACAGTGTCCCTAAAAGGGAAATAAATTTTCATTTTTCAGACATCACATAATAGTTAAAATCACACAGACTTTGCAGAGGATGGTCATAAAGATGGACTTTCTAACCAAGAAACTACAGAATGGGTCCTGAATTAGTGGAAAATATAAAACCTTTTTCTTAGAAAACAGTTCCCTGGTTACATCTCTGTGGCTTTGGTTTGTGGCTCGTGCAGGCTTCTATGATGTTGCCAACCTCATTGCTGCTCCATGTTCTGCTCTCCCTCTCAGAGCCACGGCTGTCACACACTACCACTCAGGCTCCTGGCTTTGCCCTCCTTATGGTACTTGGCCAAATATCCTTTGTAGTTAATCCAGCCTGTACCGACTCTGCAGCAATAGATTTCCAATAGAAATAGATTTCCAACTGAAATCAAGTGTTTCACAAAGTTTCTCTCCTTTCAAAGACATACTTGAAATGTCTAATCATATTTGTTTTTCTTTATGGCATTCTTGAGAATTTAAGATGTTAAGCGTGTCATTTTGTATCACTGGACAAGACTGGTTTCTCTATCTTTAGCTCCCCCTTTTTTTTTTCATTTCTTCAGAATTACGTTTATGTAACCTTCAGTTGTCCTTGCTGTGCTGACATTTGTGTAGATGCTTGTGGTTTCTACATTTCCACGTCATGCTGCAAAGATCCGTTCCAAATTTCCTAGATTTCTTGGATCTTGAAGACTGTGTATTATTTATATTCTTTGAAGGCATGGGATTTTTTTTCTACCAAAAAGAAAAAAATAAAATAAATCCTATCTGCTCAAGATATTATTTCATTTCCATTTAGTTCAAAAAAGACTCCCTTTGGTTAGGAGGATATGGATTTAGATATTTACCCAGTAAACCCCAATATGTGCTTATTTCTTGGAGGAACACAAGTTAAGCTAATTGCATTTCAGATATTATGTCTACCAGTGCTAAATCATGTAGTTTGAGCTCATGAGGGAAGTTGTGTGAGAGAAGACAGTGTTGACGTGTTCTAAAGCCTGCTTTTCCAGAAACTTGTTGATAATGGGGGCAGTCTCAAAGATCTGATATGTTATGTATTTATGTTGTGTTTCATTTGAACTTGTACTGGTCTGGAGGTTCTTTGGAAAAGAATCATATCTTTCTGTATTTTAAAGAAATGTACGATGGAATCCTGTTTTGTAATCTGACTGTATAATTAAGGAGAAAGTCTTTCACAGGGTTGGATTTTTTTATTACTTTGTAACTAGAAGTAATAAAAAATGCATAAGATCAGTTCGTGATATCGCGGTAATTCAGGTCATGGAGTATAAAGTAGCAGTACTGCAATTTGGATTAAGATCTTTCACCGGGTTTATAAGAATGAAAGTTAGAGAAAAATATGGCATATAAATGAGAAAAGATTATTCTTTGTTTTTTCCTGTCACAGTATCACCTGTCATATCTTTCCTAAGATTTCCAGAAGTCTGCAGCATAAACAGAGAACTGCATTCCTTTCTCATTCACAGTATCTAGTGGCAATGAACTGTGCCACAGTTTATCGAAATTAATTTTAATATATACTTTCTTTCTTTTGACTCAAAATGCATTTTTTGATGTTAAGAGTGACTATGTAAATCCTCCAATTCAGAAAATCCATTCCATTCCTGTGTAATGGAGGATATATTTGCTTATGAACAAAAAAGTCTCTTCTATACGTTACTGCTGTATAACCAGCACAGCTGAGAGTGTGTGTACTAAATTCTGTCTTGCCTCATATATCAGCAGGAAAAGTGTCGACAAGTTTCTGGTCCAGGGACAGTGCTGTTCCTTGGATGCACTTGTAAAATCCAAGACAAGACAGACGAGTTGCACAGGTGTTATGGCAGGCAAAATTTATGAGCCAGAAAGACTCACAGCTTGAATTTCAGATTGTTTAGGTCTAAAGGACTGGCAATTTAAAACGAAGCAAAACAAACAAATAAAAATATGCAAATCAGAGCATGAAACAATGTGGAACATTGTAAAGTCATTTCTACATGATTCAGATTTCAGGGAGGAATTCTGCATTTTCATCAGCTGTGGCCAGCAGTGGCACAACTCCTCCTGTTTCTTCCTCTCCTGTGTTGCTTTATTAGTCCCTTCAGGACACTTTAAATGATGGAGTACATCTGCTTTGCAGACCCTACTGCTGCAGTACAGTGTTGTCACACCTGAGCCAACTAGTTTAAAACTCATTTAAAAAAGCAACTTGAGGAAGGCTGAGCACAGACTAACTGCTTGGGCTCATAGTGTGTAATACTCAATAATAATAATATCCAGCATGTGTTTTACGTGATTTTTTTTTTTTAACTGAGGAAAATTGTTTCCTTTTCAGGCCTTTCATAGAAAAATTCTTCCTTTCTCCTCCCTGCCTCCTTCACACTTTTCCACTTGATTTCACATTAAACACCTTTGAAGTCTAAGCATTGTGAAGTTTATGTGAGAAGTATCAGTCTGAAGCTTTGCCCTGTAAATTCCAGCTAACCTGAACTAAAATATTTTATTGAAGCTTAACAATGGACAAATACATATTTTTTGACACACTCACTCCTTTGGACATCCGTATTTCAGCCAGAAGTGGAAGCCTCTGGGATAGGCCTTTTTAAATGTCTCAGTAATTGATTTTTGTCCCTAATTGATTTTTCACATGTTTTGGAACACCACTGAAAATCAATAAACATCCAGGCAATGTCCCTTCAAGCATATTTGGGTGGCCAGAAGCCTCATGGAGGAGGATCTCAGGTGGATTTACTCCATCCATCGGGGCTGGAACAGTAAAAACACGTTTTTTTAATGGCAGAGCTTGTAACGAATTTGGTGGCTTGAAAGAGAGGATACGTATCCCAACTTCTGAGTAATTTTGTTAACAGAAGCCAGCCTGCAGGTGTTTGGTGTGTCCTTAAGTGTTTTGGGAAAACTTTGGTGCTGATGTCTTTAGGAATGACTGTGCAGTGAGAAAGAGAGTGTCACAAGAGAAGGAAGGCACATATAATGGGGAAAATGAACTCAGGGTCTCTCCTCCTTTCCTAGTCTTGCCTTTCTGCCACACTCCCTCCCTCCCTGTCCCTGCCACCAGAGGAGCATTGAGCACTGAGGATTCTCCCGCAGGCCTTCCCATCGAGCACGAAGCGCATGAAGTGAATGAAGTAGCGTGTGAAGATCTTTCCCTTTGTGATTCATCCGGACAAAGTAAGATGAGTGGTATCACAACAGCAGTTTCCATATGTTTTGAATACCAGAAGCCTCTTGCGTAATTGAAGCCTCTCTCTTCCCTTTCCATATGTTTTGAATAGCAGGAGGCTCTTGTGTGCTTGAAGTCTCTGTCTCCCCCTTCTCCTCCTCAAATGGTACTGCAAAACAGAGAAAAGCAATTCAGCTTGAAAGCACTGGGAAAGCAGGAGGCTGACATTCTATTTGATTTTGGCTTTGTTTGTCACAATAACAATGTCATTATGCTGGTCAGCAGTCCTTAGCAGCTGTAAAAGCCCCATTTCTTAGCCATTTCTCTTAGCCTTTCTTGTTTGAATGGCAGCATTTGATCACAAGATCATAGAAAGGTCTTTCCCGGGTTCAATTATAGGAACTTGAAAGAGGAGCAAAGCAACCTACATTTTCCTAGGACTGCCTCACTCTCTATGATGTGTCTGCAATTTACCTTCTACAATGTAAGAGACATCAAGAGGGAGGGGAAAGGTGATGGATATCTGATTTTACATTTGTCCTTTTTGTTAAAGCTCATTAAAACAGCATTTTAAAAAATGTAGCTGTTCCCCTACCACCCAGTCTATAGTTCTCAAGTATATAGTATTTTCAGAATTGCTGCTGTTCAGCAAAGAAAAAGAAACCAAAATATGAGACAGAAAAGGGGAAAGAAATAATTTAACTTTTAGATTGCAGAGATATGGTATGAGAAAGTACTTTTCAAAGGCCAAGTTTGGCAAGTGTCACTTTACAGAAGACTTTTATATTTAAAAAAAACGCAAATTTTAACCACAAAAAAAGAAATCCCCCAAAACCAGCTAACAAAACATATCCCAGTTATTATGGGTGGCTCTTCAGTTATCGTATTGCATTACTGAATGCAATTAGTATCTTTCTCAATTAGGTTACTGATTACATGGTGAATTGACTGATTCTGAACCTTTTTGTCCTCTGGCTTTTTCCTTCCCTTTAATTTTTCCCTTCTCCTCTTCATTTTCTTTCTTCCTTTTCCCCTTCTTTTCCCCCTCTTTGCTTCTTCACCTCTTCCATCCTTTCCCCCATTCCCCTTTCAGTAAATACCATAACTTTGTGATCATATGTGAAGTTTTGTAGTTCAGAGATAACACTACAAAAATTTGAATTGTAGATGGGACAGTAATAGTTCAAGACGGAAGATGTAGAAGGTATAGAAGCTTTTTTTTTTTCCCCCCGAGACATTTCTTGTTTGCTGGCTTTGGAAAGGTAAAAGATGTTCAACACCCCTAAAAATGTACATAAGGAGAGGTTTGTCTCAAGATTTTGCTGTACTGATCATTTGGTGTGATCATTAATTCCAAAAGCTTTTTCTGGATGCCAGAGTAGTGACATAAAGGAGGCTTATTCTGTAGGTGGGCTCCATACTACTCCTCCAGTATCTGTTCCTTATTTAACATGGTTGGCATTTTTTGAAGTAGTTTGAGTGAGAAGTAAGTTAGTCCCATTAATTTGCATGGACACTTAGGTATTGAAGGTGTTTAGGTATTTAGGTTTAAAATTAGGTATTTAGGTTTAATTTGTACTATTGGCCATTAATCAAGATTAATATAACCAAGTATATGAAAATTAATAGATGGAACCAGACTGTCAGACCTGGGAAATAAAGCTGTTTCTTTATCCAGCAACAACAACTTGAAAGCTGAAAGTTTCTGTTTGTCCCACAAGAAAGATCAACTCAGGATAAGGAAAAAGATCCACCCTTCCTTTAAGGCGAGAGTTTCAGAAAGATGCTAATTATATTGATTTTGATAGTGGTTTTTGTTCAACAGATGTTCTTCTCCTAGGAAATTCATGAGGACCACCAACATACTTCAAACAGACCCCCAAAAAAGAGCAGTCACCACATAATGGTTTTCAGTCACCACTGAGGGGTCAGAATCAATGGCTAATTTGTTATCTAATTACCATTTCTCATGCATCAGATCCTGTAACTAGCAATGAACATGAAAATCTTTCTGCCTGATTGCTGCACATCTTGTAATAACAAACACAAACTTAATTCTATTTATTTTCATGTTTCTAACCCTCTGCAGGGGAAAAGCAGTACAGGCAAAGACTACAGGTAACTACTGTGCAAGATTGCCATTGTAATTAGGCGTTTTTCCAGGAACACAGCCATTCCCAAGCAGTCCAGTCTCAATCTGAAACCTGTAATAGTGCCCTGAGGAGTTATCATGAAAGGCTTTTAGCCAGCACAAGTACACTTAATAAAACAAAACGTGGCTGTCAGGACTTACAAACTCTAGTTAAGAAATCAGAGTAACTCAATTATCTAACCCAGCTGATGGATTACGGATAGGGGTCTATCGACGGTCTGTGTACACCATCTAAGAGGGATGTGGCAGGGAAAGGTCAGTCCCAAGAGACAATGCCAAGTTCATTAGGATGTCAGTCCTCCTGTCAGAACTATGAGCTGAGAGCCCTTTGTTAGGTACCACAGGGCAAACTACACAGAGTATGCTTTCTGTGAGGGAGCTGCAGCTGTTGGAAATATGGTATGTTTGGTCTTTGTTTTAATCCTCATTTTGTTACTTTATTAGTGTTTCTTAAACTGCTACATTCCTGGTAAGGACCAGCTTAACCTGCACAAGCAACTACTCGGAGAACAGCTAACTGCCTCTCACTTTCCTTGCCTCTGAGCACTTAGGGGGGAGCATCTTGGTTAATAAAATGGTTGTCCATCACTCCTTGTTTTTCCCAGCAGGCTTAGTGCGATGTGTCTTGCCTGCAGCTAGCCTTGCCTTGCTGTCACCATCTCTTTTATGCCAACATTTCAAAAATTTCCTCCATGGGTTTTGAGCAGTCTCAGCTGCACTGAACTTCTTGTAAATACAGTCCTGCATCTGCATGTCCTGTGCCTGCAGCACTAGATCAGACACCATCTGCATCTTGTCACTTACCCGCTCCTGAAGGAAGGGTTTTGCTGTATGGTGACACAGCACAGATTCCTCCACTCCTGGTAGGCAGACTGGGCACTAATGACTTTGACCTAGAGCCTGTCTGTTGCTGTACTTTTCTCAATGCAGAGTCAAAATTGCTTAATGTTTTAGCCTGTGACAGATTAGACAGGAAAAACCTTCTGTTGTCGGATAACCTCTTTTGATAACAAGTTAGTATCATTGGAGCTAAATCCATATGGCAGCTACTCATTTTGCTTTGCCTGTTTTGCTTGAGCTTTTTGAGCTCTGACACGCTTGAAATATGTTGACTTGAATCTGCCTTGCATTGTTGGTTTTTGTAGATGAAGATACAAACAAAAACTGGGAAAATTTGAGTTGTGTCCCACCTGTCATGCCAGAATTGTTGCAATCCCATTTTCCATCAAAGGTGATTCTCATACGATTTTGCATATGTGTACAAATACATGTTTTGTTGGGTTTTTTTCCCCCTGAAATCTTATTGATAACCTTGATTGAGAAAAGTTTCTTTAGCACATACTTAAATAATCCTTACTCAAATTTTGAAAACATGCATGATTTTTTTTCTTTACCCGAACAGCAGTGGTCTCCCAAGTCTGAAACTTACACATAAAGAGTAAAAGAGCAACTGGGTGAGAGAGCAGAGTTCATTTTCTAACATCTGCCAGGGTTTTGAAGAATGATTTGTATCTTTTTCTTAAAGTCAAATGAAAGTTAATAATTTTTGATAGATCAAAATCAGTTTACCTGAATTGGTTGAGCAAGCTAAGAACTTCTCTGAATCACCAAGTTTTTAGAGACATATTGACATCTAGTTACATTAGAAGCAGTTCTGTTCTTTTTACACTTTGAAGTTTTTGAGCATTTTTGTTTGTTCAATATGCATATCTATTTCCATTCCATTCAACGTACCTAATATTTGACCATATTACAAACAAATTAACTCACAGAATAATATAGAGAAAAATCTTTGGCCATTCTTTGACAGGGAGGGTGAGAGCAAAGAAGGGAAGATCGCATGTAAGAAGTTTGGAGCACTAAGATTAATAAGAATAATTAATGCATAGCTTTTTCATGCACATTTTCAGTAGTGGATCTCAAAGAAATCTGGTTTTTAATCCTACATCTTAGTTGAAGCTCATTCACTCTCCTAAAAATAAGATTGTGTTCAGTTTAATGGTTTTGATGACTTTTCTTTTGGTTTTAATGATTATAAATCTGGTTTTCTAGCTGATCCATTTTAAGGAATTGTTTCGTGATATTTTACCATTGTACGCCTATTTTTGAGACCACTGCTGCTTGCATCTTCCATCTGGATACTGCTTAAATTTGTTGGCATGTGCTTTTTTGTGCTGAAATACCTGTCTCTTGGAATTGAATCTCAGCTGAGCTGGATGGGGAATTGAGTCATGAATGTTAACACACTTGCCTCAGTTCATTTTTATGGGCTTCTGCAATTGAGCTTAGCTCTTGGAAAAGGACTTTTGTTCTTTTTGAAGAGGATATCCTTTTGCTCTTGTGGCACTTTAAAGGTCTGTCCCTAATATTTGCCAAAACCAAAATAACAATTCCTTAGGTATTTCCTGTTTTCTCTTGTTAAGAATTCAAAAGCATCTATCATCTTAAAACAGTTCCTCCTCTTCCGTGCTAGCTTTTAAGAGTTGCGTCAGTCTTAAAAACAGCCTGTTCTCAGCACATTCCCTTGAATTTGACATCCTGATAGATTTCTCTTTTACTATTTGGTCTTCAGTTTTATTATTTTTACTGTGTATTGAAATTTTTTCGCTGCTTGTTGCCTGCTTGGAAATCTCAAAGGTCTATTCTAGAAAAAAAGACAGTCTTCAAGATGCTCAGTCTCTTCCTTTGCCAGAATTAGAAACATGCTTAAGGCTTTTGTCAGATTCTGGTTTTAATTTCCTGGTTAAAGGACTTCTCCTCCTTTTTTTCCTAATGCCTTTTTTTTTTTTTTTACCCTTATTTGCCTTAAAATTTGTTACTTGTTTCCATGCCCAGTGAGATGACAGTTCTGAGAACGTCTTTGGGCATATGAGCTCATGGGAAGAGGATGCTGGGGAATAGGCACTTACTGGCATCATCACTGCTTTCCCATGGCTCTTACTGCTTGGTTGAGAGAAAATATTCTAATCTACTCTATTTTTATTCTTTGTTATGCTTATTGAGTTTTTCACTGTGTAGAAATAAAAAGGGGGAAGTTTGGAATCTCTCAGCACTACATTGTTGGAAGTGTCATTTTAACAGCCCACAGAAAGCATTTTTCCTCCTGAAACTCTAAATATTTATCAGAGTTCAATACTTTTTGAGCAGGTTCCTTCAGATATTTCACACAAGAAGAGTTCAGTGTTCTAATACTATATTTGTTTAAAGGTATTTGATGTTATGTGGGACTGTGATTTAGAAGAGCAGTACAGCAATAAGCTGAAAATACAACACAAGCATGATATAGCAATTGTTATCTACAGCAGAATCATAATAGAATCATGATTCCTAGGGCCAGTCTCTATATGCTTCTCCATCATGATGCTGAGCATTCCCAGTCACTGCAAATGAACATATGGCTTGAAGCCAGCTCAAACCTATTGCTTTTTTTTCCTAGTTTTTTTTTATTAGTTACCGATATGTTATACTTTAAATGGGCCTGAAATCTGTAGACATTTCCTCCGTGCTAGTCTGGCTGGTTCAGGAGGACATTTATACCTTTTCGATGAACTCAAGGAAATCCATTTCCACAGACAGGTGATCCACTAAATAGTACTGTTAATCTAAAATAAAGGCCTCTTTACCTTGTGGGTGTCCATTGTATTGAGTTCAGTTTTCTTTACAAGCCTGTGGTCACTCTGCATATTCTTCACCAAACTTCATGATCACGTACCTCACCTCTGCCCATCTTCCCTTCCAAGGAGAATGAGCTGTTGCCAGTGATTTTCTACCCCCATCTCAGACCAGCAGTAGTGATTATTGACGTTGCACAGTGAACTTAATCCATTCATCCCACAGTGAGGGTAGGAACATATGGCTATAAAGAATTCTGGTAAACCCACTTCCTTGAGTTCATTTCTGTCTCTTTGCTTCATGGGGTCCACCCCATCATCATTTATACAAGCACTGGTGGTGACTCATGTGACAAAGGTGTTGTCTCAGATGTCCCTTTTCTTAATCTGTTGCCTATTCTTGTCAAGAAAAGTGATCCAGTCCATAGCTCAGTGAAGTGTCAACACACTGAATAAAAAGCATCCTGGAAATGTTTAGATGGCTCCATAGAGACAGTCTTACAATTTGTTTCCTAACAGTTTGCATTCTGCTGCTTATTTTGGAAGAATGAATGTTGTAATTTTTTTCCCCCATGCTAAGTCATGAGCCTCATTTTAACCGCTACTTATGAAGGAAAAATCACTGTATTTCACTAAAATCAAGTCTTGAAATTGTTGGGGGAAGAGGATAGTCTGCATGATGCTGGGAGTTATTTGGAGATTCAGAATCAAAGACTCTAAGGTAATTGTGCGTGACATTTCAGATCTGAGATCTGTCTGCTTCGGGAAGGGGGACAGCTCACTTGAAACATTTCCCAGGATCAAGGTTTTTTTCTGGCTCCATCAGGATTTTCAGGTTTAAATGGCAATTCAGTCAGATCAATCTTGTGCCATCAGCATGTGGATGCCAGCTCAGCCATGCAGGGACAGGGTGGCTTTGTGTGCACTGGTGGGAAGTTACACCAGGATGTAAGGCTGCATGGGATTAATAGAGTATATATAAAATACTATATGTAGTGTTGATTTTTTTAGCCATTTTGACTGAAGTGAGACAAAATCAAAGCCACTCAAGTTAATTTTCAATTTTCCATGCTAAAAAATGTAAGAGGGGAGCAGCCTGGATGAGATGTGGGTAATGCAAACCATATATATATGAAGCTATCCTAACCTTTAGTATACTTATAGACAGTTTCTGTAGAGAGCAGGAGCAGCTTTTAAGAAGCATCAGCCAAAAAGTGGAGAGCAGTGGGCATTGTGCATCCCATTTTCTGTGCCATGGTTGTGGAGCCAGAAGTGTCTGATGAAATCTCATAATGAAACACATAAATGCTTTGAACAGTTGAACACAGCTCAGCAAAGCAGAGCTCAACTAATGTGGATTGCCTGTTTGCCAGTAAACAGATAATTACACTCTCTTGTTTAATTGAATTTTCATGAATGTAAAATAGATTTTGGTAAAGTCCACTATGAAAATGTGTCCTATTTGTGGATCCTCTGTATAGGATATCATGATATAGGGAAGAGAAGGGGTGTCTATCAGATTTGCAGATAAGGCTTGAGGTTAAATTGTTGCAAAAATAATACAATTTCCACATACTTTGCAACGTAGACATTTTTACCCAGAAGGTTTCCCATTGCTGCTGCTGTTATCGGTAGTGATCTCTTCATAGGCAGATTAGAGTCAGGAAACATTATTAGGCCACAAAAAGTTCTTTTGTTTTTGCAGAACAACCTTGCAGCTGTATCATTCATACATGGTTAGTTTGCATTTCTTGGCTACCAGCCATTCTAAATGGTAAAGGGCATAGTACTGGACAATGTGAGTTTTTTTGGGTTTATTTTAAAGAGGAAAAATCAAAGAACCCTTCTGATTCATGTTCTTTCTCACGAGGCTAGCGTTTCAAAGGCTCGGCATGCAAGTTATGTCATCATAACCTCCTCTGTTCTTCTTTATTTGCCTCATGAACAATTTTCTCATGGAGGAAGGCCTGGATATTCTCAAGAATATTCTTATTCTTTGAAAATAGTAGAAATTTTCTGATTCCCTGAGGTGCCGTGGGCAAGATTAATAATTCCAGTTTGTTGCTTCATTCCCAGTCACTTTCCATTGGGCATTACAACTTCACTCTTATTTGCAATTGGGGATTTGACTTTGGGTTGGGAAATCAAAAGCTTAGTACTTGCTTTTTCTTTATATGCTGTACAGACTGCAGTGAGGAATCAAGCAGACATATGTGACTCCCTCATAGCTCTTGCCAATGAAAGATGAAGAGCCTAGGCAGGCAATCTCTTGTCTGGTTTTCAAATGTCCTTTTGGTTTAGATACCTAAATTTAAATAGCTGGAGATATTTTTTCAAAGGTAAAGACCACTGAAAATTTCAGTGCTTAACAGAAACCTCAGAAAATCATGCTCTAGATAAGAGACACTTTTAAGAACAGAAATATGAGATGGAGGGAATTCTCATAATTCTCTAATTCTTTCATTTGGAAAGAAGATGATTAAATGTTTGTGGAGTCTCTATAATTATTACTGTCTCTATTTAGTATAGGTAAAAGCAGCGGTCCAGATTTTTTTTTGAGCAGTGATCTTCTATAAGCCTTTAGAAGGTTTTGAAGGTTACCATCTCATTGCCTTTTAAATTAGAAACACCGTACTCTAAGTTTGCTGTGAAGACTTTGTTCTCTGATCTCACTGGTCCATAAGAGGTGTTATGCTTTTAAAAACACACTGTCTCTAAGACATTCCTAAAATATCTAGATTATTTCAATGGTTTTTTTATAGGATCCTGATTTGGATGCTAGCAGCATATTTTCTTTAATAAAACCCGTCCTTGTAAGGAAGTAATCCATTCCCCAAGTCAATTTTAAAGTTTCTTGTTCACTTTAAATATTTCATTACATTAATTTTTCAAAACAACAAAACAAACATTCATCAAGTGAAACTAAGCATGTCACCCTTGAATCTGTACATCTGTTGCTCTCCTACTGCTTTTCTGCATAATTCATTTTAATACATTTAAAGTGTACATCTCATTAAAATTCCTTATGCACATTTATATACATGATTTATATTTAAAAAGAAAAAAAGGTGGGAAAGAGTTTTATGGCAAGGAGTTTCATTAGCATGACTGTTTCTCTTTTTTTCCTTAGTTTTTTGTCTGTTGAATGTACACCTGTAGACTGCCTTTAGCCACCTACCTCAGCATACAGTGTCATCTGTCTCTCTGAGTCTCTCTAAGTATGACTCATCTCTTTAGTGCCATTAGAAATTTCCTCCAGGATATTTTCTCTTGTTCCTGGTGCCTTTGCTTCTCTTTAGGTGCATACATCCTCTTCTCTTCATCCTCTTCTCATCACGTCACATAATTTGTGTACACAATGTGTTCTGTGCATAAGCCCTGCTATCAGCCAAAAGAATATCCATCATTTGCTCAGATGCCCTAAAGAGTTCTTGTGGGCTGGCTGGAGTGCTGGAAAGAATTTTGATTTTCATATTTTTATTATGTTCATAGTTTCTTTTCCTCTATCAGCACTTTCAACCATCACACTGTTTGATTTGGCTTCATTTATTTTAGCATGGTGGAGTTGTTTGTATTTCTTACACCAGATGTAGAAAACAAGTCAGTCTCGTAGCTTGGGGGGCCAACCTTTAGAAGTTGGAGACTTCTTATTTCAGTGATTGTTGATTTTTTTCTCTGAAATCCCTCTTAGGTGTTTAGGATTATGTGTAACTGTTAAAAGCAATCATAAAGGTGTTATCATAACACTTGAAGAATCTTAACAAAAGCTTATAACTGCATAAGAGAACTCAGAATGCTTTGTCAGGAAAAACAGGTCCATATTTGAAAAGGAAAAATATAAAATGGTAATTTAATGACTTACCATCAGGAATCATTGTTGGGCAATAAATGACATTTTTGGTAAGGTGGCTTATGGTTTCTTTGGAATTTCACATTTAGCTTTTGACATGTATTACTCATACACCTCATGAGAGGTGTATGTTAAATGAAATTCAGAAGTTAAATACATAACAGTTGTCTACTTGAATAACTTTTTCCCCTCTTAGAAATAAGAGTTGAAATACACTTACTGGAAAAGTTTATTCAGAGTTTACATGGGAAACTCCTCTTTGCTTTACTTACAATGTCAGTCAGTGAGGAAAAGATTGAAAGCCATTTAAAAAGATTGAGTCTGTTGCATTCAGTTGCTTTGCTTTCTTTGAAACTGAGTAATAGAAGGTGCATCTGTGAAGGGAAAATTAAGAGTGTTCCATTCTGAGGAAAAGTTGTTTCATTCTATTCTGATTACCTAGACCCAAATATGCAGCACAAGTTTGGATTCAGCAGTGTCAAATATAGGTTATGAACTACAGGAAATGAGCTCAGCCCTGGGAGGTGGTGGGCCTGGAGACAGCTGAGCTCCTGTGCACCTCCTGTGCACTGCAAGGCCTTCCTTTGCACTTCAGTGAGAGTTTGGTCTCTTCAGTAGCAGGCAAGCACAATTTTCAGATGCAGACAGGTGTGAGATTAATTCATCCATGTTCAACACCAAGAGAAAAAGGGTTTCATGTGAACTCTAAATCTGTTGTATGTATTGCCCCTGTACAGGTATACATTGCTGGATTTTGGAGTAATGCACTTGTATTATTATGGGATTTTATCTGGTGTATTATCTAGTCCAGGCTTTTTCATAAATACAATAAACACTGCATGCTACAGCAAGAGAAAAGGAGAACATTGGGAGCAGACTGTGAGGGTGGTGGACTGGAATAATTTATCTTCAAAAGGTCTTAGTGTTAGGAATGATTGATGTGAAATTCCTTGTTAGTGCTTTTCCTTTGTAGTCACATGTGCAGCAGGGTTTTGCATGAAGGATGAGAACCATACCATTTATTTCAAAGTATTTCAGCTACTGGAAGCCTGTGAAATTTAAAAGAGCAGTTACATTCACAGGTTGATTTTCCCCAAGTAGTGCTAGATAATTTCATTGTATCCTAGTGAGATTAATGAGTGAGAACCCTGCAATATATATGAAGAGACTCAGGATGACAAGGCAAATAATGTTTTCTTCCTGTCTATTTATTTCACAAATGTCTACAGTTTGTTTTTTTGAACTTTCCATGTATGTATTGGATATAGAGCACTGTCTATGGCAGACAGAGCATTAATTTGATCAGGTCATTTCTGGTTTGCCCCAACAAGCACCATCTTCTATCTGGCAGCTATGTTCATTTTGCTATTCCTTTTTGACTTGTGTGGCACTGCCTTCAATAAAATTGGGACAAAAGTTGCCAAAGCTCTTTGTTATTTATTTTATATGCTAGAAAACTTTAAAAAAAAGGTTTTTTATTCCAAACTGCTCATTGAATTCCTAAGTAGTCTATGAACCCAAGTGATTTTTTGCTTTTTACCCCGTCACTACTCATATTTCCATTTGTTCTGTTGCACCACCTTTATTTAATTTAATCTTAAACTGCCTAATACTTTATACTCTGGATGTCAGAAACTGGATTTGTCTATGTCTTGGAAGCTCCCAGAAAAATGAGAACCATCAAGTGCTACTGCTGTGCAAGAAATGGTTGATTAGGCTATGGTCAACTCAGTGGCTTATTCCTGATCAAGAGAGAATCTCATGTCCCCTTGTATTAAACTTCAATGATGTGTAGCATACTTTAGTCAATAAATAGCATTTTGCTGTTCATGCCCGTTGGATATAATACATGATGCTGTAAGTATTGATCAAAGAGCTCTACTCTGTTAATCCCTCTGCTTGTAGCAATGTTAAATATTTACAGATTCTCCCTTAGTCTCCTGAAAAGTGTTTTAGCCCTGCAGAGAATGCTCAGCCTTTCTGCTTTATACATGTTTATAAAGTATGTTACTCTTTCTGCCTCTCTTTTTCAAGCACAAATGTGTGACAAAGCATTATACTGTGCTAGCACCAGTTTTAAGCTTTATTGCATAAGTATGTTTTGAATGTGTAGATTGATTGGGATGATGTACTAATTCAGAATTAAAAAGGAGAATGTCTCAGAGAGAAAATCCATCAGTGCCTCATCTCCAAGTGGCTGAGTTACATTAAGGACAAGGATAGGCTAACAGTGTGCAGCATGTTGCTGTATCGTGATATAGCAGATAACAAAGACATATTCATATCAGGTTTATTTATCCAAATTATCTGAAAATTAATGGAGGACTAAAAAAAATGAGTTATTTCCCTGCTAACTGCTTATTTATTGTATCTGTATTCTCATCAAGGAGTCTCAGAGGTTTGTAGCAGAAGATACAATGAATCATGTAGGCTTTCTAGCTCCTGTACTTGTTCATTGACCTCATGTAAATGCAATCATTTATCCTCAATTTTTTTTACTAATGTATTGAAGGCAGACCTGATATTGTCAGGCATGCAATGCAATACGCTCCAGGAAACCTTCCTTCCAGTGGTGAGGTGACAAATGAAAAAGAAAATAAAAATGGATTTTGCAATTTAAAACATAGTGTGCTCAGGGAAGAATGCATAGCCAGCTATAATGTGATATGATTCATTTCTATATATGCAGGGAAGGATTTTACACAAAAGCTTTATGGGAGATGTACAGGATATTTAAAGTAACATGAAGACTATTCTACATAATAGTACTTGCTTTATCTGTCACAAGCTAGAAGAAAGGTTTAAATACTTGTGTCTGCCCTCTTATCTTTCAGTAAGATGTCACATTATACCTCATTCCATTACCTATTTAATCATCCCTTAGACCTGATTATGTGTTTGGAGGGGAAGGTTGACAGAGAGAATAAAACAAAATGCACACATGCTTCTCTCTTTCTTCAGTCCCTGAAGATCACGTTCATACTATGTAAAGAAATTACATTTTAGATATCCTCAAAGCTGTTGTGAAAGAAGTCAGTGATTTATGTTGAAAATTTTACATGACTTTAAAGGATTTTCTCTTCTAGGTGATCAATGATGAGTGGATTTTAATGGTTTGAGCTGCTGTAATGCTCATTAAAGATAAAATATCCAGTGTTTCAAATCCTCTAAGTGTTTAGTCTTAAATGTCAACCAATGCTAATGGGTGTTAGAAGGGACAGGGCACTTTTCAAAAGCTAATCTTCATGCAGGGGATTTTTGCAGGGTTAAACTTTATGAAAATATGACCATTACTGGAGGCAGGACTTGTGAGAGTTCAGTAGCTGATGGTACCACAGAGTGGCAAAGAATGACTGCAGCTACCCCTTTCTTTCCTCATGCCTGAGGATACCAAGGTGTTCATATTTAGGTCCAGAACAGGGATGCTATCTTATTTCTTCTCAACAGTTTAAGAAATCTGGTTTCTCTCAGCAGTACTCAAGGTAGTGGTTCCCAAATACAAATTATTTTAGCTTACTTCAGTTCCTGTATATGAGGAAAACATCCTACTTTCCCCAGTAAAGATACGTTGAGGTGATGGGTTGGAGTGCTTGACACGTTGTGTACTCAGCATCCTGCTCAGATGAATTGACTTCATCCGAAGACTCCTGCTCTTTCTGGGAAGTGCATGGGGAAATGAAGCCCCTAAATTTTTGCCCACTGAATTGCAGAGGCGGTTGCTGTGTGGTCAGTGTGAAAGTCTCTGGGGCCTAGACAGAAACAGAGCTCAGATCTCCAGCTTTCTAAACCTGGGTCTTAATTTTGAGACCAGAACATAACCAGAACATATGTTTGTAATCCTCCTAATCTAGACTTGTCTGGCCCTCAAAACAGTATATAAATCTTGGGATTAGTGAGAACTTTTTAGTGTAAGTAGTTGGGTTCTATGTTTTTGGAGCGTTTCTGTTTAGAATGTATTTCACTGATTTCTCTTGGTGTGCTTTCATTTGTGGCAGACAGCTGTATCTGAATATATTATTTATTGTTTTGTATTACATTTTTGAGTTGATTTTGCATCATCTCTATGTAAATCAATTGTGCTGCCAGAGTTGGGAATTGAACTCTCAAGGCTGTCCTAGCAGTCATGATCAGGTGTGTCCTCAGGTGAGTTGACTGAATCATTAAGTGTTCAAGGCCCAGTTGTTTGGGGCTTTGAACAACCTGGTCTAGTGAAAGGTGTCCATACCCATGGCAGGAGGGGTTGAAACTAGATGGCCTTTGAGGTCCTTTCCAACCAAGGGCATTCTATGATTCTGTGATTGAATGCTTAAGACTAATGTCTCCTCACTCTCTGTGCAGGGTAGGAAGTTACGGGAGATGCAGCCACCTCTTGTATTCTCCATAACCACTTATGGAAATACATGGCCATCCATGAGTGAGGAAGGCTGTCACTGCTCTGAGTACAATGATGCATTTTTCTATACAAAGGATTTGAAGCTAGAAATTTTTCATTAAATATTTCCAAATACTCCAGACCATGACATGAGGAAGGGGCCTGTGCCATACTGTGCTGGGGGTTCCAGGTTTCCCCTTTACATGTATCATATGCTCAAACAACAAGGTGCTGGTTGCTGTGCTAGTAACCTGGTATGGATACAAATGTAGCACAAGCCTTATGCTCAGCTAAACATCTACTTGAAAGTACCTGTATAAATGCATTTATTTGCGTTGTTTGGTTGACGTGTTTTCTAAGTTTCAGCAGTTCAGTAGCATGGGATTACTCTTAGGACTCAGTGGACTGCTGAAACAGTTGAAAAGTGGTGCCCTGTGGGTAACTGAACCGGTAACACAAGAGACCCTATAGTGGATGGCAGCTGGCATATTCATCAGAAGAACAAGCAGTGCTTCCTCATTCTGGAGGGAGAAGATTCTGTTATTAAAAAAACCAAACAAATTAAAAAAAAAATCCCAAACAAAAAGAGAAGTTCTTACAAATGTAAAGAGTGTGCTAAATCATAAAATTAAGGAAAAAAAATAGAGCTGAGTTGATGTACACTGCAGTGGAATGGACTAACAATGGAAGCATGCTGCAGAGCACAAAATGCAAAGAGCATGTTATTTTTTAGTTTGGGAATACTTGTATGGTCAGAGCTGTGTGATGAAGAGCTTTAACTTTTGTAGGTGAATGTTTAGCAGAGTGTATTTGCTGGAATATCTGTCCTTCACGGCTAAGAGCTCTTTTGTACCTTTTAAGCCCGTGTGGCCTGACAGAAGTAGTTTTGTGTCGATGCTGAGTGATTACGTGCTTTCTGGGTCATTCATGTTAACATTTTGATTATAGTGGTGAGTTACAAGAGATGAGATGAAGAGACTGTGATGTTACACTGGAATGTACTAACTCAGATGAAGAAAAAAAACATTTATCTAACTGCAAAGCTTTGAGACAAAGTGAATCACATAAACAGATAATCTTTAAAGCAAACTTTCTGCTCTGTGTTCTGGTGGTGTTGTCAGCTGATGTCCTAATCTTGGTGTCCTTCAGAGTTTGCTCAGTGTTTTACAGCAGCTGTGATCCTGGGAAATCTGTATGAAATACTAGGATTGTCTCAGTGATGGTAAGGTATGAATTCTTCTGAGAGCTCTGTTTCCCCAATAATTCTGTCATGTATTGGGAAAATATATTTGATCCTGGAGAACAAACAAATGGAAATTGTGAGGAATAGAGAGGGGTGGAATCCTGCATGGATGAAAGCACTCTGCATTATAACCAGCTCTGTTCTGCCACTTAACCATCACCAGCAGACAAAAGACAAGAGTAAGTACTCTGCTGTTAAGCCTAAGTGTTATATCTTGATTCTTTTCTGCCAAAAGCACTTCAGACTAAATGCACAGCTATAGATTAGGTTTGAGAATCCCACTCGATTTGGAATTTTTACACCTCAGTGCATCTATATGCTGACTCTGTGGTTGACAATAGTGACTTCTCTTTGCTGGACAATGTACGGAGCTGCATGATCTGCCTCTAGATGAAATTAATTCAGTGTTCCTTTAAAAGCAATGACAGGTAATACCCCAGACCTTTGGCTTTCAGTGTATTGTATAAAGCCTTAAATAAATCTTCTACCAGTCACACAGGGCAAACTCACCTTCCTTGAACTTGATTTTTAAGACTTATCTACCTCGGAGATCTCTGTTGCTCATTCCCTGCCTCTTCTATGAATAGAAGTTTCATTGATCTCAAAGGAGTTTCTGTACACTAGGCACTGTCAGGATTTACAGCAGAGATCTGTGGTGCAGATAAGGGATGCACTACACTGATTGGAAAGAAAATATGCATCAGAAGATTGCCCACCAAGAATGCGTAGTTAGCTTTTTACATGGAGAGTGGCACTGAGCTGAATTTATGTTTCATATCATTCATACTGAGTGTAATTTATGTTTCACACCAGTTTCAAGCTTCATTCATCTATACCTTTGTGAATGCTCCAGGTCCTCCTCTGCTGCCTTCAGATGTAGGCTCCCTGTCTAAACATTTGCTAAAATAAGTATCTAGGGCTATCAAGTATACATGTATATGGTACAGCCTATGGAATTCTGTATGAAAGAGGAAAGGGGCATTCTGTATATGTTTTAGCAGTTATGAGAAGTGTTTCTTTTGGGGAGGACTATGTTCTGAAGGTACTATCAGGTGCTGGATTGACCTGTGTACACTTGCACCATCCCAGCAATGCTGTGTGCAAGCTTGGAGGATTAGCTTTGCAGCAGTGCAAGTAGGGAGACATTATTATGTCTACCATAAAAAATAAGAAAGCATAAAGAAGTAAGAATAAGGCTGTCTAGTTTACAAACTGGAGAATAAATGTCTCTCTGCTATAGTTCCTCTTGTACTCTTCAATGCCTAAACTGTTTTAATCTTATTATTTTACCTCAGCAGGTCAAATTTAAGGGAGAAGCCATTCTTCTTCCATTGCTCCTGTCCATGTACGAAATATGTTAATAAAGCAAGGTTAGAGGAGCTGTTAGGGATCTCTTCCTTGTTTTGGTTTTAGTATCCCACTCTTCTCTCATATAAGCTCATATATGAGCTCTCATTAAACTGTTTTTTAAAAAATTTCCATTATTTTTATCTCATGTTGCCAACAAATCAATCAGAGGAACCATCCCTATGAATACAGAACATCCATGGAGGCCAACATTGATTTCTCCTCAGCTGCTTCTTATTATAAAGTTCCCTGGTGTGAGGAAGACGCTAAATAGAAACTAATGTTCGTTACATCTCTAATACATTTTCACATTCTGATAAATACAGGTTGGGGATTTTTTTTCAGTGAGAATTTAGCTTTTCTTTCTTGAAAAAGGTAAAAAAAACATTTCTCCAATTCTTTTTTTTTTTTTTTTTTGCATTGCTGGAGAGTAGAAACTTGCAGAAGTATTGGGAATCATCATTCACCCCTGATCAACAGAGTGTAGTTGCTTTACAATGATGGTAGAAATATTTATATTTCCCATTGTGTTAATTGGTGTTACTAGTAAAGTCTGGAAGACAGGAATTTCTCATCTACCAAGAAGTCACTTGCTAGCCAGTCTGATTAGTAAAAGTGAAAGACAGCCAAGTTATTTTAATGGGATTTTTAGTTTTTCCAGAAAAAAAAAAAATAAAATTGCAGAAACAAAAATAGACCAGTGAGAAACCTGCCACTTGTTATTATTAACACCTTACAGCCTTTTGTGCATAAATTTGTGAAATTTGTGCATAAATTTGTGAAATACCATTACATCAATGGCCAGTGTTGTGAAGGGTAGCTGCATGAAGATGAGGAAATCCAGCATAAGTAGACCTGACTTTCCCTTGTTGACACAGAAGGTGTCAACACCTACTCTTCTTATGTCATTGTAAAAAGGTGTCCCAAGTCAAACTTCAAAAAAAACATCTTACACCTTTCCCCAAAGAGTGTTCCTTGTTTGAGTATTATGCATGTGGTGATTGTTGCCAGGGGTTGTAAGGGTTAAAAGCATCTCCTACCACTCCCACAGTTAAACTTTCCCCTTGCCTCCTCTGACAGCTGGAGGCCAGAAATCCCCATCATGACAGAGGCGTCCCAATGGGCACAGCTGTCTCTCCTGGTTCAAATTTTGTAGAAATAGTAAAAAAAACCAAAAAAAACCAAAAAAAACTGTCCTCCATGGAGCAGAGCTGTTGGCTCACAATCTTTGCCCCCTGTAGATGAAATGCTTGCTGCAACTTACTGTCCATCATCTTCTTTAATTCAAAGAAGGGTCAGAGTGGGCTTGTGAATGTGAAGACAGCTTTCACAGAATCACAGAATCAGTCAGGTTCGAAGGGATCACAGTGGGTCATCTGGTCCAACCTCCCTGCTCAAGCAGGGTCATCCTAGAACACATTGCACAGGATTTCATTCAGAAGGTTCTTGAGTATCTCCAGTGAGGGAGACTCTGCAGTCCCTCTGGGTAACCTCTTCCAGTGCTCGGTCACCCACACAGTAAAGAAGTTCCTTCTCATGTTTAGATGCACTTCCTGTGCGTCAGCTTCTGCCTATTGCCTCTTGTCCTATTGCTGGGCACCCCTGAGAACAGCCAGGCTCCACCCTCTTGGCACACTCTCTTCAGATACTTATAGACATTGTTAAGGTACCCTCCCAGTCATCTCTTCTCGAGGCTGAACAGGCCCAGCTCCCTCAGCCTGTCCTTGTAAGAGAGGTGCTCCAGTGCCTTAATCATCTTTGTTACCCTTCGCTGAACCTGCTCCAGGAGTTCCATGTCTCTCCCGTTCCGAGAAACCCAGAACTGCACACACTGCTTCAGATGCTGCCTCAAGCAGGTCTCTTCACTTTAGTTCCTCTCTCAACTCTTATGCTGAATGTAATTGGTTAAACACCAGAATCGAGCCTGCTGGGTCTAATAATCTATCTGAAAGTTTTAAGGGATTTTTTTTAATTTTTTTGTTTTCTTTTTTTATTCCACCTTACTGCTATCAAGTGTCTACTTCTCTAAACACACTCTATGTAGGCTGTTGGCTTCTATTAATCCCTGTATATGGTGTTTTGCCATGATTAAGAGAACCTAAGCATTCTTCAGATGTCTACAGCTTTGGAATTTAAACTTAAATTGCTTCTAGGAGAAACAAATCAAACATGCATTGCAGACCTACAAAAAATACATTAATATATATTAACCTGAAAGTTCTTGGTGGAATAAATTGAGAGATTCAGCAGTGCTTCTTTCAGCAGTGCCATATCCAGAGACATTTAAATTCCTTTTGATTTTAGATTGAGTTTCTTTCCGAATTCCCAGCCAGATCAGCAAGTATCTCTATTTCTCAACCTTTTTAATGAAAGCATCTGTTATGCTGGACCAATGTGATATGCAAGTAAGTGAATGGTTAAGAGAAGTAAGGGACTGAAGACGATGACTGAGCCCACCGTGTGCATCAAATATGAGTGTCTTCTGTAGGTAGAGAAAATGGGACAATGTTAATTTCTGTCATTATTTTTGTCTTTCACCCATCTATATGGTGAGGACAATTTTCACAGACAAGTCAAAAAGAGAGACACACTGGAGTCTTAATCAAACTCTTCCTTAAGTTCCCTTTTTTGTTTTGCACAACAAAGAAGACTGAAAGGAATCCTTCTCCCTGAACTCTCATTCACATGTGTCCAATAATGCGTCAAGGGAGCCCCTGGTGGTCTAGTGGTTAAGACGTGGCACTGTCACCGCCGAGACCCGGGTTCGATTCCTGGTCAGGGCC
>JAYRBT010000082.1:40332039-40354504 GCA_036023395.1 Myiotriccus ornatus
CCCAGAAGTGTATATAAGTAGGAGCACTGTTGTAATAAAGGGGCTGGTATCCCTGATCACCGTGTCGTCCTCCCGCCTCCGACCGACGGCAACAGTGCAGGCATTCAGATTTCTGCATGCTATTCTCTAAGGCATTAGTGCCTTGAACTGTCTCTTTAGTTGTGTCTTACATTGTTTGACGTAAGGACGTAGTAGGATAATCCCAGAGGTTTGTGAAGGGAGGTAAATTTTGGACAATCAAGCTGTTCTTGAAATCAGCCTTCAAAACTTCTTGAAAGTTAAAAGGGACAAGTCTATATTTAAATAAATAAAATTTTATTAGGTACGGACTTAGTTCTGTCTGTCTTCACAATAACATCGTCTTTGACTTCATATGAAGATGGCAGGAACATGAGAACAACCTGCTAGGTGACATTGCCCTCTAGGGATATAGATAGGAGTGTTAACCTGGAATAGCTAAATATTACATTGCATAATACACATTTATTTGAAGCTTTAGATAACTGCACTTTGATTGTTCTGACATTCTGTATTTAATAACTCTCTAAGACACCTGATAATGTATATATGTATATGTATATATGCTATGTGCAGAGGCACAAACATGTACAGAGAAGTGTCTGTGTGTACATCTGTAATTGCATCCAGTCCTTACTATCACTACAAGCTCAATTTTCGTGGGCAGTGTAGATCAAGCTGTCTTCCAATGAAGCGTTTTAGTGAGATGATGGTGTCGTTGCAAACTTGGATAGGTGAAAGAGATTTTTCCTGAAATAGAGTAAAGTGGGAAATGGGGCTGAGAAAATAACATAGCTAGGCAGAGCTATTTGAGAACGGTTATCTTGTGAATAAATCAGCACAGGAACCCAGGAGATCTGTACTCAGTGTCTGTGTGACACCGGACAACTTGCATTATCCCCATGCTGCAGCTCATCTCTTTGTGAAACAAAGGAAATAGTTCACTACCTACTGGGAGAACGAAGTCATTAGTGCTTATAAGGTGTTTGCAAACAAAGTCTGTGATGAGCACCATAACGACCCCCATCTTATTAAGTATGCAAAAAGCGACAGCTGAAGTTACCTTGAAGCAGCATGGCATGACACAGCTTGAGAACTACCTAGGCATGCTTATACCCTAATCCTACAGCACTAGTACATGTCGCATAATGTAAATATGAGGTAAAAGCAAGCTAGTTTGGTCTGAGTTGACCATTTGAAATAGCTATATTTTTCTTTCAGTATTGTAAAGCAAGCCTTCCTGGAGCAAATTTGTCACATTATTCTGGTTTGGCACATAGGCATCCTAAAAGCAAAAGCTCTTACCCAAATGCACTTTCATCTTTGCTTGTCCAGGGCCAGAGCAGTCTGTTGCAAACAGGCTGGGCTGAGCCCTGAGTCACTGTGGTTGCATCTGATATCACATGTCCTTGTATTTCTGTCCAGGTAATATATTCTGTCCAGGATGGTTAAAAAGCCCGTGCACATACCATGTAGCTGACCAGTAAGTTTCTAGGAAATCTCATATGACTCTGTCCCACTGAATACAAAATTTGGCCCATTTCCAAGTAGGCCAGTTCTCAGGGCACCTCAGACAGATGTGGAGACAAAGAAATCTTGCATTTTCCATCTTCTGCTCCACTGACAAGTCCATCCTGGCCTATTCAATACAGCTTCCTACACTCTTGGCATGGAGTCTTAGTATCATTGACTAACAGTATTAGAAGCTTGTTCTTCTCAATTCGGAGCAGAGTTTTACAGTCTGAGGCTTTGTCCTTCCCACTGGTAACAGCCCAAGAAGTGGAACTGTACTGCATAGGAATAAAAAATGTGGCTTAATGACACTTTTTTAAACCATTGATTTTGGCTCTTAGAATCAACAGTCAAATAGAATCCTGATGCTGAATAAACTCTGGGATTCTGTTATTCCTCTCCTCAACACTTCTATTAAAGTTGAGAATACCTGTCTATTAAAGGTATAAATAAAGCACTTTCTGCCATGTTTTTTTGGTTACAATCAAGTCTCATAAGGCAGTACACTATTCTGCTGTTGTGTTAATTCAGTAGCATTAATACTGACATCAGTCTGTTGTGGTTCTTTAGCTGGAAATTTTTCTTGTGTGCGGATCCTAGCTGAAGTATTTGGAGAACATTTGATAATTTGGCCAGTATTCGTGTTTTCATTGCTCAGTCTTTACCTTACTCTTTTTTTAAACCTCTTCTGACCATATTCAGGACTGGGATTTTTCCTCTGTGTGTATACCAGTAAGCATTCTCGAAAAGGTTTTCTCCTACTCACTGCAGTGTGTTTGTCTTTTATCAGTGTGCAAGGTTCAGTACTAAGTTGCCTTCTCATGGCAGGAGAAAGCCATGAGGTCTCTGCTAGGCAAGTAGAAGAGTTGTTGCCCTTTAATTCTTAACTCTACTGTGTTGTCTTCAATTTTTATTAGCAACCTGTTCTAGACTTTGTTCCCTGTCTCCAGGGAAATACTACATTGCAAGCAATAAAGTGGCTAAAAAGTAGAAAAAGAAAAAAAAAAAGAAGAAAGAAGGGAAACAGAGCCAGATTAGCATCTCTGTTAACAGTAGAGTGAAAAATATGATCATGTTTTCAATGGGCTCTTCTTAAGCTGATGGAAATTGCAACCCAGAGGTTATATACTTAGTCACTGGCAGCAGAATGTTGTCACTCCCTGCTGGCTGATTCATGAAATAATTTGCTCTGAAGAAAATTGCTGTTTAACATCAGCTGGAAGCGGCTTTTGTCAGACTAGACTTTGATACTGCAGTTGAGTTGTAATCATGCTCTGAATAGAGTTGCACACAGACTGCAGGGCTGCATCCACATGCCTGTAAGCCAAGGAACGATCCCACTTAAATGGGGACAAAACCTTAAGGAATGGTTGGATTTTGGCATAAGAGACTATCACTATTTCTCAGAATGTAATTTATGTGGAAAAGAGGTCCTTGCTTTTTCATCTTTGTGTAGTCATCTCTGATTGTATTTGCCATGGCATCTAATTGTTGGCTCATCTGCAGATCTTGAGATAAACTGAGTTTGATAAGAGAGACTTGGGTTTTTTGTGTAGAGGAGACTCAACAGTCTCCCTAATTCTGTTAGTAGTTTGATGGCATACAATTGCTCTGAGACTAGCCACAGTCTTAGTGGGTTCCTCACAGTGCAACAGAACAGGTCTTCATTCTCTGTTTTCAGATAAAACTAAATTTTTTATAACCTTCTATCATTCTGCTTGCTATAGGCAGTGACATTTAGGCAGTTAGAATTTATTTTTTTGCCGCAATCTTTGTGCTTGTGAAGGCCCCTGTTGTCATCCAGAAATGGAGAAGGACATGAGTTGCATTCGCTTTTCTGTGAAGCTAGAACATTTTCAAGGGCAATTAGATGCATTCCTCTCGGTTCTTTTCCTGTCTTTCCCTTAATTTTCTTAAAGTGTTTTGCTTTGCGTATTTCTGTACCTTTTTTTTTCCTTTTCACTTGTTCTCCCTTGTTTTGCTTGGCTTGCTCCTATTCTGATTATTCCAGTATTTTTAATTGAAAGAGTAGAGGACTGATTTTTGCTTTACCAATCTTAGCATTCAAATCCTACTCTTTTTGTAATTTTAGGGTGCATGGCAAAGTAGGATCTAGTATGACCTTCATACAACCTCTGAAACATGTATTACACAGAGTTACAGATTAGGCTATCACTCAGTCTCTAATATGCAAGTTTGCTTCCTTGTCTACCCTCAGCTGAGAGCTCTGCATTTGAAAATTTCAGAAGGGTTTAATGTTATCTATTTAATATTCTAGGATATTGTCTCAGATGATAATAAAAGATTTTTAAGCTGCAAGGGATAGAATTTTTCTTATGTCATAGCACATTAGATTTAGTGTTGGTATCATCAACACATTTTTGAAAAGAGCTAAGAAGTACGAGTAAGATATTCCATTCTCTTGGGAAAAGATTATAATTTCATTTTGTCTTTCCCTTGGATAAAGTGTAATCATAAATAGATGGTTTAGTGGAAAATTCCCAGTGAAAGCACTATGCAGTTTTCTGTCATGGAAATCACAGGTACAATTGTGCCTTGAAGGAAGAGACTTTAATCTTCTTCAAAACCTCCATGTCCGGGCAGGAGCTTCAGGTGGTTGCATGCTACAGGGCCTTGCTGCTTTCTTGCTCTTCAAGAAAATGGGAGTTACTCGGCAATTTTTTTTCCCACGTACATTTTTGTTTATGTCCTTTCCTAGCACACACTTGACAGTGCCACACTTGCTCCCTGCCTGCAGGCACTTGGGGAGGGGAGCAGTTGACATTCAGCACAGTAGCACCCAAAAATGTGTGTCTTTCAGACTCTGCTTGAAAGTTGTCATGAGGAGCAGCCAGTGCACCCAGCTGGAGCTGTGAGGGGTATTTGTCTGTCCCGTGGGTGCTGCACAGTCTGCAGTCCATGTTCTGCTGCCATGCGTTGTTTCTAAAGTATTCCCTCCCTCTCTTTGGGCTCGTTTTCAGAAGAAGATGGTAAAATCATGCAGTGAGGTTTTGTGGTACACTAATTATTCTGTCCAAGTCTTTTAGTGTGATTTGAACGTTCTCTACTGCAGCAAAATGGTCTCCTGCCTTTAAGAACCAGTTGGCCACTGTCTTGTAAATGGTTTCTGCTGTGTAACCTATACCAGTCAGGGTCAAATCCACTTTTTAAAGTTGCTGCTGCACTGAAGGGAGGAAGCTGGCAATGCTCTTAGCAAACTCACTCATTTAGGGCATACACTTTCAGTGAATGCAGAGGAGTAAAATGAAAGAAGGGCAATAACCATAAAAATAATTTTCCCTTTGGCTTTTCCTTCTTTCTCACAGTAGTGGCAAAATTATATGGCTCATCTATGTTTTAGAGTATAAATGGCTCTAGTTTTTGTTGCTGCACCCCGTAGTCATTATTAGAATATGTGTTAATTACAACTGATTTAAATAAAACGATTTTCATTAGGCAGAGAAAAAAAGTCTGAATAATTCTGAATATTTTTAAACTGTTTAGAAGATTGATAGCTGGTTAAAAATTAGCACTTTTTTCCCCATTTACACAGGAATATTTCATGCATCTGCAGTAATGAGTGCTTTTAGGAATATACTGTTTCAAGTGTGATATCAAGAAGGTCATGTTAGTGCTTTGACCACACACAGGGCATCTTTACCCAAACAAAATATTTTTTTCCCATTGAATATGTTTTCTACTGCTACTCTTTACCAGGCTAGGAGTAGAGCTACAAATAATGTTAGCATTACATATATGACCATTTTTTATTGCAGTGGCCATTCACAAAGACACAACAGATGTGTCTTTCCATAACTGGGGAAAAAGAAGTAATATTTAGACAGGTATGTGTGAATTAAACAAGCTAATAGTCATAACTCACTCATGGAGTGCATAAGCCCTTCTGGACTTTGATGGTATACATATGTAGAAGCGTGAGCAGCAAATGCCGAAACTCAACCTTAATTATAAAAAATAAACGTCTGTGTACAGCAGTTATCGTTATGTTGGTGGAAGGAAATAATTGTATTGACATGAAACATTTGGCCTGGTTTCCTTGTTTATATTGAAAACGTATGTTGGAAGAGATTTTCTTTTCCTCTGCTGTTAGTTCTAGCAGTATCATATAGATGAATGATGTGACAATAAAGTTCCGGTTTGTCTAAATAAATACATAATAAAAAGTAATAAATAATTAATAGAATACATTTACTGAAATTGTGTACTACATATTAAAAAAATTCTTAAACAGATACATGAAATAACCTTCAATGAACAGAACGAGAATGAATTCTTTGTACTACTGCATAAATTCTAACAATTTTGTCTCTGGACTGTCAGTGCAAGTACATTTTTCTTAGTGGGAATAATAGCAAAGTCTTTGTGATCAATAATATTTGTTTATGAGAATAGTAAAAATAGATTTTATAGGAGAAGCACAGAGCTATTGTTTTGAGAAGCAGCTTTGGATAAAAGCTTTGCATTTGCTCCTTTCTCCTGAGACTACTAAAGAGAACACTAAAAAGTAAAATGGGTGACCACAGAAGCAAGTAGGGTCACCCATTACCAGGAATTCATTTTATTTCCATTAGAGAGGAACTAGAAAGCATCTCACCCTATTTGTACCTGATTTTCCATTATAAATTACGGTGCATGAGATCATTTAAAAATCGCTGAGCCTTTCAGACGAAGCCAACTCTGTTGCTGTTCCTTAATAATTGAACAGTAAGAAATACAAGATCTCCATTTTCATCCAAACAAAATAACTTCTGAGATGGGAGAGGACAAAAAGGTAGAGGAAGTACAATTTTCCTGAAAGCATATGGGGCAGTCTCAGAGGGGGATTTAAAGAGTGAATTTGGATCCACATGTAGAGGGTGAGATTTTCTGTACTTCTGCCTGCCGATTGGAGTCCTGGGACCACATGTTCAGCTGGTGTGCATTGGTAGAGGAGCACTCAGGTGGTACACCAACATGAAGTAAATGCACTGAAGTCAGGGTGCTACTTTTTAAAAATCGTGATACAACTCAGACCTCACTGCCTCAGTGTATGAACTTCAGGCTTTAATGCCTCTATGGGATGAGAGGCATCACAGTAAGACAGCAAAACATCACTATGTAATTTTTTTTTTCTGAAAACTGGTTCTGATGACAAGCTAGGCATTGTCTTGCCTTTCTTTACATGTTGTTATTAATAAGAAGGGATTGCAGCTTTAAGTTTAAAGGCCCAATAAAACACCAGCACTTGAAATTTGTGAGTGGTTGCATGGAAAAAAAAAAATGCTGGAAGTGAAAACAAAGTTTGTAAGAGATACTCCAACATAATTGCTGTCCTATTTAGTTCCAGGTCAAGTCATAGGCTAAAAGCCTGTGCCACAAGGCGTTGAAGATATTAAAAGTGTTCTCATCAACTTCACTAGATCTTGGGTTGGGTGTTATTCACCTGATCCCTCCTAGTTCCAGCATGTGTCTGTGTGGCAAGTCATGCATGATCTAGAAATTCACAATTAAAAAGAGCAAAATATTTTTAAAAGCTTTCAGGAATGTATTTTAAGTTTGACACTTTTTTTCATTTTATTTGGAGCAATCAGCTCCTGCCCAAACACGTAGTCCAGTGAGCCTCTGCAGCAGTAAGTCAATAGCATAACAGTGGTACAAGCAAGCCTTTGTTTCTTTCTCTTTCTTTTTTTTTTTTTTTTGATCATAGAAGTCAAAATCCCAGACAGTAATTAGTATTTTCAAAATCTATAGAGAAACGTAAGAAATATAATTTCGTTTGTTTTGAAAAACTCTTCACATTTCTCAGCTGTTGTCAGTGGGAAGAAACTCTTGATAGGGGACCATTGTATTATTTTAAATCTTTATTCTACTAATTATTTACATAGTTTTGAGAAGAGCTGCATAGACTATTTTTTATTCAGTGTCTTGCTTAGTTACTCTGTCATGACAGAATTACAGGGAAGCTGTGGCACACAAGTTCCACACAAAAATTCTTTAAACATGGAAAGGTGGGCTGATTTCTTAAACATTCACTTTTTAACAGTGCTGATTGAGCAAGTTAGAGACCTTGCTTATTTAACAAAAAAGCTATTTTATATCTACTTGTTTCAATATTATTTATTATCTATCTCACAGATAGTATGTGAAGTGCTTTTAAGACTTGGAGCAAATAATTCTCTTCAAAATATGATGCCGTCTCAGTTTTTTGGTACATGGCTTTTCCAGTGAGGCAGGAATCCAAGGGATTCTATCAGAGTGTTTTTTTGGAGGAGATATTAACCCAGCCAAATTCCATGTTTTGTAATTAGAATTGGCACATTAAAAGAATGTGCTCTAAATTTCAGTTGATTATGGATCCCGTCCAAAAGTCATGTAAAAAGCTGGCCTGAGCATAGGTGTGTGAAATGATTTCTGCAGACTGATGAACGTACCTAGTTGGTTTGGTTGCACAGTCATTCAATAAGGTAATCTCTTTTGATATAAAAGCTCTTGGAGAAATTTTAAAACTGCAAAATAATTCACTCCTTCAGCTTCCTTTTCACCCAGTAGTTAAAGGCTGTGAAAAGCTGTCATAGCAGTGGGTGCAAAGGATGAACTACAGCTGCTATTTTTCAGCATTACAGTGGGAACCTCCAATAGGGTAGAACTTTACTATATCATCAAGTTTGAGGAAGCTGGTTTCTCTGGGCCAGAGTCTACTCTTACTCACAGTTACTTCAAATTTAAATTTGGGTTTAGTAGAGTGGCTTTGGATTCAGTGAGAATGTCTGATTTCTGTGAGCTCTGATTCAGGCCTTTTGTTTAAAATAAAGGCAGGAACCAGTGTTAAAGTGCAGTGTGTTATTTAAACAGTTAACAGTTACTAAAGTTAAATAATAAACTTCCTAATTCTATTCTGGATTTGCTTGTCATGCATTCATGATCTCCAACAGAGACCAGCACTAGAGTTGTTCGAGAAATGGAGTTTGTTAAAATAAAAATATATCATTATATTACAATATTTCAGCACTGTTTTAATCTCAGTTTTGCTACTTTGATTGATTTAAGTTTCCATACCATATTGAGGCATCTGTTTCTATAACAGTTATAACAGTTTCTCCTTCTCAGCAACATTGGAATGGAGCATTTTAATAGGCCAGAATCAGGCGCTCCCAATCCACTCTTCTGTTGAAAATTTTAAAAGGAAAATAGCTTTTTAGACAAAAACAAACAATAAAATGAGTGTTGCAGTTTCTCATGGAAAGACGACCTTATTTGCTGATCTGCTCTAACAAATATTTGTGGGTGTTTCTGCAACAATATGATTAAGCGTGACTCTTCTATGTAGTAGCTTGAGCATTTGCAACAAAATCTGGACCACACTTCAAAGTTGGTGTGCTGTTTCTCCAACAGCATATGGTTACCTGTTCTACCTGCTCTGAGTAATTTCTGTTTCTCAGGATAGAAGCACTAACTTTATGCTTAACTCATTATTTCTCTTCTAAGATTTATTTTTCTTTTCTAATGTATTCTTGCTCTTTAGAAATAATTATTATACAAGGAGATGAAAGGATTGCTTCCCATTTCTTAAGACAAAGAGTTGAAATAGAGCTAATTAGTTAGGCTGTAATACAGTTTATCATAAGTAAATCACTTTTTTTTTTTTCCTCGCTTAGCCAAATAGATGTTTGCCTAATATTTGTTGCCTTGGCTTCCTTTTCTGTTATTGAAAGCAATAATGTTGTAGAAACTAAAATGTAATGGTAGCTCATTGTTTCACTTTCATAATCAGCTGCAGACGTCCAGTGAATATCATGTAGTTCAGTTTAACTGTAAAGCTACTGGACAAATCTACAAAGATGGTGAATGGTCTAAAGGGGAAAGCCTTATGAGGCTGAGGTCACTTGGCTTGTTCAGCGTGGAGAAGAGGAGACTGAGGGGAAACCTCTTCCTCACGAGGGAATGTGGAGGGGCAGGCATTGATCTCTTCTCTCTGGTGACCAGTGACAGGACTCAAGGGAATGGCATGAAGCTGTGATGTGGAAGGTTTAGGCTGAATATTAGGAGAAGATTTTTTTCTCCAGAGGATGGTTAGGCCCTGGAACAGGCTACCCAGGGAAGTGATCACAGCACCAACCCTTACAGAGTTCAAGAAGTGTTTGGACAACACTCTAAAGCACATGGTGTAAATCTCAAGGTCCTGTGCAGGGCCAGGAATTGGGCTTGATGATCCTTGTGGGTCCCTTCCAACTCAGGATATTCTATAATTCTGTAATTCTAGGAAACATGCCATATATTGCTTGACCTGTGTAAAAAGAACTGGTTCTTGTATATGTTAAGGTGTGTCCTGTGACATCACATTCCATATCATGGACTTCTGGGACAAAATATATTGTTCTATTCTGTCCTTCAGCGACTTCATGTGGGGTAGGAAGAAGTGTTTATTTGCTTCATTACTTATGGTTTCCTTACTAAGCTAACACTTTGTCCTTACATGTCCTTTTGTCCCTTTGTGCCATGTACCATCTTTTGTAATTCTTCGTCTTCATTTCCCAAGAGCAGAATAGCTAGGGTTTTGTTTTATAATCTTTCTTGAATTTGAGTTTCATTTATTTACAACTTTGGGATGAATAAGTATTGTGTGACAGAACTTTCCTAGAAGCCTGTGGACTCACTAGAGCAGAGAGTCATGCTATTGATGGAGTCCTGGAACTTTTACGTTTTCAAAGCTAACAACAGCAAAATTCATTTTGTAAATAAACTCTGAAGGACCTATGAAGACCTTAGTCCTGCTGGGTACATGCATCTGAGCCCAGATATAGAATCAGAACTTAAATTTGCTCTGTCCTGCCTTTCTCTAGAGCTTTTGTGTCTCTCATGTCTCTCTCTCTGAAATACTCTATGAGTAAACAGGTCTCCTTACAAAATGGCTTTAATGCTACCATAGGGTGAAGTTTTTCTTAAAGACTATAAATGATAGATCTGTAGAAGACAAAGAGGTTGGTTCTTGCATGCGTGTTTCAACCACATGTTCTGTGTGAATTGTACATGAAAATGTTATCAAGGTAGTTAAAATTTGGAAGGCAGTTAGGAAGAAAAATAGTTATCAGAGCTTGATCAGTTTGTATGCTTTTTGTAATTGTGAACTCAATTATTACTGTGCTTAATTTTTTATTGTGGAAGAGGATTTGCCAAGGCTGAAAAAGAAATTAATCCAACTTTCTCATTAAAACATACTTTGAAAAAGATCATTGACTGTGCACTGACCATTCATTGACATACCAGTGACTTTTTCATCATTTTCTTCCCATAACAAAATAGAGCTATCTAAAGACCCAGTGAATGTTCACAATGCACATTACTAGGCTGTCTACTGAAAATGTTACTTTCATTTTTGCAAAATATGGAGAGATTAAACTCTTCCTGACATGCTAAAAAAATCTCTGTCTTCAAAAATATTCATAGTAAAAGCAGATATAAAGCATAAAAATGTTCTTGTTGTTACTTTTTATATATGTAATTCTTGCCATTGCTGGACAGATGATGCTATATGACTGAATCAGAAGCTGTGGAGGACAAGCTTTTCTCAGTAATTCATAAAACATTAAAAGTTTCAGAGCACCTGAAATAATGAAAAAGATTCACTGAATGCAAATGACAGCTTTCATCTTCCTTTATGAAGCACATGCTCATGAATTTTTGCATATGTAGAAGCTCAAGTATATCTGCCTTCCAATGAATGAAAGAATAAGGAAATTATGTATTCAGAATTAGTTAGAAGTTTGCTTTTTTTGTTGTTGTTGTTGAATTTTTCAGTTTAATTCAAGTTCACTTCCTGAGTTGGAACATTTCGTAGAGGCTGCAAGATTCGAGAAGGGGGCACTGTTATCCCCATTGCCTTCCTTCTAAAGGTTTTGGGCTATTTTAAATACCAGTGTTGCTTTTGGTGATATAAACAGCCTTTTGGCAGCTCTGTGCTGTTTGTCTGCACAATCTGTCCATCTAAAGTAGCAGAGCATGAGAAGCTGATCTCCTGAGGGAACTCCAACAATATCGACAGGCTTGATTGACACAAAGCCAGTCTCTCTCTTTCACCTCCACTGAACTCTTAGAGTAAATTCAAGGCCTGACTGAAGAGAGATAGGGGTTTAACCATTGACTTCCATGGGAACAGAATTTAAACACTAGCAACTACTGCCCTCTCCTAAGGCAGCCCTGAGTATCTTGGCAAATGCTGTTTAGAAGCACTATCAATTTGATCCCGCTTCCTTCTCAGGACTCAAAGCCAAGTTCAGGGCTATTTATGTCTTATTAACTAGAGCAGGCTTTGGATGGGAACTACAGCAAGCATTTAAATCTTCTCCTTGAAAAATGGGTTATGGCTTAATGAACCTTGTTCAGGTTAAAGCTGTTCTTCATTCTTGATATTTGTGTTTGTTACTGTCAGGTAGAAGTCAAAGAAAGAGCAGTGCCTACTATCTTGAAGAGTTTATCAGGCTGGAATAGCCTGAAATTTGTTTCAAGTGAATTAATTCTCACTTTTCTGACAGGAAAATAGCAACAGTAGATTTTCCAGATATGCTTCAAAATACCACATATGCTCAAAACTTAGAGGATGTCAAGAACCATATAAAAAGACATGCTTATCGCTTCAAAATGTGAACATCTACAGATATACAAATTACATTTTCTATTAAGCCAGCAGTACAAAAGGTGAGAGAAGAGGCAGGGACGTAGGCTTTTTTTTTTTTTTCAGTCAGTGTGTTCATACAGAGGAAAAGGAGAAAAGTAAAACTGCAGTCCATAAATTGAAGAGTATATGTGTGGAATGGAAAAGAAAAAAAAATGGAAAGTTTAAAATATTCCCAGTTTTCCTTCCTCTCCTTCAGAAGTATTTGGGGGTAAAATATACCACTTCTATGGCAATCTATCATTATTATTCATCTAATGTTGATATGGTTTGACTAGTTCCTAAATATTTTCTTTTAAACTCGATAGCCATAGTAGCTAATTGTGATCTTTTTCTTGTCTGAAGTAAATTTATTTTTTTTTAAAGCGCTTTGGAAATTTAATGAAACCATTGAAAAAGAATTCTGCTTAGAAATAGTTTTGCTTGCATGGTGGAATGGGATGTGCTCTTTCTAGTAACCTGTGTTGCAATGTATTTGATTAGTAAGAATGCCAAATATTTGTGTGGATCTGATCTTGCAAAGCCTGGAGAACCTTTCATACAAGGCATTTCAAGAAGGCTGAAGTAAACCAGAGATTTGAATTCTGTGTATTCAGAGCAACATCTTTAAACTCAAAAGGCTGTTATACTCTACAGTGTCCTGAAAGAAGAGATTGTTAATTTGATTTTTTTATATATTTTGAGCTTGGTATTTGTTTCCAGGCGTAAACCGATAGGGCCTACACTAATTCAGAGTTATTAAGATAATTTTTTGTCTTGCTTGATGCTACAATGCCTGTGTTTAGAAAAAACAAACAAACAAAGCCCCAAACCCAAAAAATGAAAACCCTCAACCCTAAACTATCTTATCAGGGCTCTGTCTTCCTGTCAAAATATTTTGCTTTGAACTTTTTGTCTGTTTTAGTGTTGATCGACGCAGACTGACTTTTTCCACAGAATTCCCCTCAGTTTGCTGTAGAGTGTAACCTCTCATGCAGAAACTTGCCCCTGTACAGCATGGTACCACTGTCTTCTTCCACCTTCTTTCCAAACTCCTGATAAGTGTTTGCAGTGTTTTCCACATGTTTTCTAGATGGGGCTAATAAAGTTGTTTGGCAGTTCTTTTGAATCTCAATCAACTTTAGGAAGCCACTAATTACCAAATATGAGGTTGTCAGACGGTAATGCTGGATAGTGGGAATTCCGGAAATGGCAACAGCTTCCTATTTGTGGTTGGCTAATATATAGAGAGGATGTGTAGTAAAATATGTGATTTCCTAGCTTTTTCAACCACATCATAGTATGTGGGTTAATACCATGTGTTCATTAGCAGATGATCATGGCATGTGTAAATATCCAGTGTGCAGATGGTTTTTACATGGTCCTTCTAATGGCATTATATGTTGCTTGGTAGTTCCTCAGTGCTTAAAACAAAAAGCTTTTGAAGCTTTAGATGTGATGTTTAATAGGTCTGTCTTTAATGCTAGCTAAGCACCTGCTCCTCCCTCACAGTCACATCAAAGTGAACTCTGCGTAACCACTCTGAAATCGTGCACCATCTTGCTGTGGAGTAAAACTGGTAAAAGTGCAGGGCAGTCAGCCCTGTAAAATCTCTCCATATGCAGAAAAATTCTCCATAGCCACCTGGATGCTTTCAAACCTTCATTATTTTAAATTTAAGATGGTTGGTTGAGCATTGCTTCTACCAAAATCTGATACAATAATCGAAGTTGGAGGTGGGGAAGGACCTCTGGGGTCACAGAGTCAAGCTTTCTGCCAATAATAGATTGTTCCCTGCAGTTCAGTTTCCAGGGACCTTGGAAATTACTAGCCTAGTAAAATGGTAATGAAAAAACAAAGCTGTTATAGCTTCAGAAGTAGCCAAAGTGATGCTGTTCCAATGACAAAATGTTTTTTTGATGTGACATTCTCTACATGCATGGCTTCTTGCTTGCAGTTTTTGAGTGACCACAAATCTATGCTTTCTGACCCATTTTGAACTGGCTGCAACTAGGAGGTTGGGGAGATTAGCTTGTTTTAATACTATATGAACTTATCCCTTAACCAAATTATAATTTTTATTAGAAATAAATAAGTCAACAACTTAATTAACCCCCCTACCGCAACATTTTCTTCATATCTCTGCAGTTGTATTCTTTCAACGTTTGTAGCCTCTCAGAAACAGGAAATGAGGAGGAAAAAAACATATTTCTTGGTTTTTTTCCATCAACCCCACTGGTTAATTAGTTACAGACTTATCCTTCCTTGGAACCCAAAAATTCCTGAAAAGATTCAGATGTGACACATCAATTTTAGATTTCTTACAACCAATCTAATATTGGTTGGCTTCTCTGTTGATGTACGCAGTAAAGAACAACCCTGACATACCCCTAAAAAAGTGGGTAGAATTTGGCACCTCTTCTAAGGATGAAGCAGCAAAGACAAGCTAATTACGTGCTAATTACACTTTAAAAATGTTTTAGGAGGCTGTCATAAACTGTGTGGATGGGAAAAGATCCCAAGACACCAAGTTCCCTTCCTGTTGTACCCATTGATGTGTGGTGATTTCTTCACTAGGGGGCCCTATTGTGGGCTGCCTTTTTGGATGTGCAGCACTGTGAATATCCTTTCTTCCTCAGGTTCCCCTCACCTCCTTGTTGTATTCACACACATCAGATCTCACTTGGAGAGGAAAAGGATTTCCTCAGCTGCCAGCTGCCAACTTGCTTAAAAGAGGAGCTAAGAGGAAAAGAAAGCTAATTGGACTGTGCTTGGCAGAAGTCTCTATTCTGTTTATTCAGATTTTTAAAGGATTGGGTGCTGAGAAACACTGAAATAGTGAGAACACTTATTCCTTAAACAGGTTCTTGCAAAGTTTTTTACAATAAATACAGAAAGCTGCTTTACTAAAGCAGTGTTTATCCTTGCACTAATGCTGGTCATGAATACGTGCCTAACTTAGCTGGAACTAATGCCTGACTATACTATTCCACTACAGCAACTTACCATTTTGCGTAGGCTGATTATTTTTTCAGCAATATTTGCTAAATTCTTTTAAGGGCTGCCAGTATATATTTTTTGAAGCTTAGTTAATAAGAACAGCTGCCACTGGAGTCAAGGCTAAAAGAGGCAAAAAATATCTGCAGAAGGCAAGATTTTACTTCAAAAGATCAGTATTACAAAGCACTACTGTTGCTGGTATAATCACTTTCTTTGGGGGGGATGCTAATATAGACTGGGTTTCTTGTCTTCACAGCCCCCACTGAGCCTTTGCTGTGCAAATTTGCTGATGGAGGGCAAAAGAAGCGCCAGAATCAAAGCAAATACACACAGAATGGAAGGCCGTGGCCCAGAGAAGGAGAGGTAAGTGCCACGCGGCAATTATTTTCCTGGGGTTTGGCAGAAGTCAGCTACCGACCTGGAGGTCTACCTTTCAGGGCTGCGAAGAAATCAGATTGCACACAAAATGCAGTAGTTTCGTACAGAAAAAGCTTTGTAAGCAGTGGGGAGATGGAGGTTTATGATAATGTGTGGAGTGTAAAGTTACAGGAAAGGAGAATTTCCAAGCTTGGTGTGGAACTGTGCACAGCTTGGTCCCACCATGAGCCCTCTGTCTGCAGCCGGACCTGAGCTGAGTATTCTCTTACTGGTGTACCATCAGCACCTGTGGTGCACCTTTTACAAACCAAATCAATTTACACTGAAGCAACTGAACAATATCGTTTTCTCCATGTAGTTCCTGGTGATAAAAGGTCATTAGGAAATAGGTGGGCTGTTCCAAAAAGGAGAAATGCAATTACACATCCATATATAGGGTCCATGCCAAAGTTCTTTGCAAGCTAATTTGGGCTGAGCTCTTCATTCTGTTCAAGACAAAATGGTTTACAGTAGTCTCAGCAACATCATGTGTACAATGTTTTAAAATAATCTAGTAGTTACTTTCTGCTCTGCTGCAAATAGTCTGTTACTGGAGTTTCTTTTCTGTGTTCTTGTATGTGAAGTGTCCCCAAATGTGGGTGAAAGAGGAAAGGAAATTATTTAATTCTTCAGGAGTTTGTTTACTATTTTGGTGTTATTATAGAATAAAGACTCTTGAATAAAAAGGTAGACCCGGTTGTAGTCCCTTCTTATACGTGGTGATAGCTATGAAGGCTGAAGGACTTACAAGTATTTCTATCCTAAACAACTATTCTTTGTATTTATGATTAAGACTTTAAGGAAAAAAAGTATGTTGCTCAATTGTGACCCACAAGAACACAAGCTGGTGAGAGATTTTTTTCTGTTTTGTTTGTTTGTTTGTGGGGTTTTTTTTGTGGGTTTTGCTGTATTTACTTCAATTTTACAAGGCAAATTAAAAAAAAAATAATTGGTATTTCTAAGTTATATGAGTATTACTAGATGATTTCTGCATTTTTGTAATGATTTGATTTTGCTAGCTGATAGTTTTCAGAGCATTAGTTTATGACATACATACCCTAGCACAATTGGTGAGCTCCTAAAACAAACAGAAAGACTGTTTGAAAGTACAGCAATTTCTCCCACCATCAAGGTGGTTATTGTACATTGTTCCAACAGCAATAATCCATTTTTAGCTCTGTGGGCTGAAAATCTCAAGTGCAGCAGATACATTTACTCTAGGAGATCGCGGAAGTCTCCAAAGGTTCACTGCAGTCTCTTGTGCTGTATGTCTCAAGAAATAGAGATGTCTTCTCAGGAACCATTATGGTTTGTCATATTAAGGGTCTACTAAGGAACAAGTGACCAAGAAGTACTTCAAGCAGTAGACTGAGGTCAGTGTAAACAGAGTTTGAAAAAAACAAAGAGAGATATATATATAGGAGACAATACTAACACCTCAATAAGGTCAACAATCCGTATTTTAAAGACCTCTAAATCCCTGTATAAATAGTAAATAGCTATTATTTCCACTCTTCTGTATTTCCTTCAGTTCAAATCAATGAAGAAAGAGAATATAAAGTTTAAGCCAGCAAGCCACCATTATGTCTGTGGCCTCTGGGCATCAGCTTATTATATCCTGCATAGTTCATTTGCTGCTGGTGGAGTGTTTCCTGTTAAGCGCAGTGATATCTTAGTGAGCTAAAGGCAAGGTGTGGTTGGTGTGTTTATAGCATCAACACTTAAAAATTAATTTTCAGTGCTGGAAGATGTCATCCCTTATTGTTGATCGCAGTCAACTACAGAGTCATGATATAATGTACAAACGTGGAAAGATTGTAAAGATACAAAGTCAGAAATATTTCAGACTAGATTTTTTCAAATTTTTTTCTGTTTACTAACATCTGGTTAATACTTGGTTGTACATTAGGTATTTACTACCAGAGCATTAAAAACAAGGATACATGTTCTCTTTTAGGGTTATTAGTTTATTGGCTTTCTTCCCCACTGTTGTTAATTTTATCTCCAATGTGATTTTTTTTGGTATAATTACTCTTTTATTTTATATGCAATAAGGTTTTTCTAACCCTTTGTCCTTTACTGATCTTACTCTAAGCATGATGTATCATTTAGTTATTCTCTATGTAGCAGCATTCAGGTAACCTTCCTACAATTACTCCTGTCAGCTTTAATTTCTTTTAAAAAGAACAGGCAGTGAGTAGTGAGAAATAATTGATATATGACAAGTGTCATGGTTCTGATTACAAATGGGATCTGGAAATATTCCCCTCACCTCTACTTTTTCTCGGTTTCTTCCCTGAAGAAAAGTATTGAAATAGCATCCAAGATATTACTCCCTTAGTATTTTCACCCTGGCCAAATCCTGTGGTATCTAGATCAAGATGTATTTTGGCTGTGCATTCTTAAATACTTACATGAAGGGCATTTCTAAAGCACTGAGCATGCATGAGAATTATTTGTCAGAAGGGCAGATCCAAGAGAAATTACGCCAGCCATTCTGTCACTGGCCTCAAACTTGAGCATGCAAAGTAGAGGCACACAGCTGTGCCCAGCTCTTTGCTGAAGGGAGGGAATGGCAGAAGATTCAGTGGGGAGAAGCAGGTTTGCTGCAGTGTTACCTCTCTGGCCATGCTGTTCTCTGAGGTTTTAGTCTCTTTTATGCAGAGCTTCTGTGGAATTTTATAAAACTGGACTACTTTCATTTTTTGGTAAAGTTTTCAGGTCATATTGCAGAATGCAATAGAAAATGTTACTATTATCATAAAAATCTTTATAGATTTCTTCTAGCCGTATACAAATACTTTATCTGGCTGTTAAATTGACTTCCTTTTTAAAGTCAGGTCTTTAGGAATGCACTGAATTCCTCTAGGGTTTTTTGGGGAGTGGGAGTGGGTGGGTTTGGTGTTTGGTTACTTGGCCGGTTGCAACCAGGGAAGAATGCCAGATCTTGAATAGCACTTTCTAGTCCTTGCCCTTCCCCTCTTGCTTGAAGTCCCAGGAAGTGCTCAGCAGATTTACTGAGAGATTTAACTAAGGATTTGTGATGGCTGACCAGTTCTGGACTAAGGAGCCAAGAGTTGGATTTAGTGATGGCTTTGTACAAGGCTGTCAGATTAGACATCTGACATAGAAGTACAGTAAATATACAGTGAAACCTGCAAGTGCTGGAAACATTTGCAGTGAAATTCTGACCTAATCACTGCCGTAATTTCAGCACAGAGGTCAGTAATTTTTTTTCAGGCTAGTTTCTCATGCGTCACACTGGTTTAATTCAGCACTCTGTTTTGAAACTTGCCTTGACAAGATCATATTGAGATGTTGGGAGAGGATAATCATATTCAAATTCTGTCTGTAAAATATTTGATTTAATTTACCTCTAAATTGCAATTGACAAGTCTAGAGGTGGGTGACATAGCTCCCAAAAATGTTCATTAGCTGAGAATGCACCCAGGGAATTAAGTGTAGTCACAAACTGAGATCAGATTGGATTAAAAACCTCACCATAAATTTTGCAAAATAATCTTCTATTGCAAATTTACTGAAACTTTGTTTTGGTTATTCAGAAATACATTTTTTGATACGTGTAAGAGACAGTTTATTTGAAAGTTATCTGATAGAAACTGAGAAATCCACCCAAAGTTTGTTATTGTTTACAGTTGTGGAAATTGTACCCTTTCTATATCTGGTCAGCCCAGGGTGATTAAGGAGTTTTTAGAAACACAATATTTTGAAGTCTTTGGAATTTCATTTACTAGTTTCTGTAAAATTTAGACGATTAAAATATTTTTGTTGTATTTCCTGTAAGAGAATATTACCATTGCAGTATTAGTGCATATGCCACAACAATGAATGCAACCCACATGCCATTGATTTTGGTCTGCTGTCTACAATGATATTTAATAATTTCCACCAATAATTCTTCTACTGATTGCTTTTTTGCTTCTATAATCTGGATTGCGTTTTTTGTTTCTAAATAGCCAAGAGGTTACCCTCCTTTCCTCCCCTTTCTTCTCTTCTTCCTTTCCTCATTACTCCTTTGTTTTCTTTCAAGACCAGTTGGTAGAATATCTAAAGAATTAAATGTGCTTTTAATTTTTTCTTAGAAAAATAAGATGACCCTGTAGTTCAGGAATGTTGCTTTTGTTAACAGTTCCTCTTTTTATCTGCTACTTATTACAACTTTGCCTAATGCAAACAGTAATTTAGAGAGAAAAACATAAAATAGGTAATTTAAGAGACTTTCTGAATTTTGTAAAGTCCGTACCAGCAAAGGGCAGAAGCAGTTGTTCCTGGTGCCAGTTGTCCCTTCTTTACCAGCAATATGCATTTAGAAATGATTAGTAGTTCTGTGACAGGCCCATTTATAACTCAGACATAGATTGTTTATATGCTTCCAAGGAGATAGGTACTACTTAGTTGTGCTCCATAATCCTCACTGTCTAGGGCTGATGTATTTTACACCTAGACAAATAACTTTTCATTGCTGTGAGAGGCAATTTCCAGTTCTGTCCAGATAAGCAGTAGCATCCTCATGTGTAAACCACCCACAAAGTCATTTACTACATATATTTAGCATGCATGTAAGTTAAATATTGGCACTTTGCATGCTTATTTTCAACAAAAGCTTAGTTTAGCAAAGAGGGGAGCTGAACCCTAAGAGAAGCCTGCAGAGAGAGAGAAAGAGAAGGGCAAAAGATAACTAATCAGTAAGTGAAAAGATGCAAAGCAATGAGTTAAATATTCAAGACACAAGATGCTGTCATTGTGGGCAACATTTTGAAAAGATGCCTTAGTGGCTCAAAACCCAAAGACCAGTTTAAATGGTTGGATTCTGAGCTTATAAAGCACATAGTAATATTTTTAACTAATGACCTACTGAAATCAGGATTTTAAAAGGGACTGGTTTTACTCTTAATAAGGGTCATGGTTTGGTTAAAATAGAATCATCACTGTACCTGTTCTCAGAGGTGAATTTTCTTAGTTTTCATTTTGGCTTTGAACTTCCTTCTGTGGTGAAAAATGTCATGCCATTTGCCCTGGAGATTTTTCCGTAGTTGGGTTTTCCTCCAAATTCTGTTACTACAACAGTGTTTTCTTAGGCAGAAGAAACAGATGTTGTAGAAAGGAGGAAAGGGCATACCTTTTTCTGCTGTATCCCCAGCAGGTGGGCTGTCATTTTCAGTAGTGCTGCAAGCCATCCTGGAAGTCTTCCCAACTCACTGTAGCACACACATCTAGTGCGCAGTTGTGACTGTAATCCACAGCTGATACAACAGTGGATCAGACCGATGGCAAAATGGCTGTGCTGGATGCCCAAAAGCAGATGGTTCATAGACCTGAAAATGGCAAGGTTAAATGTATGAGCTGGCCATGGAAACAGAATAATTATGTTGTATTACATATGTCCTCTTTTCTTCTTTCTTTTTCTTTTCAAAATCTGTAGACTTCAGCACTTATGTTCAGATAAACTGAAGTGGGAACAAAGTGACTCGACCCCAAGAACAGAAGGTGTGTAGGTCAGACTTCCATTCCAGTTCTGTAGGGCAAAAGAGTTTCTTGTCATTCATTTAGGTATATGAACTTGTTTCTATCAGCGCAGCCTCTGACCTTCTGAGGTTCATGAATCACTTCTTAAGTCTGACATCTATGTTATATATTTTTCTCTCCACAACGACCTTTTTTTTTTTTTTCTCAGAACTTGCAGGAGCTTGAGGAGCACACATTACTGGGAAATACTCCATTTATTTCATGTATGTCTGTATATCCAGGAGGTGTCACACTTACATTCTAGATTTATCTTTCTCTTAAAAGGAAAGGTAGAGGGGTTTATTCAGAATTTAATTCAAAAATATTTCTAATAATGTGGAATATTTCTGACAGAACTGTTTAAATAATCAAAGGAAGGAATTCTGCCAAGTTGACTTTACTTGTGACTAAGCTTATTTTATAAAATTAGTATTTTAAATGAATCTCATTTAGGTTGATGATTTCTTCCTCCTATTCTCTCTTCGTTCTTCCAAGTGTTTCAGAGAATCTGCTGTAAGAGCACAAGAGATGCTTGTGTTGTGATGCCTGGCAGATATTAGCAATGGTAACAAAACAAGTACAGGAATTTGAGTGCTGAAATTTCAGTTGATTCCACTGTAGTAGCCAAGGGCACATCCATTCCCCTGGGATAGCAGTCCTCCTGCAAAAAGATAAAGGTATGAGTCAGAGATGGCGAAGAGAGACTTGTCTTCTGGTTTAACTCCCACATCAGTTCATCACAGGAATCCCTTGAGTCTTGAGTGTAGAAATTCCATGCAAATGTTTCACAGAGCAGGTGATTCTGCGTAATTGCCACAGCATAATGCAGAGGCTCCCTCCTGCTGGCAATCATCCTGGGGCTCACCTGAACGAAGTCTGTCGGCTTCTCTCCAGTCTCCAGTGTAGGGCTGCCACTCCCAAACAGGCTTGAGATGGTGTTTCCAAGTTCTACCTTATCTTTCTACTACCTTACCTTTCCAAATCTCACCTTAAGGAGGAGAAATCCAAGGGGTCTTCTGCTTGGAAACCCCATCACATCCATGGATTTCATCCCTTTTTAATTTGGAGGCCTCTCCAATTTTTTTTCTAATGGGACTGTGGCCTTTTGCACAATATGAAATTCTGTGGTGGCAGCAGCCTTGCCTTGTGCAGGTGCTCCAGCACTAGGTATAGGCTGACCAGGGCAGGCTTGAGGAGATAATGTGGAAGTCACACCTCTGAGGAAGAGGCATAACATAACTCTGTAGGGGGTTGATATTATGGTGAATTTTTTCCCCCAGTGTTGGAAAGACATGTACACTGAGAGTAGGTGGTGATGTGATGGTGAAGCTGTTAATGTAAGCT
>JAYRBT010000082.1:40354604-40367179 GCA_036023395.1 Myiotriccus ornatus
TTTTTTCCCCCAGTGTTGGAAAGACATGTACACTGAGAGTAGGTGGTGATGTGATGGTGAAGCTGTTAATGTAAGCTGCTTCCCAGCAACACAGAAGAGACTGAGATTCACCAAAGATGCACAGGTGGTCATTTGTGGGTGTTTATGTTTGCTGGAAGACAGACACTGCACTCTTAAATGTTGTACTTGTGAGACATCACAGAGGTTTGGAAGAGAAATAATGAACCCACCTTGTTTCACAGGATATTGAAGATGTGATCATTTTTTTGATAATTACTCCATAACTTAATCATTTCTTTGAGAGATTTACAAATCCAATTAACATTGGAAATGCAAATGTGATGGTCTAAGAGTCTTTTTAATGAGGCAAATGTGCTCATTTATGTTCAAATTATAACAAAGAGAGGGGAAAACAAACCACCAAGAAACAGAACACCTTGTCTTTGCCCATGGAAAATTTTTCACAGTGAAGTGTTGAACAAAAGCCTTCAAATTTCCTGGGCAACCCTTGCTTTCCAGAGGCTTTTTAGTATTTCCTGCTCTTTATTGAAGGAAAGAGATAAAATTTTTAAAAGGTGCAGACTGAGTCTCTTGTTCTTACAATCTCTTTGCTTACTGATGTCAGTAGTTAAACAAATGCAGAAAAAATAGCAAACATTTTCATTCCTTTGTCTTAAGTATCAGAGATAAGTAAACTCATGTGGTTTAAATAGTCTTTTTAAAAATATTATACTTTAAACAAGCTGGTTTTATTCCTATATCACCTGAATTTCTGAACAGACCAATAGTCATTAAGAAGGATCTTTATTTCCATTACATACGACACTTATCGCAGTTATCCCTTTTTTTGATTAATTTAAAGGATTGCATATCGGAATATTGAGGTGCAGGATTTTCATTCAATAGCTTAGTGCATATCCATTATCTGGCTGAGTGGCATAAAAATTCTGTGGTTCAGTTGTTCCTTCATAGAAGATTTATCTGACAAATACTTTCCTAAGGCAGCGGTCCATCATCAGTACTACTCTCTCAGGTTCCATCTCATCAGAAAGTATCACCATCAAAAGAAGGAATAAAACCCTGTCCTTCCACTGAAACGTGAGCAAAGCAGTGGATGCAAAAAACCCAGAAGAAAACATAGCACAACAAAAGGCTGCTATAAAGGCATCAGCCTCTGCCTTGGTATAGTTCAGTCTGTATTAAGCACTATGATGGCTATATTCAATTCTGGTTTTGAAAGAATAAGCTAGACCTTTGTCACGGGGAAGTCTGATGCCACCCTAATATTCTGTGTTTGGTATTTTTGGAATTCCTGTTTGTATGCTGTGGGGGAAAGCGCAGACAATTTTCCAGTAAGTTATTATTGCTCATCAGTTTTTATTCCTGATGAACGAGTATGCTTCAGATCATAAATCTTTGACTGGTCCATGCTAACTGTTGCCACTCCCGGGCTTCTAGCCAGCATAATTTTGTAGGGAGGAATTGCACAACTTGATGAGAAAGAAGTAAATAGTCCTGTGTTAGCAGCTATTTGAAATAGCAGCTGTTTAAGGCTATTCAGCAATGGGGGATAGTAGCAATATTACTGGGCAAACTGTAGGTGGTTACCATATGCACTTATTGCCACACGCTGTGTCCTGTTTGTCTAATGTGCAAATTTTCCTTTCCTGGTAAATGTGATGGTGATATTTATAGTGGTCACTGCTGAAGTACTTGAACAGATTCTGGTAATCTGTCTCCACGCAGTATGGAACATGGATAAGGGGATGAGTGTCTAGCCTTTCATATTTTGTGCTCGCCAGGCACACAACTGCATCCCCTTTTCTTAATAGTGAAGCGATGTAATGGGCCTGATGCTAATATATAGAGAATGGAATATGTGCAGTCTGCCTGCATGCACCCACTCACAGGTCTGGGGCGTGAGGAGCTGGAGGACAAGCTGAGGGTCCATGCAATGCCCGTGTACTCAAATATCCATGAGAAAAGCAGCATAACTGGAAGTGGCATAAATATGTGTTTGCGGGTGTCACGTGGACAGTGAACATCATTTGGGCTGCACTGAAAGCGGTGCTGCACTTTGTCCCTTCTGCAGCCTCATTCTTATTTATGTCAAAGAAACTAAAATAACAGCAATTGTTCGTCTTCCCCTTTCCTCACAGAACTACCTCTCTTGTTGCCGTTTTGTCCCGAGGTCACTAATGTGAGCTGTGGAATATAGTGAGCTCTTATCCAGGCAACTCTAAGGATGATTAGATGTGGAAACTCCCTAATTTAGAAAGCTTGGGTCTGTCCTTTCCCAAGAAATTATACGTGTTTTTTTCCTTAGTCTTGAGTAGATGTGTGATGAGATATTAAAATGTCAACACCTCAATTTATAGAGAATATCTTAAGTTATTTAAAATATTTGGTTTTTGGTGGGTTGTTTTTTGGTTTTTTGAGTTGTTAGAGCTAATTTTTCTGTCCCTCTAGGGCTTTTACATACTATTTAGGTCGTCTTTACCAGTGCAGGAGTATAAAAAGAGAACAATAACAAATTTTATAGGTGTTGAAAATAGAAAGGAGAACAAGACAGTATTTTTCTTCAAAAATGTATTGCATTCAAAAAAGGTTTATGATATTAAAGTTTTAATGTCTCTCTTTTGTTTTGAAATGTACATGTTCCCATTAGGAATTAATGCAACCTTTCCAGACAATATAATATGCTGAGATGTATAAGACATAAGAATATGAAACTAAGTAAGGGATGACAATTTTCTAAGCCAATTTTTTTTACATCAAAATTAGTAGTGTTTGAGGTCACCCTAAATTCATCTTTTTGGACATTTTTAAACTTGCAGAAATAGCCATTTTATTTTTCTTTGTATGAAATGAATACTTTTTTTAAAAAACAGCCACATATACTTGGACTTAGTCTCCTTTGCTTGGGAGAGACTACATATTTTATTAAAACTGGCATTTTCACAAAGCAGAGCATTTGCCCTAGCATCTGTTTAAAAGAATAATGAGAAAATTATACAAATTTAATAAAGACATAAACCTTTTGTTTGGCGACATAAGGTAGTGTGAAGCCTTGCCTTTCAGAGAAGAAACTATTCTTGGCCTCTGGAAATTTGGACCACCTCCTCTTAGACCACTGTGCAGCTGCTGAGCTAATCTGGCTCTTCGAGGAGTGCTGCCCACTCTCTGCCTGCTTGTCACTAGAGCATTTACCCTGGCTGCTCACCTGCCTGCACAGGAACCTGCCAAGCCCAAACGCTTTCCTGACCTGTTGGAGCAGCCATCTGGAAGGGGGCAGATGCCATTATTCAAAAGTACTTTAGTAGATGGGTTTAAGGGCATTAAAAGCCTCCCAGCAGGGGCACAGACCCGGCCACATGGTTGGTAAAGCATCTGTGCTTGAAGAAAATGCTGCCTATCTCAGGCAACAAGCATATGATATGTATGACAAACAAAGAGAAACACAGTGCCTTGGAGTGTGGTGGTGCCATGGCATTTCTCCAGCTGCTCCCAATGGGAAAGCAGCACCTTGAATAATGGGGTTCCTCTGCCCTATGCTTCTAGTCCTGTACAAATGGCAATTTCTTCCCATCTTCCCATCTCATGGTAGTGTCTTATGTTGGAAAGTATTTCACAAAGGGAGGGGAAAAAAAACAGATAAGGAAGGCAAAAATGTAAAGCAAATGCAGTATGTGTCAGTTCCGTGTCTTCAACTAAATGCTGAGGGCAAAAAAGGTCCTTCCTGCATGACCCTGACTGCTGTCTTAGAGCATAAGGTGGAGCAGTAAATTCTATCTCCAGCCCTGCTCTCTCACTTTCCTGTGGTACCTGTGGATATGTCTGTGCTAATGGTGCCAGTGATGACAGTTGTTAACTGGACAATGTTTTGACACTGCCAAATCCTTTTCCACAGGTCATTGTCTGCCTGGTGGTAAATAGCAGCTAAAAAGCTCTGTGTAACACATTAACAAATTCTTTTGCTGTCCAGACCTCTGAAGTATTTTAAAAGCCTTGTTTAAAAGCTCAAGCTTTTCTGCTTCACAGCCCATTTTTTTTTCTTGTCTCATGGTAATGAAGTAACTGTGAGTGGCACCCCAGGGAAAGGATAGGCTAGGGTCATGCAGGGTGTGACCTTAGTAGAAAAGATGAGATTCCTTCCTGAGAAGCTCTCATGAAGTTGACTTTGGAATGTTTACCAACTACCTGTCTCACAGGCAACAGCAGGATTTAGCCCCGTCTTTTTATAGTGAGTAATCGGCTAAAAAGGCGTTGATTCCAATGGAGTTATTAACTGATACTGGTGCAAGAAAAGCACCATTTGCCCTAAATGTTATGGAGAGATGACAACCAACAGACTGAACAGATCTGTTTCTCAGTGATCTCTCAGGCGGGGGAGGTAACCAATCTGTTCCATGCTGCTTTGGGCCATCTGAGCTTCCCTTAAGAATTTAGATTTCCATATAAGTTGCATTCAGTTTTTATTCATATTGGCATAGAATATGTTTCTTGTCAGTTTTTTTCCTGCAGTAATAGTAAAAATCTGTTTTTCTTCCCTAACTATGTGCAGGCTGGCATGGCTTTGACTTACGATCCAACAGCTGCTATACAGAATGGGTAAGGAATGCATGTTTTCTTATGCCTTTTTAAAAATTACTTTGAATGTCATCTTCTATTTTCTCTTTCTGTGGTGAAACTTCTTCAGAAGCAAATTGACCCAGTCATATTTTGTCTGAAGCATGTAATGCTATACTGTCAAGTTCTTCTTTTAGTTTCCCTTTCCTTTTTATGCCCTCTTGTTTGCAACATCTATTTGAATGGGAAGTTGTTTTTCCTAATAGTTTCCATCTCTGTTTGCCAAATGTTAGTGGATGCTTTTTTTTAATCTCTCTCTGTCATGAAGTGGAAACCAGTAAAGTTTTCCTTTATTGACTTTGCTTTTGTTAAAATAATCATTGAAGATTCCAGTGTATTTTGGGTAATAGAGCTATTACTTCATCTGGGGTTCTCTCTGCAGGCTGGCTAGCAGCCATGGCATTGTCTGAATGAAAATGCCAGATAGGGAGAAAGCCTTAAATTAGTGTATAAGAAGATGGAATTTAGAGGGAAAATTCTGAGCAACACGTTTCTTCATTTCTCAGCTACCATTTGCTGACACAAGGAATTGCAACCTTTTCTCAAATTAAGCAGAGAAATTACATCATCACATTATTTACCTGCATGATGGCAGTTTCAAATATTTCATGAACTAGAAAAAGATATCCTTGAAATCTAGCTCTCCTTTCAGGGAGGTTAACAATTTGTAGAGAAGCAGGAGATTTGGCCCTGAACTCTTTGACAGTCATTCTTTGATCAGAGAGATGTTTGATATGATTATTAAATTCCATGCATACTCCTACCTGTATTCTCCAGCCAAACGGGAAAATTTATTGATGTAGATGAGAATGACTTTGTTTGTTAAATATTTGTTAGGACACTGCTAGTTGAAGCATTTAGGAAAAAAACTAACATTCCCACTAGTTACAAAGAAAAAAACCAACCAAAATCAATAGTAATAGTCTATTTTTCTTAATTGCCCTTTACAAGCAATGGTTTTGTAGGACTCGTGATAGTCCCATGTGTGGAGGAAGAGGCCAAACTCAGAAGAAAAGATAGTTTGTTTGGAGTTGTGATTTCAGAATCCTCTGCTTCTGTTTCCCTATTCCGACCTCGAAATGAATTTTTCTCTTCTATTATTATGCTTTTCAGCTGGTAAAACATTATAGTCTATAAATAAAACCATCACTGGTTCACAATCCACCAGTGTTTCATGGGAATAACTGGCTTTTATTTCAAATGAATTCCTGCATGTCGGCTATGTGAATGTTTTGAAAACTGTAATTTGAATGATCCTTTGAGACTTACATTATTTTAATTCAAGAGTAATTTCTTGAAGTTATGAAAGTTATCTCAGAATCAGACAGGATTTGTATCAATGAATATGCACAGTGTTCACATAGACTGCTCAGATGGTTTGGTCACTCAGTCGTTTGAACACACTGTCACTGATCATTGGGAAAAGAAATTGTACACAATGGAGAATTTCAGCTCTGCAGTTTTTTTAATATTCTTTTATTTGTAGAGCAAAAAATATACTACAGTGCCAGATATCTCTCTGAGAGTGACAATTAATTACTGCTTTGACATATCTCTTCTTTCTAGAGTGTCAAAATATTTTCAGTTTCATTAGAACTAAACCATCATTCAAAATGCTCTTGTGGTGAGAACTTGATTGTATGCAGTATCAGAGAAGCTCTTACTATGCAGAAAAATATGTCCATCAAAAGTTATGCAATTTTTTTCCTGTCCTGTTACACTGGATTTTTTTTAATCTGCCCAGGCATTCACATAGTAGCCTTTACATATCCTGTGGATATAAATTTTTACTATTTTTCATAAACCTCTTTACTTGCAAGAACAATAAAAATCTCGCTCGCGGGGTTTATTTTAGTTAAGTCCAGGAGTACCTCGATGCATTTTCCTTGTAAAATATGTAAATGCAATCTGTTGCTTGCTGATACAAGACACAGACATCATAGCAAGTGTGTGGCCATGGTGCAAGAGACTTACAGGCTCTCAATCACTATGAAGTAAACCAGGTTAACTCAGTCATCAGTGAAGGGGCGTTAGGCGAACACTGGTACTCCTTATGGTGAGGACAGCCTAGAAGTGAGCACAAAGCTGCTGCTTACAGCCCCCCTGTGTTGATGCTGTGCCAACAACCACCCTTGCACGAATGACGCTGCATAATACTTTGGCAGTAAGCTGGGTCAAGGATTAAGGTTTGTGTGGAGCAATGTTACGCAAAGATCTGTAAAACAAAGGCCACTTCCTCGTAGCAGGCCTGGTCTGTGCAGCAGTCGGGGCAAGCAGGCGTTGACCTGGAGTGATAAGCATGAGTTGCACAGACCTGTGTGTGCTGGGTGCCCACCAGTGTGGAGCTTACTGAACTGAGGCTACTAGAGCTCTTTATTGGGTTGATAGATGCATTTTGATGCATGTAAGTAGCTAACTCCACGCAGGATTATATGGACCATGAAAGTCTACTAAGGAGATGTGTCTCTGCAGGTGTCATGGTATTTAAAATTTGCAGTTCCTTAAGAGGTGTGGATTATATTAGGTTTTGAGTTGAGCCATAACCAAACCTCAGGGAAGAATCTGGACTCTTGTTTCCAAATGAAAAGATGGGTTCTCATTGCTCATGGTGTAGTACTACCACTTTTATTACCATATAACTGCATATTTGCCTTGAAAAACTATAGCAGGAATAAAACAAAAGAGAGTGAGAGAGAGGCTTTCACTAAAAATAACTAAAATTTTTTCCCCACTAAGCAATAGATAATTTTCTTCGGAGTCTATTACGTTGTAAAGCTTGATTCTCCATTTCATTATATTGTTTTTATGCCCATGTAGCTCTGTTTAAGCATCCAGTGGAGTTACATCAGCATAAAGCTGGTATAATGGAGTGGAGAATCCAGCCTGTAGTGTACCATAGCCCTGCAGTATGAGTTACTGAAGATATGGTAAGCACACACTTCAGTAGATAAGCTCTTTTCACCTGGCAATGTCTCTGTGCCTTTTTTTTGGTTTATAATCAGACTTTTCTGAGTTGCATTTACAAAGGTACTCAGGTTTTATTTTGGGGAGTAGTGTGACTGTTGTAATATGCTATTTATTTTTCAATTTGTGGTATTAACATTGTTTTAGTAGTTTTATGCAGTCACACTAAGAACAAGGTAGAGGTCTTGTACTTGCATGGTTAGGAAGCTCATTTAAAATGTTCCAGAGGCTGGAGTCCACCTGGCCATTTGTCTAAGGTTGTGATGTACTGTAACAGTTTAATATCTGATATCTGGGGGACTATGCTGTGCATTTGCTGGCCAATGGGCTCAGTATTCAGATAGGTCTTTTCCAACTCAAACATCTGACTGTGTGGCTTATTGCAACAGAAAATTGCTGCCTTGATAATGCTTGGTAATACTCTTACATTATGTGAGCCCCAGGATACTATTTATGAATCTAACTTTTTCAGTACTGCCCGCAGGCATGAGGCATGAGCAAATGGTGTTTATTGCAGTGCAAATAGGATCTTGCTCTTGTGCAGATTCTGTTTGGAAGCTTGCATATTCCTCCACAGAATGGGAACCATATGGATTTTTTTTTCTACTTTTTGGCAGGGAAATAGCGACCAGACACTGCAGATAATGCAGTCCCCAAATGCAAAGGGAGGGTTGATGTAGCAGGGGAGTATGTGCTTTGTCTGTTAAGCAACAGAAACTGTTGTTAAAATGCTGCCTCTGTGTGTCTGATGATGTACTGGAAATGTGTTTCTTTTCAACATCTCTTAAAATGTTTTCTTTTGAGCCCTTCTTTATAAACCCCTGTTCAGGAACATCAAGGAGCATCTTTTTGCCTCCTAGGGAGGAGTTTCCCCTGTACTCATGGCCATGCTGAAAAAGTCCATTTTTAATACAAGGGTGATGTCCATTTTGCCTTGCCCTTGCCACCTGCACGCTTGTGCTTCTATCATTGCAATTGCAGCTGAGGAGCAAGTGTCTTATGTCTGCAAAAAAACCCCCAGCAAACCATGGACCAATGTGAAGATGCAAACGGCATTTGCAGAAAATGCAGCTGAGCCTTTTGGAGAGCTCTCCTTGGAGCTCACAGGTCAACTATCACAATGTCTACAGCTCTCAAAATACCTTACTAGATACTGTGCATTTTAATGCCAGGGAACTTGGAGGCATAATTTAATATATCTAAAATGAGTCAAAGACAGCATAACTCTCTTTCCACTCTGCTTTCTGATGTAGATATTCTGATGACTGAGAATCTTGTGTTCCCTTGAATGAACTTACAACATGCATCTTTCACCTCATTTAACCTCTCCCTGAGCCTAAACAAAAAAAAAGGCAAAGCCTAAGACTTGAATATAGCAAGGTCAGCAGCTGCAGATATTGTTGGCATGCTGTAGGGTTTACACCAGAACAGGCCACTATTGCATTTTTGTTCCCCTTGTCTTTTGTTAGATCTCCAGCATGTCACTTATGCCAATTATATACATATTTGCCTATTTGTGTGTAAAGGGAATTTAGGGAGGTGCCTCCGAGTCCCATGGGTGAGAACTGTTGAGCTCTCTTTCCCAATGGGCCCTGTCATGGCAGTGCATGCCTCCAGCACTGTGGTAAGTTGAGCATCCCATACCCGAGGGTTGCTCTGCTTGGGTCTATCAACAGCAAGGACATCCCTATCCTCACCGTACCACTGTATTTCATGTGCGGCAGAGATCCACATCCTTTATTTTTAGATACCTTTGGCCACAAATGGCACTGTGGGAAGAAGACAAGTCTTTGTCTCTTGGTGTGAGAGATTCCCGATTGCAAAATGTTTGCCCTACAGCCTGTCACAGTGAATCAGATTGTTAAGCTTGATTTACTATTATTATTAAAATTAAAATATATGAAGTGGATTTTCTCACATTGTCATTTGCAGTATCAGATTTTCTTCCTTTCTCTTCCTTGATGCCTTAGTGCATGAATTTTCACAATATAGCTGAGTATCCTGGTAGTATGTTTTATTTGATGCTTATTTGAGAGCATTCCAAATGACAATAGATAAATGGTACTGGCAGAGGGGTTGGAAGGGCTGTATTTTTCACATTACCATAGTGTATATTCTACAAGCTTATGTACTATTCAGATAACTGCATCTCTAAGCTGAAACTGAAATGGCAAGCTGACTGTCAAGTTCTTGGCTTAGCACACGTTTTCTATAAATTTGTTGGTATTTGCTGGGATTTATTGGAGAGTTGATTCCAAAGAGTCAGCACTGCTTCCAAATGGAAAGTTGTTTCTCCCCTATACTTGTTTTTGTCCAAGCAATTCATATGTGGTATGAGTATGAACCCAACATCAGTGCCAGGCTGATGAATGAAATGAGAACAGAATGAACAAAAATATGTGGTTTTCTCAAAAGAGTTTTGGTTTTGTATTACCTTTTAGTTTAAGAGGTTTATAGGTATTTCTATACATTATACATTTTACCTGTAGAGTAAATTCTGTCAGTCTGCCATTGACGGTTTTCATTTGCTGCACACGGCATTTCGTAGTTCATCCACTTAGCAACAGCATAGTCCAAGTGATTTCTGGTTAATATTGACCAGGGAGAAGACCCCTGTAGAGGACTTAGATAATATGCATCGTGCTAATGCCATATATGGACCTGGCCAGTGGTGTAAAAATCCTTCCTACCCCAATGTTGTGTGAACTTAATGTTTGATATAAGCAATGGGATAGAAACGCCTCTAAGTTCTCATAATGGGATATATATAAAATCAGGCAAAGGCACAGTTTTAAAATAGTCTCTGTGCAAGCATTGTAAGGGCAGATAAATGGTCCTAAAATAGCATTATATTTCTATTAAACAAGAAATCACTCAGACGCCACCTGCTGCTTTTGGCATTTTAAAATCTGATTTGGAATAGAGAGAACAAATGATTGCTTCTCTGTCTCCCTCTCCCTTCCTAACTTCGAATGTTTCCGCCCAACCTTCAAAGAGAGCAGCCTGTTTTTCCAAGGCTATTAGTTGAAGTCAGTGGTTATTTAACCTACATCCACAATGAATGCATCCAGTCTGAACTAGACTGATTAGTACTAAATCTGTGATGCCAGGGAGATCAGGAAATAGAGCACTTGTTTAAACACCAACAATGATTTTTTTGGTTGTTGTTGCATAGCTCTCAGGAAAGCTACTGTTGATTGCCTCAGAGTGGGGAGGAAAAAAATATAAAAAGAGAGGGAATGTAATCCACTTCACTGTGCAGAATCTTCTATTACTCATTGGTGCATGCTGTATGAGAAGGATCTACGTGAGGTTTAGATCAGACAAGAAAATGAGTGTTTCTGTCTGAGTCCAAAATATCATCATTTTGACAACTGGAAGACCACAAACATTCTAATTTTTTTAAGCAATTTTATTGTTCTGGCTTGCAATTAAAAGTGAAAAAAGGGCAAATGCAAAAATTTTTACAGGCACACATATATTAAATACACAATCCAGCAATAGTGATATTTTCCAAGTGATAATTTTATCAATAATCATTAACCGGCAGGGAAGGAGAAAGAATATAATATTTATTACCATTGAGCAAGAGATAGTGCAACTTCTGTTCATAGTATGCAACAGTGGAAATAAAACCAACTCAGTCTCAGATTTTCAGTGCTGCCTGGGGCATTTAGGCTCATAATTCTTCTTACATTTCACCAGAAGAGTTTTTTGCTCTCTGCCTAGATGAATATAAAAATTTCAGCCAGAGTTTTTGTAGCCACCCCTTAATAAAATAATTCAGGCATGTATATAGAATGTGTTATTCTCAGCACTGAAGCATTAAGATCTGAAAACAGTACAGCATGTAAAATTGAAATCAGTAATATTGTCTTCAATATCGCATAAGAAATTTCCTTTCAATAGCTAGCACTGTGGAAAATCAGCTGTCTTTGCATTTCAGATAATTACTTCTTATATCGTGAAGTTCTGTATTTGTGCTAGTTGAAGTGAAAAAAATATGCTTTGTGTAAATATTCTTCCTCCTTTCCATTTTAAAGATCTGCTCAATGGAGTCATCACATCTTCTGTATTGTGCTTTTGGAAATAGATGGACATAAATTACCTGTGTAGACTCTTTTTGTCTTTGCCTGGGAGGCAGTGAATTTGTCAGAGCCTAAGCAGTCAAAAGGTTCAAAAAGTCTCCCTTTTGTTGTTTGTTTCAGATTTTATTCCTCACCGTACAGTATTCCAACAAACCGCATGATTCCACAGACATCAATCACGCCATTCATTGCTGCTTCCCCTGTCTCTACATATCAGGTACGTCAGATTTGCGCTTGTCTACTATTTTTCCCAGTTAATTATGTTTTGGATGTGGATGAAGGCAGAGTGTACACCATAGAAAATTGTGTGGGTGCTTCCGCTCCTAAGTCACACGTTAAACAAAGGTCTTTCTAGTAGTATTCAGGTATCACTGGGTATAGAGTTTTAAGTGTTTCCTGCATTCTTTATAGTAGTAATGAAAACTACCATAATTTTTGATTTCAGTCAGCTGCTCCAGAAAACAGCATTTTGCTTAATTTACAGTTGGCAATACTAGAAGCTTATCATTCTGATTGAAATGTTTTCTCAGTTTGGCTCCCCTTCGTTAACCCAAATTTTTTAACTGTTTTTTTATCATTTATGTTGACTGCATTGTATTTTGACCTTTCGACATGAGCTGTATTTGCTCCAGTAACAGCATCCTTTAAAAGTGTGCATTTTTATCCAATAATTCCTGACAAAAAAAATTACTTGAGGATAACTTGTAGTTCAGAATTTTTCTTTTCGGCATACCCCTCGCAGATTTCCGCTGGGAAATTATTGTCTTGCTTTGGCTTTCTGAGGTGGAAGTCAAAACCAGGTTGTATAGTTTTATTTTTAGCCATTCTCTGGGAACATATCACTTCACAGAAGCTGGTCATTGGCTATACCTTTGCCAATTTTAGTTATTTCTG
>JAYRBT010000082.1:40367279-40417077 GCA_036023395.1 Myiotriccus ornatus
TTAGCCATTCTCTGGGAACATATCACTTCACAGAAGCTGGTCATTGGCTATACCTTTGCCAATTTTAGTTATTTCTGTCCTATGGCATCAGTGCTTTTCCAGTCCTGAGTCTTATCTGAAATAAGCAATCCAAACTTGCAGAACTGCAAGGTGGGTTGTTCTTAATGTTTGGGTTGGTTTTGGGGAGGTGGGAGTTTTGTATGGTACTGCTTACAGGTAATTCTGGGAGGTTACCGTGCTTTCAACTTGATCTTCGAAGACAAATGAGTTTTGTAATTTTCTTCGACTTTTGTGTTATTTTATTTTAGATGGCTATGTAACACTTGCCAAACCAAAGTTGTTTTGATGAGGTAAATTCAGTAAATTTCAGTAAGTGGCAACACCAAAGAAGTGCCAGTGCCAGAGGCATATGAATGCAGCTCAAATGCACTTTTCTTGATAGCAAAGCTGGCTTAAGAGTCATACTTCCTCAATTTTATTCAGGCAACTGAATTCTGGCCACACAGCTACCTATTCCCATCACTGCTGCACAGTTCACATTTGCTCCCTTTTTTCATTCTGGTTTGAACCATTGCATCCATGTGCGGTTTGATGCATTTGCACCAAAAACATTCATTTTTATTTTTTTAACCCATATCATTCTCCTCAGATAGTTTGCAGTGTAAGCCCAAAGGCATTTGCCCTGGCACAGAGAAGAAACTGGAATGGTGCAAGAGTGGTAGCAATGAGCTGTGGCAGCTCTAGTGTAGTTTAACTCATGGGGATTCACAACATAAAATGGTGTCGTAGAGGTGTGTTTGCACGTGCATCTGCTGAGTTTCGTTCTAAAAATGTTTTGAGGAACTTGCTTTTCAAGAAAAAATATACTTTATCAATGTATACAAATGTTGAAGCACACAGTAATACAAATAATACCACTTGCTTCATGAACAAAATCACAGGGCATCTGGAGAAGTGGGGTCTTGTGGCTTTCTCCTTTTTATCCATGGTCATGTTCTGTCTGAGTTGTTACATGCCCATCTCTGTGAGCTTGGGAATAGCAAGTGGGGTGCCCACTGATGTCTGTAGCACAGCTACATTTTTTGTTTATTTGTTGCGTGTTATGCTGCCCAGACTGATCCAAAAGGAGAGGAAGATACACAATTCTTGGGGCTCGGTCTGAGTTACTGATAACATGTGAACCATTCACAAAGAGCACAGGAGGGAGTTATGGCTCAGAGATGGCACAACAAATATGCAAACACTCTGTAATGCTTGTAGTTGTTAGTAAAATTGTTCTATCCTTGGAATGTGTTACATGTCAGTCATAAGGCAGAACAACAAAGAAGGACTTCAGTGAGGCATATGGAGTTCTGGTGGGAATAGACCCCAAGATGCCCAAGCTAAGAATGATCCTGGAGTGGAGAGACTTCTTCAGCTAGCTTTGCCATGAGAGCTTTCAATTAGAATAAGTTTCAAAAACTGAATTAGATCTGCAGCTCTTACTGAAAACAAAATAAATCATTCTGGGATCTCTGAAAATGTTATACCTCTAAAAGTTCATACAGGTACTTTTATGAATAAACCTTGAACACGTTATGTCTCCTGCTCTGTCAGTCGGATGACATGTTCATGATTATAGTGATAGATGAAAGAAAACAATACAAATGAAAAAAAATAGGACAATATGGAATGTTGCAGACTGCATTATGAGATACAGTTGTGTGGATCACAGAAGTGGTGCAATCATTCAGACTTTTGACTTTAGTAGAAAACATCAAATGAAATTTGAAAGGCTTTTTTCTTTGTCAATAACTTTATGAAGCATCAATTAATTTTGTGTTGAGTTACACGATTTAAGTCTTCTGTCAAAATTAGCACCACAGTTGTAATACAGAGAATATTTTCAAGTAAATCTTTGAGTTAAGTTTTAAACTTTTCTGTGCTAATTATAAGTATTTGATATGCAGGTCCAGAGTACTTCATGGATGCCTCATCCGCCATATGTTATGCAACCAACAGTAAGTGGATACTTGGTTATATCCAGCTAAAAGTGCTTACACTGTAGCCTCGCTCTGCTTGTCCAGCCTCGTTAAAGTCCTGGGTCATGTAAGAGAGCCAGCTGCTCCCTGTGACAAGAGCCCTCTGCTGTAAAGATTCTGTTCCTTTAAGGAGCACCATTTGATTTGGTGGAAAGAAGAGAATGGGTGATATGTTATCTAATGGCCTTGATTACGAGAGACTAACCAGTTCTGAAGTGTTGCTTCTGAAGCTCTGCTTCTAGGACTACAAGAGAGATAACTGCATTCCTGCATACTTTGAATTGCCAGGATCAACACATTACCCTTCCCTTAAATGCTTATCCATCAAAAGCTTCCTGTGTAGTTTTATATGAAGGAACCTCAGTGCCTCACTAGTGCATTTCAGCATAGTGGGAAAGGGTGAAGCACAACTCTTCTGAGACAGTCTCTACCAAATATGAATCTGCATTATGATTTGACCAGTCAACTCTTTTTTTTTTTCCCCCTGAGTAAATTCCCATCTCTATCAATTTATAACTACTGCTTAAAGCTGCATTATACTTCTAACCAACATTCATTAGAAGTATTACAACTGACTTTTTGTCTTCTTCAATGAAGAGTTTTGGTCACTTTGTCCAAACATTAGCGATCCACCAGAAGCAATCACCATACTGAATTCCACTGTATACAAATTGCTATAGTTCCATTTCCTACCTTTAATCAGTTTTTCAGGTGTGGATCCACTTAAGAGTGTCATTAATCAAAATTTAAATATGTGCTTCACGTACACATCAATAGATTGATTTATATGAGGAGAGTAAAATTAAAATTAATTTCTATACTTTAGGATTATTTGTTATACACGTTTGGGTTCAAATATTATGACTTCACAATAGAGTAACTTCTGGTGAGAGTTTGCTATACAACAACATGAATATAATTACACTATGTATAAATTTAGTAGCACAGGACTCTCATTGGAATTTGAAGCCCCCTTTCACTTCCCTTAACTCTTTGGAGGCAAGTTCTTCGGTTTTCTCTCACCAAGCAATGACTATGGCGTGGGACTGACTGTCTCCAGGATGCCCAATTCCTACCTCTGCAATACTGCACCTCTCTGCAGCCCTAGGGGAAACTCCCATCTCAATGAAGTAAAGCTGCTACTGTGTTCCTTGTAGGGAGACAAACAAATTCCCAGTTACAAATCAGTCCTGTACTCTAATATTTGTATTTAATTTGCAGGCCACAAGAAATCTTAGATGTCTAAATATGATGAGTTATGAGACTCATGGAAGTCTCTGATCCTTGCAGAAATACTCACTTTCTAAAAGAAAAAACCTAAGCGCTTTACCAATCCCAGTTTTTATGTATACGTGTGTTTGAGTTTTATTTAACAATATTCAGCAAAGCATTTTTCTGCAGTACTAGAAGAGGCTTTTTGGTGTGGTTATCAAATGTATTTACCCCTTGCTGAGGACATGAAAAGAAAACTATCTTTTATAGTGAGTGGCACCCTCACTATTCCAAGTTAAATTCATGTTCATTGTCAGCCAGAGAGTCATGTCAGAAAAAGGATGTGTGCTTCTAGGTGGAAAAGCAGAGGGGCAGTGGGTAAGTGGTGTAACATTTCAGTTCCAGTGTCATTGATGTTGTGGAAACACTTGCATGGTTTTCCGTAGCAATCCTGGTCTCTTCACCAAAAGATTTTTCCCTGGTATTTCCCAAGACTATGTTCTTAGGTAAGTGGACATGAGGCATTTAGTACTGAAGAAGTATAAAAGCAAAAAGGCAGAACTACCATTCCCCAGGTTTCATTCAGAGATGAATTCTTTATTAGAAATGTCTGAAAAATTGTTAGAGTATTACCACACAGAGGACTCACGAGGCTTCAGAATTAATGGTCTATTTTAAAAGAAAATAAAGAATGCGTTTCCATTTTAAGTTCACTGTAGTTTCGTGCCTAACTATAGACTCTATTCTAGGAAACTCCATCGCTTAAAAAATAAAATGAAGAAAAGATTACAATACAGTTGGCAGAATTTAAGACATGAGTTTTGTTAACCCCGTGAGCTGATGAAATTGGGAATTTTCTAATTTGGTTAGTTGTTTTTTCTTCTTGTAACTTAATTTTCCACGTTATTGTCTAAATTGCCACCACTTTACTTCATAATATTTTATAAGGTGATTGATTGTGGCACGTGATGTCCCCCTGGAAACCACTGCAGAAAAATATTACATTCCTCTTGCCCCAGGACGGAGAACATTTTGTTAAGCCTGTATTATTCCTTGTGAGTAGAGATGAACTCATACAGAAAGCACAATTTGAATTGCTCTAACACTGGTGGTTAATTCTTTGTTTTGATTATAAGTATCCACTAAATCATGTTACTAGATGATTAGCTTTTCATTTCCGACAGAAAGTCCAACTTCATATTTATGTATAATTTAACATCACGTGCTGTCCCTCATGGCAGAAAAATAGGCAGAACCATGCTGTAGAGTAGACAAAGGAGGGTTTTCATTCTGTGTCCTGTGCACACATGGGGCAGTCTTATCCTAGACAGGACAGCTTGCCCACGGAGGGAAGAGCTGTGCCTCACAGTGCTACCATCCTGTGCCTGCCTGCCTCTTCTCTGCCTGCCCACCTCATCTCCCTTTCCACCCCCCTCCCCATGCAGTAAATACCAAGTCCTTTCTTCAGTGATATTCCTGTAACAGGATGGCCTGCCAGATATGTCGCTCCTTTATGTATATCAGTTTCAGCCACGTTTTCCTGATGTGTGCATGTGTGCATTCTGTATCCATTTACTTGGTGGATTAAAAACTCCACTATAGTAAAATATTATATCTCCAGTTCTTTCTGTAGCTTTTTAACTACAACCACATAAGCCTCTGACCCTAACAAACAAAAATGACATGTATATTAACTGGAAAATATTTGTGTATATTGCTTTCCATTCCCCAGCCTTCTTTGTCTTCTTACTTTTGTGATCCCTTAAAAACAGATAACCAAAATGTCATTCTCTGAGAAAATAACAGTCAGAAAATTTTTGTTCTAGTGGGAGAAAGTGGGATGGACAGTCAAGGATCTGCAGGTATAGAATTGATATTGTAGGTTGATGCCAATACAGTTTAAAGGGGGTTTATTTTTTGTTATCAGTGATTTTTGCTGATCTTATGCTAAGAGCCATGGCAAAATAATATCAGATAGGTTGAGGTAGTATTCCTTTTTCTGAATAAATAGTATTAAAAATAAACTTCTGCCGGGATAGTAGGGTCACACATGAAAACTTGTCACATCTTTGTGCTTGCACAACCTTCAGAGCTTTGGAAAACAGGATTCCTGAATCATGTGGATGTGATGAAAAATTTACCTTGAGGCTCATGTGTGACTCAGACACTTCTGAAAAATGTACCCTTTGTAAACTGAACCTTTACCACTTTTCCCCATATTGACTGTACTGTGTCCAAGTAAGAATAACTAAAATTTGCCAGTTCTGTAGCTTTGCTATGTGCCCTGGTCACTCTCCATAGCTGTAATGGAAGACAAGCTCCAAAAGAGCTATAGCCGTGTGGGTTTGGATTAAAACTGGCATAACATTTAAAGCACTGATGGCAGTCTGGGCTCCGTTTAGTTAACTGTAGCTTTCAAAGTTCAGTACTCACTCTTCCCTACTTGAAACAAGTTTTGTATTTCATTACTGCCTCAGGATAAGGATAGATGGATAGTGATGACAGAATCAGAACATAAATAGGATAAGAGTTATTCTGGGGATTAAAACATTTGCCGTATTATTGTGTTTTTCCTGTAGTCCCTGAAGGCTGTCTGACAGTCCAGGGGTTACTTTAAAAAAATATGTGTTTATATTAAATTCCCATGTAGACAATCTCATTTTTTTCTAACAAAGACATTTGAGTAAAATGTTTTGATTCAAATCATTTTTACAAAAAATACATGTAGTCTTCCTCTTTAAAGGCAATTTTTTTTTTGGTGAACCAACAGAAATATCCTACCCTAATACTCAATGTACACAATGGTTTTACACTTACCCTCTTTTATTTGCAAGTGAAACTGTGTGACCATAAGTAATCACTGGGTATGCACAGATAGATGTTCCTGTCAGTCTGGAATAGTTTCTACATAATAGCTGGAGTATGTCAGGGGAGCATAAAGGGTGCAAGCAGATAGCATATGGAAGAAGCTACCACTGATAATGATAGAGGGTGCTGGGGAGAACTTATCTTCTGAATGTTTCTCAAGCCCTTACAGCCCTTTTAGAAAGGTCAATGTCTTAAAAAACACCCTTATTATTTTTTTCTGTCTTCCTTCCTGTGGCCCATGGCTGAATGAAATCTGTCTTTAAAAGCAAAAATATAAACGTTTCATAAACAGTGTCAAACCCCTACTTTGGTGAGGGCTAAGTAAGGACTCCAAATTCTTGCCTTTTTATTGTTGTGCATGAATGTAGCATAAAAGGTACAAATTGTTCAACTGAAATATATCAGTTTTCATTTTCTCACTAGTGACCCTGCTTTTTTGGATAATAACCAAAATACCACAGCAGTTTCAGTGTTTTGATTCCTACACTCTGGAACAAAGAAGTTCCTTGTGCTCCAATCCACATCCCTCTCCCAAGACGGCTTTCCCTGCCTCACATTTATTCCTCTACCTCTTTAGTAAACAGAGACAGGAGTCAATCTTGAGTTTGCCTGTTTGAGTTTATAGGAAATAAAGGATGTCCTTTGCAGACAGTTGAGTCCTGCTTCCAAGATGAAATGTGAGAATTCGGCTAGCTGGTATAAAAAGTAAACAGGAAATAATCCTTAGAAATTGGAATCTCCAGCTAGTCTTTTAACTTTTAACTGTGTGTTTTTAAGAGATCCTTTGAACATGAACTTACTTGAACTTTTAAGGCTAAAGTGTTTAGAGGTTGAAATAACTAACCAAATACCAATGCCAAAGTTCTGCTGAACAGTTTTAATTCCAGTGTTTCCCGAGGCAGAAAATCGAGGACTGCCAATTCTGTAACTGATAATCAAGACAGTAATTGGCAATGTTCCTTTGGGGCAGGCAGGCTCACATGAGGTCATTTCTGCCTCCCTCTCACCCAGCACCCACTCTAATATAGATGTTATATCAGTGCTGCTAAGTGGGTAATTTCAGACTCAGCTGAGCACGTGCTGACCTTCTTTAGTGCCAGGTGGTTTTGTGTTGAGGAGAGCACCTAGGACAGAAAAGCGGTGCCCAAGCTCAACCAACTCATACCTTTAAAAATAGGTGTAAACAAGTCACCCAAGTTACATCTACTCAAGTGTAGCAGTTTGTACGTTTGATTATACAGTGCTCCTGGAATTATGTCAAAGAATTGCTGCAGTCATTCATTCTACTGTTGTAGAAATTAATATGAATGCCAGGAAAAGATATATTTAAATTAGATTTCCAACCTTTCTTGACGCTCTACTTGAGCTTCCTAGTGAAAATGAGCGGTTTTTGTGATGGCAGCAAGACACACCACATATGGATTCACTTAGAAAACATGGATGGGAGAACTGCAAGTGTTTCCTGTAGACAAGCCTGGGCATTTGAGGAACTTGTGCTGTGCTGTTTTATCCTGAAAAAGCTTAAGAGCTCTAGCAAAATTTTCTCTTCTTTCAAATATTCTGCAGATAGTGTGAATACTAACTAAATGGATAAAACATCAATCTAAGATTTTTGTTTAAAGACATCTACATTAGTGGAAAAAACATATGTCTGTGATTCATAAAAATCTATAAAAGTTAATGGAAAAGATATTTGGAAGACATCTGACACTAAATTTGAAAGGTACCCCAGAGACTTTGAAGCCAGGAAATTCTGGTGGAGGTTATAGAATATTGATCTCTTTTTAACAGGAAAGATGCAACCTTACCCCTCAACCTTCATTGTCAAGAAAAATCATGACACAACAGCTGTTTAAAAGTGGTTTTATCAAAGAGGACTATTCTCTTTTAAGATAATTACTAATCAATAGACAATAGAGTATCTTCTGTGGGAGAATGTAGTGCATTTGAAAAAAAACAGTCTCTGATTTTTTACAAAGCCTTCATTCTGCTTTAACTTTTCCAACTCATGTACATCACCTAAGAATGTTACTAATACTTTATTTTATATAATTTATGTAATATCTCTGGTTTCAAGTAGATCTGCATTTATGTCAAGTTTTAAATTTACACAAAGTCAAAACCTTAAAACACAAATTGTAAAATTCATGTCATGTTTGCCATTTTGAGCAAAAATTCCTCATTTGTTGATCCCTGGTCAAGTTAGGTATTGTCCTGGTGGTCGATTAATAAGTAGGCATAATGTGATAGGATCAGGAAAGAGTGATGGACTGCGTAAGCACATGGTATTAATTATAAGCCAAGAGTTAGATTAATAAGTGTGCAGAAAGTAATGGACTCAGTGGAGTGGTGAATTAGGTAAGCATGTGATTTCTCAGGTGACTTCTCAGTTTAGCTTATCGTCTGCTATGCAGGCTTAAGCAAATTAGATGATATGCATGTAATAAGTGGGACACAAGCCTGCTTGTGACAAATTTACAAACTTGCAAGTTCTGTGATGGTGGAGGGAAAGGCAAAAATTTTCATCTGCCACAAGCAGTAAAAAGCTTTGAATATGCTCTGTGGTCTGGGAGCACAGAGATTCCACACTAGCTGGTGAAAAGGCTGGGAATGATCTGTGGGTGCCCTTCCCATGATGGAGATGTGGTTCTCGTTTCCATAGTGCAGTTAAGAATACAAGATGCTACTGCAAGACAGTTCTCCAGCAGAAAGGGACCCGGATCTCCCTGTTGCTTCCCAAACCCCATCCCTACACTGCAGAAAATCACCATTTCTATCACAGATGAGACTTTGGGCAGCTTTGGAGAAGGAAACAGCCCTGGAACCCAGAATAGCATTATTGAGGAAAAGGCTGTGTTTTACTGCAAGAGTAATGTCAGGGCAGCAGCCCTGTAACTGCGATAACTCCAAAATAGGAGTTATAAAGACTGTCACAACCTGTCAAAGTTGTAAAGGTGAATTCCTGATAGTGAAAGATCAAGTCAAGTTTTAGGCTATTGGCAAGATGTCCTTTTATATACAACTGAGTAGAAAAGGAGCTCTGTAAGGACCAAGGTATAATCTTGCAAAGTTAACTATGGTATTATTATTTTTTAAAATATGGTGTTCATATGGGATTTTGTCTCAGAGGCTTCAACTGGTTTTAGAATAAAATTCCAAATGGAAATCATGCTTACTTGTTCAGCTGTAAGTGTATTTTATAGCTTTATTTATCCTTGCTGCAGCTCCTTTTTGACCTAAGCCTGCCTTTCCTCACCCTGGTTTCAAAGAGTAAACATGGGCTTATAGCACTTAGTGACAGATACTTTTTCATCTGCCACTGATCATTTTTTTGACCTTGGAGAAAATGTCTTTCTCCTAGGCTGTTTCATATTTGTCTTTTTTTAATCCCAATCTATTTAGTTTATTAAACTGTCATAGCACTAAATAGTTTCTAGTAGATGTTTGTGAGAAGTCTGGTGAAACAAGGCTCTATCTTGACTGATATCTCTAAACACATCCTCATGATGACACTACTGAGGTTTTCATGTTAGATTTGATTTTTACCATTATAAATCAAGAATTAACTTGACTTAAGAAAATTGAATTGCATAGGTGTGAAACACTGAGAATTAGAAGAGAATCATGCCTGCAGCAATAAGTTGATGAAGGAGACTCTGGCACCTTCTTAATCCTCTAGAACAAAAGCACTTCCATAAATTACCATTATGTTATGCAAACAGTATTCAAGGACCAATTTACATAAGTAGGGGAAACTAGCTAATCTATATATTACTTATGATTGCATCATGATTTATTTAGTGCAGGAGTTGTGTAAAAAATTATAATTATGTACTCTAAGGACTTAGTGACCAGTTTATAAGACTCAAAATTCCTGTATCCAGGAACCATGCTATATAATCCCTTGCAAAACCTGATTAAATACTTTGATTTTATGCCTCTTGATAATCCTATCAGGACATTTGTTTCCAAATACCTTTGCTCTGAGGCTTAGCACTGCATTTTTTAATTTCCAGCCTATAGGTGCTCCTATTCATTTTGTCTCCATCTATTCTTGGTCAAACATTCTTTCCTACTTTCACTATCTCTTGTCCCTTCTCCATGCTCACCACAGTAATTTATAGACAAAACTTTTGTCTACATTTTCATTTCCTAGGCTGTGTTAACATCACTGCATTTGTAGTAATTTAGGGATTTTGTACCTCTCATTACAACAATGACCCTTGTTTGGATCTATTCCACTTTGAATTCATTTTTCTAGGACAGCCAGTGCTCACAGTTTTCCAACTTTTTTGTGCAAATAGCATTAATATTTCCTTCTCTTCTATGGGACAGCTTTGCTGCATTGTAAAATGATACTTTTTTTTCCCTTTTGCTCATGACTGATAGTGCAGTAATCCTGTAATTCACTGATATACCAAAGTTTTCTCCTTCTTTCAGTTTCCAGCAGATACTCCTACGTGATAAAGGAAACCACATATTAGTGCAATTGTCTTCATGAATTTACGCCTTGCTCTGTGTGATCCAGTCCTTTCCTGTATGGTAGTTCATTCTGCCACTTTATTAAATGTACCTTACAACTTCACAATTTCCCCAAATCTTATTATTTAAGGGCATTGTTAGAAACATTGGATGGGAACAGACCTTATGGTGATTTTAGTGACCCTCCCACTGAAGCAATATAGCTTGTATTTTAGCACAACCTGTTATCATTTCCTCTTTAGTTAATCCTTTGTCAGCCCCAAAGTTTAGTGATTTCTGGTTAGCACTGCTTGAAATACTTTTATTAACCTTCAGAGAGTTTAGATCTGCTGCATGTCCTTTGTCTAGAAAATAGGTCATTTTATTTTAAAAAACAAGGTTAGCTAGCTCTGTCTTTGATTTATCTGTGTTCTATCTTCATTAATATCCTTTAGTACTGGCCACTGGACCTGTGCTTGTATGTGCCAGCTCTGTAATAGAGATGATCCAGTCCTGGTTCCTCATTTCACCTTGAGCTCACTGACTTCTGTGGGGTTTTCATCTCCTTTGACTGTATTCATTTTTCTGCCCAAGTGCTCATTCTCAGAAAGCTGCCTCTGCTGTCTGATATCTATGTGAGAAATTGAGAGTGTCCTTGTCCTGCTGGGGCTACTTCTGAAGTACCTTCAGTGTGTCCCCCATGCTCACTGTATGATGAGCTGAACTCTGGCTTCTCTCCTTGTTTTTCATTTATCTATATGAGAAACCTTTTTTTAGGTGTTTGAATATCATTTGCAAAGTCTCAGATAGACTTTTTGCAAATCTTGCTTCTGGTCTCCAGTTGTATCTTTTTTTTTTTCCTTTTTTTTTTTTCCTCCCTTCTGTATTCCTTCCTAATATACTTATTCTGGTGTCTGAGTAAGTGTCTTGACTAATCAACACCTCCTTGACTGTAACTGTTGAAGAATCTTAATAGCATAATTATTTTAAATTTATTTTTGCAGAGACAGTGCTAACAATTTATTTTTTTATATCGGTGTATAAATGTACATTGTGATTTGACATCCTGGAAGCTAGAAACATCCAAGATATCATAAGTAATAGCTTATTACTGATGTAGTCAGATCTAACAGTATTTGTCATTCAGTTTTTTTACTCTCATAGATAAAATCCTTTCTTTTCAGTTCACATGCCTCTAGAAAGAATGTAATATTGACCTAAGCTTTGCAGTACAGAGGCAAATCATGTGTATCTTTCCTAAACTGATTTCAGTTCCACTGAAGTGGAGTAATTGCTTAATTACAGTTTTCGGCTTGTAACCTTGTGGCCTTGTTTTACTCTCAAACTGGTGTAAATTAGGAGTAAATCCATTCTAAACCCGTGCATTAAACAGTGTTTGCCATAAAGCCTCTTGTTGTGAATCAGTGGTATCTGCCACACTGTTGAGACCAGGGTTTCAACCTCTTTCTTACATGATTGCAAAAACAAATAGTGAAATGTAATAGCACAAACACTGAACATTCTTTGGCTGTTTCATAGTGGATTGATGAAGAATGAGTTGTGTAACACAGTGACAGATCAACAGAGTCTGAAGAATTTTGAAGGAGTGCCAAGTTATTTAGTGAAACCACTACTTTTGGACTACCTGCCAAAGACAGGCATTTCCAGCAGGGTAGATTCTCTTATCAAATGGCCTATTGTTAAAAAGAATTTCACTTCTTTTTACTGTGGTTTAAGTGCAATTTGTTATTTCTTGTTACTGACTACAGCTTCCCGTTAAAGGATGTCTACTGAACAGCCTTTCCCGTTCTGTGCCTTTTAAATAAGCCACCTAGGAGGTTTTGTAATGCCACTGCAGGCCTTATTGCCCAGGAGAGCTCATCTCTAACATTCATCCCAAATCCCAGGTGTAGCCTTTCACCACTGTGCTTTTCTGAGAGAGCAGTGGAGTGGAAGTTATCTTTTCTCTATGCATCACAAACCACACACACACATCCCAAAGCAGGAAGACAACCAGGTTCCTCATTATCAGATGTCTACTTCTGCCTCCTAAAAAGCTGTAGATTCATGGAGAAAAAAACATGTGCAATGTCCTCATCTGTGGCTCAGTCCAGTATAACTTGGATGATTACTTCAACTTCAAGATGAGGATCGCTTCAAGCTGATCTCTGTGGTGGGACAAGAGGACTGGACATGATTCACACAGCACACAGCCTGCTTTCAAATTGCCTTTATACTCTTCCAGTACAACAATCTGTAAATCATTATGCACCCCCTCTTTGCCCAATCCACACAGGATGTGAGTCTGTGTCAGCTCTCAGCTTGATAGCCTTCCTCTTTAGTGCTATCAATGAAAAACTCCTGCTTGCAGCTTTGGAAATTACTAGTCTACTGCCTGCCTCTAGCCAACAGGGTGGGTGTCACATTCACAGATGTCCCACATCTGACAGGGTTGAGGCTAGAGGCATATTTTCTGTGGGCAGGTAGGGGAAGGAACCTGCCATTGTAGAGCTGGTTCATCCACACTGCCACAGCTGCTCCTGGCTAATCCAGAGTTCCAGGGGGCCAGGAGAACAAGCAGTGTTACAGGAAAAGCGTGGTTATATGCATTCCACCACAGACATTTCTTCCTGCTGGCAGACCATGTCATTTTTGTGGAAAGGACAGGATTGCTCTAGATGCACGTATTTTAAATGAGGATGAAGTGTTTGATGCAATGATCATTTCCTGGTGCTTGTCACAGGTCTTACTTCAGGGAGAGGAGGGGGTGGGCATTTGTCAGGAGCATTTTGAGTGTTTCTGATAGACAGGCAGATGTAGCACCCCATCTCCCTGATTTGTGTCTGTGGAAGTAGCAAAGCCGTATTAGCTCCCTCGCTGACTCCCACTCCAAGTTCAGCAGCAAAGCCGCTCATCATGACAGCTAAAGCTGTGACAGGCCACATTTCCCCCAGAAACAACACAGGAATAAGAGGAAAGACCTATGCAATTCCCCTGGTTTAATGCTGCCTTCTACAGAGAGTAACACCTAGTTCACATCTTCAACCTCCACTTGATATCCAATTTGATAACATTTCAACCTAAATCTTCATAGGTGTTCAACACCTTGGGCACATCAACTTAACCAGGACATGACTAAAGAGCCAATTTTAGGCAGCTGGTTAGAGCATGGTGATGGGGGGGAAATGGTCTTTGAAAGGTAGCCTCGGTACTGTTGCTGCTGCTAAGAGTTTTGGCTCAGTTCTCAAATTTGGACTCACACAGCAAACCTACCTTCATACCGTGCCAGTGTTCATCGTAAAGCCAGGTGAGACTTACCTGGAGTAGGTCGCAGGACCTCCATACTAGTTTTGTCCTTTCCTTTGTTTTGCCTTCACTTTCCAGGGTGGCAAAGCAAAACTATTTATCCTTGAGTGACAAAGTTCAGGTTTGGCTATAACCCTGAAAACCATTTCGCTGGGCCTGCACAGGCGATGTGGAGGTCTTTGAGATTATGTATTTTGTACTTCAGTGGGTAGTAACCACAGATGTTTTCACAGGGATAATATAAATGGATCAATGTGTGTAGCTGCCATCTATTCAGAAAAAAAATAATAAAATTGGAGGTGTTTGTGCTGCAAGACAGGTGAGCTCATTACAAAGATTTTTTAATAGAATTTGAGAAGTTTTGAGTACCATAATATAAAAGAACTTTCTTACAAGGGAACTCAGTGTTCAGTTGTGCAAATTTGTCATTCTTCCTAGAGTTCTACATGCCATTCAAATCTGTCTTCCAGATAAAGATCAGTGATGCAGGCCATGGCTCAGAGTGTGGGATGTGGTGATTAGCAGTGATCTGTTTGTGGTGATGTTCACTTGCCTCCACAATATGAAATGTATTTGAATCCTCTCTGAGCTTCTTTTCATCATTTTGTTCAATACACAAGTAAAGGAGCAAGTAGAAGCATGCCATCATGAGTGTTGTTGTGTCGAGTGAAGTAGGAGACTGTGTCTTGCTCTTTCCTTTCATCTTCTTGGCCAAGCTGGGACAATATGTAACTGGGTATTATGCGATATTTATTCTTCTTTTCGCAGCCTAAAAGCTATATTAACTCTTTTCTGCTGGTAAAATTCTGGTGGATAAATACAAGGGATGGAACTCTTTGAAGTTAACAATTCCAATATCCAGTCTAAGTCATAGGCACGTCAGAGGCATTACTTTTGTGTGTTATATGTGCTAAAGGACAATAGTTTTACTCAAATGTGGTGGTTTCCCTCTGAGAAGTATTTTCTCTATTTCAAAGAACACTATCTGTCATTCTGACATGCTCCGAAGTGGAAGCCCAAGCCAAGCAATAGTGAAATCAGCAGAAGGCTAGAATGTATAACAGACAAAGACTAAAAATCCCAAAAGAGTCTTCTGTCAGGCACCTATTTTTAACCTAGGTATCATTGGTTAAGGAGTTGCTGTGAAATCAGTGCACAGTAATGTGAAATTGTTTACCTTTGCTGTGAGCGAGTCCATTTTGCTGACCTCTTAGTTAGGAACTACAGAAAATGTCATGAGCTGCAGCCAGCTGTTCAGGCCTTCTGCATGATCTGCTTAGACCTTGAAGCAGCTGACCCGCAGGTATACCCAAATAGCAGGTGTATAGCAAATACACCTGATCAGAAGTGAAAAGATGAATCACCATCTCTAAAATACAGGACAGTTTCCAGCAAGTTTTAGAATTTTCGCTGCAGAGTTATGGGACTTGGAATGCAACTTCCTAAAAGTGGTGAATCCGTTCTGATGATTGATATAAAGCTGTAATTTTCCTGAAGGTTTTCAAAGGTTTCTGAAATGTTTCTGAAATATTCTAGTAATTGGTGTTGTAAAATATTAAAAATCCTGCCAAGCCGTCTAATTAAATGCAGCCTGGTTGCTTCTCAAAACTGAAATTAACTACTCAGTTTGACATATTGCAAACCCTCTTACATAGGTGGCTAATTGTAGCTCCACAAGGAGTTTTGGTCACCTAGTTTCTCAGTCCAGTGGATCTGCAATTGAATCATTTCCTCTTAATGGGTGACTTGACTAAGTGGTTTGAAAGTAATTAGCAAACACGGTGGACCTGATATTGAAGTGTATGATCAGCATCTTATCAGGAAGTACTTATTTCCTGTGGGAAACTGCAGTTGAACTTCTCAACAAATTCAGAATGCAACTTGTTGCTCCTTCTTCTAAGGAAGCTAATCAAGGAATGGTTGCACCATCCCAGGCATGTTTTGACTTGTGATGAAGTGATCCCAGCTGATTTTAAAGGCATTTTCAGAAAGTCTATTCTTTATTACTGTTGTATGTTTTATTTGGTCACTTCTAAGAAAGCAGTAATTGTCTTCTTACAGACGCAGACTATTTTTTATCCACTAATACATATTAATCTTGGTCCACAGCTGTTAATGGAATATGCTTCCACTCCAGAGCAATTCAGATTGATTTTGTTTCTACTTCAGAAATATATTACAGTAGAGCCACAGTATATAAAAGTGCTCTGTGTGTTGAGATGAGCTAGCCTCACAGTATTTGCAGCTTCTGGTGGGAGCTCAGTACATTTAGAGAAGAAGTGGTGATTGATTGCCTGGTGCCCGGGCTAATTGATATGGCACTGCGTTAGTCAGAAGCTCTCAGCCCCATCAAAATCTCATATGACATTGCCCCTGTGCCTCTTAATATTGACCAGGCAGTTCATATGATGAAAGCAACATGTTTTGGAGGAGACTTCCAGAGCTGAGTGAATCTTTCTTCACATCAGTTGCATTCTTTCCAGAAAGGCTTCCTGCCTGGAGTAGCATTACTCCTCTGCTGGAAATTTTTTTAAAGGATGTTTTCAGGTCTGTTTATTTTTTATGGACTTGGATGCGGCCACTGAGATCCTGTGAGGTAAGAAGAAAGGAATGAGAGTGGTCGCAGATGACACTTGAGCTATTTCCACAGCTGGATGCACACCAGCCAGAGTAGGCGGTCCTCTGCAGATGAATTAGTTCGTTGAAGTACATGATACAAAACATCTGTTACAATGAGAACAAACAAAAACAATGTGCCTTTGAAGACTGTGATTTGTTGGGAGCTGCTTGCAAGGGTGCTGAATGAGGCAGTTGTCAGAAACATATTCAGGCTTGCCCTGGTGTGAACTAAAGCAAAACTACACAATAAGAATACCTAAATTCAATTAGGCAAAAGACCTGCTTTTCCCAAATTTTGTTGTGCCGATTCCTCATACGGCAATAGGGAGGGACAGAACCCTTCTGTACCGAGTATTTTTTATACCCTAGACCACTTTTAATACGGTGGTATAGCTCCAGCTGAGTGGCTGTAAAAACTTAGACACTACACTGGTATAGTAACTGTTATTCTGTCAGTCGTTCCCTGCGCTGCTTTATTACCAGCTGTCTTGAAGTGCAATAGATGTTTTTCATTGTCACTGCCACCTGATGACAAATAAAACCTTCAAAATGCTTTTGCTTGAAGGAGTAGCTCACAGCTCCCAGCCAGTAGACCTTTCCCATCACCCTAATGAGCTGAAGTGATCCAGACGTTCCTACCCCATCTTACTCTTATGAGGCAGCTACTTTGGCTGCCTTTGATTTTTTTCTCACAGTTGAGCTGATGAAGTAGGAATACTGGATATTTATGGAGTAAACAAACATGCTGGGGTGTATAAAGACTGAAAACAAATCAATCAAAGCCAGGTGTTTTTCAGTTATTATAGGGCAGTATTGTTCTCACAGACAGTTTAAAGAAAATGCAGTGCTCCTAACACAGTGTTTTAGCCATGGTAAGAATGATGCAGGTTAGATGCAGGTTAGATGCAGGTATACACCAAAGCACTGGGTCCCTTCTTTTTTTTGTTGTTCTGAAGTGAGCATACTGTCACACAGATTTGATGGATGAGAATCGTATCCTGTATGCATAATAGGTAAAGGTTGCACTACCACAATATGCTCCCAAAAGAGGTTTGGTGCCCAGTTTGTGTGTGCTCAACAGATAGACAGTAGTCGTAAAGAAAAAGAGTAAATAGAAGTCAGTACTTTAGATCAAGCAAGTACTAAGGATATGTGAGTTTGGAACCTGGAAATCCTTTAGTTCTTCTGCTGATGGCCTGTTGTGTCTGCACAAGGCAGCTACATTTTTTTTCAAAGGCTCAACAACTGAAACAGGAGCTCCCAGGGGTCTCATGGATGTCAGATGGGCCACTGGGAGAGGGCCTATTTCCTGGCTCTGCGTCTGTGCTCCAGTGGTGGGTGTCAGGAGAGGTGAGAAGCTGCAGAGGAAACAAAGTTAAATAAGATTCTTGTTTAGTTCATTTGATTCTAGTTTATACTTTCCTGATGAGCAGGGTGTCTGCTTGTATATGTAGTCATAATTTATTATAGCTGTAGAAGACAATTATGTTAATCTTACTTTTATTTCCTAATATTCTTTGATCTCATACACATCAAAGATGTAAAATTTTAGTCTTGTTGGTAATTAACTAGAAAGCAAATATGTTGTCTGTCAGTACAGAGGATACAAAGCACAAGAAATTGTCCTGGGGGAGTCTAGATTCTAGACTAATTTTTTTTTGTCTCATCAGATTTTTATTTCCCTTTCATCAGTTCCCTCAGCCATTAAATAAATGTACTGGAAGTAAACTTTGCCATTGTGAAATTCATTTAGCTTATTAAACCACCTAGTCACTCAGTATGGATTCTCAATTGAGGAAAAGCTGTTTGATACATCAAACAAAAATGAACATCAGTGTTTCCCAAACTTGCAACAACCCCTTGTGGTCTGTATTGACAAAGGTTTTATGCTTGTTTGTTGTTAGTTTTAAGCAGACCCAGGCTAATGCTGTGCACAGTTCTGATTTGATTCACCCATTGCAGTCCAAAGACTTTGATTCCTAACTTGTGATTAGGTCACAAGTCAAGAAGTCACAAGTCTCTGGTCAAGAGCAGCAAATGATGATATGCTAAATTATCTGGCTCTGTATTTGCTCTTCAAAGCTGTCATTCTGGAAAGAGGAAACATACAGGGATTATCTTGCAATTTCTGCAATGAATCTCTGCATCAGTACTTTATGCCTACAGCTGGTGGATTTATACATCGCAGTTTATTCTGGGGATTGACCCCTCCCTCCACTTTTGTTCATGAATTGCAAAGAGATCATTATCTTCATAAATTTGTTTACAGTCCAAAACTTCCATATGAATAATTTATGGCAACATTTCAGCCTAAGGATTCTTCTCAGTGTGCATAACAAGTATTTATTAGATGATTTCATACTGGAAGTTGTTATTAGACTTGTTTCTTTCCTGTCCAGAGGTTGGTTGTCCTTATCTTTATTAATTACTTTCGTTTCTAGACAAGATGACTGTTTTGCCGTAAAAAAAAAAAAATTGTTTCTTGATTAAACAAGTCTGCAGGCAGCATAGGGCCACAAAATTACAACTGTATTATTGAGGGAAAAAAATCACTGAATTACAATCTGAATCTGAAAACAAGAGCAGAATCATCTCTGCTAGGGGTAATTAATTAATGAAAATCTGTCTGTGGTATAAAAATCTGCTGGATACCTGCATAGCAATGTACAGCTGGGCGTCTGTCTCTGAGGATTAAAACAATGTGAAATACTGGTAGCAGTCAAGTTCATGACAAAATTCTAATTAATTTCAGTGGTGCCAGGATTTCAGGCCAAATTTTTCAAATTCACTAAGATTTGTATGTTACTGTGATTATGGAAGTTTGAACCATTGAAATTGCAAACAGCTTTTGCTAAAAATTTGTCCTCATCTAGTTCCAATTTTATACCTCAAGCTTTGCAACTCTGTATTATTTCCCTGCATTTATAATCATTTGCAGTGACACTGAGCTAAAACACCACAAACAGGGTCTTTCATGATACTGCAGTTCCTCGATAGTACCAAAAATACCACAAGAAACAGCACCAGAAAACCATTTCATGTTCTTTTCAGTCCCATAAAGGGATGGTCTGTGTGCCTGAAAAAGTCACTGTAGAACAGAAATATGGCTTCCAAGAGGTTGGGCTCTACTGGAGTTTATCAGAACATCTGCCTTTAGTTATGCTGCATCTTTTGATGTCAAAGACAAAACAAGAGTTTGTTTTTTGAAGGAAGGAGATTCACACAGAATGAAGATTCACAAGCATGCAGTGCCCAGAACCCAGCCCTCAAGTCCCATCACTCTGGAATTAATTAGAGTGCTTGGTTTCTATCCACACAGCTCTCAACAAAAGAGGGGAATATTAGCCATTTGCCTATCATCTCATTCCTATTTATCTTCCCTTGAATATTTCTTGTTTCCTTTTCCTCTGAGGCTACCCTTTGCCTCTGGCTAGGACTGACGAGACTATTATATATATAATATTGTGTGGATAATAAAATTTGGCTTTGTGGGCAGAATCAAATAATAACTCTAAAACTTGTCTTCAAGTCAAAATGTGCAGAGGGAGAGGGTAGTGACATGGAAAAAGTTGGGAAAATGTTGTTTTGACTCCACTCCCAGAGAGAATTTAGGGAGTGGGGAGAGGGTGAGAAGAAGAACAAAGACAAAATATCTATAATCTTCCTGTTTTCATTTCTGGGTTATTGAACTAATTTTAAGCTTTTTTTCCCCCTTCAAATTTAGATAAATTCTGAAATGACATGTCATTTTGAAATATAGTGGAAACATTGCTTTTTGACAGCTCCAGTTTTTTCATTCTTTTGGTCACAATTATGTGCCAAGTGTGACCTGGATTCACAGGAAGTTTTATTCTCCCTCGAAGTGTTTTTTCCAAATAATTTACTGTTCATCTCAGCAATATGTGTATACCATCCAGCTGGCCTTTTTTTCTCCGGCTTCTACTATGATTTATTCCTCCAAAGCGTAGAGATTTTCTTACCACCATGTAAAAGACATCTTACTAAACTCATGGCAGACTCAGCTGCCTGATCAGCACTTCCCAAAAGGCTCATCATTCAGCTAGGTCAAGGACTCACTCTGGTACATTTACCATAGCAGTGACCCACCAGCTTTTTCTTCTCTGGCTACAGAGCAAGGTGCTCTATGCTGTCTGAGACATTTTCAGAGCAGTATTTGGTAGTAGGCAGTTCTCATCAGCCTGAAGAATTGACTTCAGGTAGGATTTAAAACAGGCTATGAAAAAACTTGAACTGCTCTTTCTTGGCTCATCCTAAGGACCTCTGAAATTAGTGCTGACTGGTAGTTTGACTTCTAGATGCCAGAGAAATTAAAACAAACATTTTTTTTCCTGAGAAACTGAGCACCTCTACAGTATTCAAATAGCTGAAAGATCTTCAGGAAAGCTGCCCAAAAAACCCATCTTTGATTTCAACCTAAAATTCAGCAAATCAGATGATATGTAGAAACCCCACAGCCACAAAGAAGAAAAGAACATCTTTGTCATATGGTGGGATCTCACTGCTTGCTGTGCATTCATGAGAGCGAGCACACAGTGATTGGTAGGAAATGGTGGTGTACAAAAACACTATAATAAACCAAGCTTTTAATAGAGATTACTGCAGCATGTATGGATAAGTGTAACCAGAGAGATTTACCTGGTTTACTCCAATAAATTCATTTATAGAAAACAGAAAGAGCAAACTTGGACTTCATTTGCCCCTGTTGCTTTGGCTACTTTGCTTTGTGACATAAGACTGCACTCAAGCAGGCAACCTCACTCTGAGAAATACAGAACTCTCTACATTCATCTCCTCATGAAAAATTTGACTTCTATTTTGGGGTTGAAATGGATTATAATTTGATGTAAATAGCAAGAGGTTGCCATCTATGAATGTAGAGAGAGGTAAGGAAGTATTTGGTCATTCTAGGCGTTACTGAAAATGAGGAGCTGGGAAAGTACTTTGTCATCTGCTTTCTGCCTTCCTTTAGCCACTGTTACCAGAATTCCTCTGAAACTGGTAGCGTGATGGAATGGATGTGGTCCCTTCACTAATGTGGGGGAAAGGGCTCTTTCAGGATCAGTCTTTGGTGGTTAACAGCTTTCTGAAAAAATTGAGTGCCTTGAAAAGTCACAGTAGCCATAGGCTGGAGATGAACACCCTCTGTAGACTGGGCAGCGTGTGGGGCAATGACCATGCAAGTCTCTCCCCGCTGTGTCATCGGTGCTCTTCACTGCAGAGCTGAACTCTGGGGATGAAGCTCCCTACCTTTCACAACCCTTGGGAAGGCTGCTGGACACCTCCAGTTACAACAGAGTATTTTTCTGGTGGAGGGTTTCTCTGTGGGTAGCTGATGTTTGGACGTAACTGAACAGCTGTAGCTTGATAATGATTTTCAGTCCCAGCAATGACCGAACCTGATGACCCAGCATTGAGACTCCCTATTCTGTTACCAGTCCTCTGAGCCACTCTGTTCCCCCGCCATGTACTTTCAACATATTTAACATGTTACAGCTGTGCTCACTGCTATACAATAGTTAAGAGGGCTGCCAGCATTTCCAGTATGAACTTGTATTTTAAGGATAATAACTCAGCTGTAAAAATTTCCTCCAGGCTGAAACTTTATAAGGAAGATTTCAGCCCAAGAGTGACCTTATCTGAAGGAAAAAAGAAAAAAAAAAGAAAAGGAAAGAAAGAAAAGATAAAATATATAAATGTATTTAATCAGTATAGATATATTAAAAAGAAAGTAGGTAATCCTTGCTGGATTAGTTGCTTACTTTTCCTTCTTTTTACCTTAGTAATAACCAAAATCTGCACCTTTTTGAACTTCAGATGTCTATTTTTTAGACTAGTTGAACCACTTGCACACTGAATTTTTACTCACAAGAGTCAGTTTTAAAGTGCTTTTCCCAAAATTTTTGTTTTCTTTTAAAATTTAATGGAGTGCGGAGCACAGTAGACTTAAGTTAGGCATTTTCTATTATTTACTTCAAATCTGCTCAGCATGACTCAAGAGGTAAAATGTATCCTTTTTGTGATCAATTTGGACTGGAGTGTGTGATCAAAACCACCTGTTCTCTTTGGGCCTGCAGTGGTGATGACCCAAGATGTATCCTCAGTCTGAACACTCATGGACTTGGAAAAGTTCAGATGTAGATCCAAACCCATTTCAGAACTCTGACAACAGACCAACTGCTGAGTCCTGTATATATCACGCAGTTTTTAAAACACTTTGGGGTCTTCAGTGGAAGGGAGACTTATAAATGTCAAGAGTTTATTCTAATACACAGACTGGTTTCACTGGAATAACCTTAAATGAGAAATTGAAACATCAGATTTTTAGTTATAAAATCTGTTCACACTCTCTAGACTCTTTGTTTCTGACTGTTGACACAAAGCTGAAGGCTTCAGTTTGATTTCATCAAATCATCAGTTGTACCTACACTAATTTAAATGTGGCTACCTTTGAAGGACATGCTCTGTGTGCTTGCTGGAGTCAGCTTTACTAGCTTCTTATGGTCTCGTGCATCAGTGACAGAAGTTTAAGGTAAGGACGTTTTTGCAGTCACAGTTTCTCTAGATTGTGCCTATATTATCAGCTGTTCAAAACAATGTAAGAACTGCACTGGTATCATTGGGGGACTCATCCAAGAGTGGTGGAATTGTCCAGGTGCAGCAAAAGCCAGGTGTTGGTGGCAGCTGGCTTGTACAGAATTGAGTCTAAACACCAGCCAGTGTGGTTAGAGTCAGAAAAATCATAGTTAAAATTTTTAAGTTAAAATGAAAGGAAAGGCAGGCTGGAATAGTTTTCTTTCCATTAGTATGTGGGAAAGGGCCTTGTTTAACATAACAGGTTACAAATCTAACAAAACAAGACAGAGAGACAGATTTCTGTTTTTGTCCTCTCCTAATAAAGACACATTTTTAGATTTCAAGATCAGTCTGGAACACTGTGATCTAGAACTAAACTGATACAAAACATGAGCAGGGGCTTAGTACAGGATTTCCTAGTCTGTACTCTTCAAGTCCAAAATCCATTATTGAATGGCATACCTTTAGAAAAACATCCTTACCCAACCAGGATTTCATTTCTAGCCTCTCTTACTATCTGTCTGTCCTAATAGGTAGGATAAGAAGGATTCCTGGGAAGATTATGTGGATATTACTGCCCCTCATCAGCTTTCCAGAATTTTTAAATCAGAAAAATGGGAAGAGGAAAGAAATAACAAAATTCTCAGACCCTCCATACCTTTAATTTTCCTTTGTGCAGGAGCTGCACAAAAAGGAGTGTAGGCAGCAGATGGCAGTGCTCCATAGTGCATTCTCATGGAGGATGGACGTTGGATTTGTAGCTCAAGAGTGATACAGCAACACTAACCTCAGGATTTCAATGTGACTTTCTATCCAAACTGTGCAGCTGGGTGTGTGGATTACATGGTAGCCCCTGGATCAGGGTCTCTGAGGATGCAGCTTAAATTTGGGCCTAGCCAAAGATCTCTGAGTTGCTTTTGTCTTGACATTGCAAGGGCTGACATGAAGTCCATGAGCAACTCTGTGAAACCTTCTTGCTTGTGTTGTCCATCACTAATAAATTCTGGCTTACAAGAGCAATCTGATCTTGGAGTTGTAGGAAGACAACCTGATAGTTATCCATTCCTTGACTATTCTTTCCATTTTCCTCTTGAGTATTAGGAATCTCACAGAGGAGCACTCTGCTGTCTGCCACCCTGACACCTCAGTATGTCTCCTTGCTGCTTCATTCAGTGATATCACCTCACTTTTTTGAAAGCTGAAGGTATTTCAGATACTTCCGTCTAAATCTGGTTGTGTTAAGTCCTTTTGGTGTTGTGGAGTTAACACTATACACAGCTATATCATTTTCTTCTGGCTGCAGTTGTGTAGGGTGTCATTTTTGTCATCTGTACTCTAATACACCTTTAAGACACTGGGTTATATTACCAGCCTGCTTTTCTGTTTGTTTTTTTTTTCTCTTGTTGGTAGCCAGTTCCTCAGCATTTCTGATATCTCCCGGTGTCAGTGTTTGTCCTTCTAATGAGTAAAACCTTTCCTCCAGCACAGCTGCTAGATTGCAGCTTACATAGTGCAAACCCCTCCAGGTTTTGGGCAGGAAATGAAACACAGCACATCTGTTACAGATCACAGCTGCTGCCCTGTCACTGGCCATTGTAGTGGTGAAGCTAGATGTACATGTAGAAGAAATGTCACAGGCATTTCCTCCCCAAACCTGGTTAACCACTCTCTGGGCCTGGAAAATTACCTATTACTAAATCTCAACAGAAACACAGAGAACAGTGCAGTGTATCAGACATTTGATCTGATCAAATGTCTGTTGTCATGCCTTCATGGAGCACACAGAGATCTGGGACTGCCTCACCTTGCCTGGAAAACTTGAGACCCAGGCTCCTCCCACATTAAAGATGCCATACATGCTCTCATACCACCAACCTCCTCTGCACCTCTACATCCAAGCACAAGCTCTGGAGGCAAATCTTCCTGTTAAGCATTTTTCTTGTCTTTAGAGCATGTTTCCCTGAGTGAAATAAAGTAAGTATTTTCAGCCAGTATCAGAAGTTCTTACTCATCGCTTATGAAATGTTGCTCATGAACAACAAGTTTAAAAACCCGACATTGTTGCTTTTAATTACTTTTGCCATAGTAAATCCTGGACTGTGAGTTTCAAATGTTAAAAAAACCAAACATCCACATATTGAAAAAACATTGTGGCCTGAATGTGTGTAATATAAAGGGCAATGTCATTTGTTCTTTCCGTATGTGATTATGTGTGTGTGTATATGTAAAATCAGACTATTGAAGATACAAATATGGCATCCTTTCTAAAAGTTTTATTTAAACCCAGTAGGGCAAGGAAGTGAAAATTTTAAGCTGAATTTAAGCTGAAGTGAAAATTTAGTGCTGGCTTGTATTTTAATTGTACTGTTTGATAATTTCTATTTTGCACCATGTTAAAACTAGGATGTGCCATTAAGTCAATTTTCATGCCTGGTTATAGGCAAGAAGGGAGGGAATACAATAGAATTGTTTGACAGGAAATATTATTTGGATTTAGCTTTAATAGATGAAACTCCATTCTGATGCTAAGAAAAAAACTAGTTCACGGGAAAGAGACAATTGATTCCCATTAACTAGGATGGCATATCAGCCACTGGAAGACACTAGAGGAAGGATCTCATCCACATCAGAAAATATATATAAGAATACAATCAGAAAGGAATTGCCAAACACAACACTTTAGCATATATCATATATCACTTAGGTATAAATCAGAAGTTCTGTGCAGGAAGTAAAGCTTTCACTAATAACGTCATAGTTTTAGAATCTATGCTTATTTTGACGTGTATTGAAAAATGCCTTTAGATATTTCTTATGTGAAATCTGATAGTGGGAAGGGCAGAAGAAGATCTGTGTATTACAGTGGTTATTTCCCAGGCAAACCACCACCTCTTTATTTCTTCTTTGTCTTCTGGGGATGCTAAACCTAATGTGAGAGTTGTGAGGATGCTTTTGTTAGTGATGGCTGTTCTTGACAGAACAAAAGCACTGTTATGTGGATTGGCTTCATAAAGCCATCATACAGCCAAGTGCACTTATAAACTGAAGTAAAGAGTAGGAAAAAAATTATTTCTTAGTCTCTTCTAGAATATGTCAGACAAGTGCGCAAGAGCTGCCTATGGCCTCTCTGCCTGCTCCAGCACTTGCTGGAATGAATACCCCACTCCAACAGGTCTTCTCCTAATTGCTGTGGACTCCTTTCTGTTAGCAGGCCCCAGCAAAATTGCTCATATTTATTCAGGCCTTTATTTATTATTTATTATTTATTCATTAATTTAACTTTATTCCTGGGGTAAGTTGGAGAAGGGTATGAAAACTTGTTTCTCAGTCTAGAGAGAAGCACATGGGCTTGTGGTCCAGCCTGCATGTGCAGGCACCAATGACAGAGATACAGCATGGGACCCTCAATCTCTGCTTCAGAGTCCCTGTAGCAACTCAGGTATATTTTCCCTGCATAAATATTTTCTTTTTCTTCACTGGCCTTCCTTTTGACATGTTATTTTGGGTGGAAAGGTTTAAGTCACCATGCAAAATCATGTTAGGCACTGAGTAACTTTTTGCTTGCAACAGAAATGCTATTTCTTTTTTTAAGTCTTTTGAGATTAACAGACAGATGTATGCTATGAAATTTACTGTTTTTTTCAACTCTGTTAGAGGCATAAACTGCTGACATAAAATCACACTGGTACTGCCTGGTATAATACATTTATTAACTAGTACAATATAGTTGCAGCTACTGCTTTATTTGTGCATGCAGTTACTAATATAAAACTCTTCCTATCAAATCAACTGTGTTTTCTGTATGTCCTGATTTTCCCATTTCTATATCTATATTTCTATATCCTTTAATCTGCATTTAGGCTACTATCTGTATATTATCAAAAACTGTATTTCAAACTAGGAGACAAGTAAAACGGTTAAAGAAGAACAATGGGAAAGAAACCATCAAAAACCTAGGCTATTGTTGTAGGAAAGGTGGTACATACACAAGGGTCACCTTTGTTCTTTATTTACCACACTATATTTGGATTCTTAATCCTTTAAAACCAGTTACTTCTGGGCAATAAGTCTCTTGGATCTATGACATATACTTTCATCTGAGGAAAGAAGTTCACAAACATACAGCAAGAAAATGAGAAAGGGAAAGCAAATATGTCTGTTGCTCCAAGGAAATTCAACCAAGTTATGAAGGGGATGTCAGATAAGAATTTGAATTTATGCCCAAGATTAGAAATATTACAGTGTGAACTTGTAGTTTAATACTCAGTACAGTAGCAGGGCTCAGAGTTGATGAAGGTCTATATCGGGGTTTGCACGTTCCGAAGATAAAGCTGCTTTAATTTAGTGCAGGGTTTGACCTCCTTGCTCGCTTTACCCCATTTTTATCAAGCTTTTAAATTTCACAATGTAATGAAATCAAATCAAATCCTAAGATTTGCACAATATACATTACTAACTGATGTTTTCTGATCTTTTTCATCATACTCAAATGATTATTTAATCTCTGATCAGCTAGCCAAGGCAATTGCTAACTTTTCATTGAAATAGGTTCTCCTTTGTTTTGGAATATCAGTGAGTGTTTCCAGCAGAGCTGATGACAGAGGACAGAGAGGATTTCAAAACCACCTTTAATCTTCCTACAGTTGTCGTAGAAGTTTGGCCACTTACCTGCCAGTTCAGACTAGTTTAGCCTCACTGTTCCGACAAGTGAGCTCCCTGTTAGAGGTAGCCGAAGGAAATGAGACAAGACAGCCTAGACAGAGCAGTGAATCAACAGAAATATGGTCGTCATTTGTTCAGTAGGCAAAGAGAGTATATTTATCTGCTAAAAAGTATGCATGTTGATTTTTTTCCTATTAATTCTTGATAGATGTGTCTGTCTGATAAGGAAAGTCATCCTTTCACTCAGTTTAATAAAACCTCAAGAAACAACATGTTCTCAATAACATAAATACATTGACTTGGTAGTAGAGTAATAAATTTTTAGATGGAATGACCTGGTGTTTATAGGTCTACATAACATGTCTGTGAACAAATCTGAAAAGTAGGTTTTCTGCTGTAATGCTTATTGGCTTTACATTGGCCAGTATTTACAAAGTAGAATTTGTAAGTGTGGTTAACTTGTTGAAACTTCTTAAATAAAGAAAAAGTAAACTGCAAAATAAGCAGATGTTTACTGTAAGCTTTAAAAATTATTTATTCAGCTGGTATTTGCCCCTTAGGTACAATATCAGTCTTAGAACATTGGAATAAAATAGAACCCTTTAATACAGTTTCATTATTGTAGAAAGCTGTGACTAACTAATCCATCCTCCCACTGTCCCCTAAGTGCATCTCTAATTAGTGAACTCTCTGAGCCTAAAGCCTCCTAATACACTTTTTATTTCTGATGTCACTTTCCCACCCTCCATGCACAAAAGGTGGCATGTGTCGTTGCACCAACATAGACTTTATTTTTGCTGATGCCTTTTGCTCTTGGCAAGTGCTTAAAGATAGTTTACTTAATGTAATACACAAACTGTGTTTGCTGTCCTTCCTGGAATTTCAGTTTGTTGCTATAGAGGGGTTGTATAGTGTTTTTAGTTAATAAAGTCAGACTTCATTCTTTGCCAGTGATAGACTATATTCTGAAAAATATATGCATTTACTTTCTTATAGTAAAGGTGTGTTCACAGAGCTTGAAGCATTTTAAAACAGCAAGGTCTCTCAAATAAATTGAAGAGGAATTAAAGGCTGTATGTCAGCATATCTTGGATATATCACAGTGTTGCAAAGATCATGGGGGGTTTTTTTTGCCTGTACCAGTAATTCCCTGCTATTTGTCCTGTTAATTTCTTTTAAATCCACTATAGCATCAACAGAATGACAGACAAGTCATATACCGAGAATATCTTGACAAATGTAGAGGTCGTTTTAGTAACCAGTTCCTTGCAAGACTTATGGAAAAGAAAAGTAATCATACTGAGGCAACAGGGCAGACCTAAATAATTAGCTGGCCAACTACTTGTTTGGGCAAAAACCAACTACTTGGTGGCAAAAACCTCATCATAATTTCTTGTGCAGTTTTTTTTCAACTAAGCTGGATCTGAAGTAGTATTATGCAGTGCCAAGATGTCTCTCTATACAGCTTATAAACTCAATAAAATCAGATATCCAAACAGATGAAGACAAAAAATATGTTTGCTGTAGCCTTTGCCAGCAGCCAGCTGGATGTTTATCAGCAAATACCTACTTCAGGCTGAAAAGAATGAAATTACTTTTAATATGATGGCAACATCTAATGCAAGACATTGTCGTCTACTGCTAAATAAACTGGATATAAATGGATTTGACAGCACATATCATGAAACGCATTATTGTCTGGAGATTGGGCGTTATCCTAACAACCAGACGAGATTTCCTTAATTAAGTGTAATTTTTCCTACGTGATCATGAGAAGATTCTGCAAACTCTGGTAAATTAATAATCTGGAACATGCATGTGATTCTCTGCTATAGATAACTATCATATTCGAACATGTTAAACTGTCTTAGGAAAGCTGCAAGTACTTGATTTGTTTTCCCAACTTTTTTTCTGACCTATTAAATGGTATATATTTAGGGACTAAGATATTTTTTTTTTCCAATTTAAAAATAATATATTTACTATCTCTGAGCAATGTTTTTGTCCCTGATGTATTTTCTCTCCAGTCCTTATTTTTTTTAATAGTTTATTTGCAATACCTGTCTTGCTTACTTATTTGCTGAAAGACATTTGCCATCAGATATTTCCACTGTGCATCTGACACTTGTATTTGCTACACTAAATCATAAGACTTCCTTCAGTGCTGCCCCTTCTTCGTTTCCAGGTTCCTGAATTTATACATAGGAATAGCTATCAGTCTGTCACATCTGTAGCACAGCAAGTTCCTCCAACCATACCTTTGCAATAAGCATTTTTGCAAAAAAGGGCTTTGTATTTTAAGGCTTTGGGACATCCTACATTAATTGCAGCCACTATTGCTGGCAGCATTATGCTGCATGAAGCTGTGGTGAATGTGTGACTTTCTGCTTACCCTATAACACAATGAATCATAAAATAGTTTTCATTGAAAGGGGCCTTTAAATGTCTTCTTGTCCAACCCCACTGCAATGATATGTCTCCTCTCTGGCTTCTACAGTGGGTCGTCTGACCTCCCTTCTCAAGAAGGGTCATCCTGGAGCACATTGTACAGCACTGCATCCAGAGGGTTCTTAAATATCTCCAGTGAGGGAGACTCCACAACCTGTATGAGCAATCTGTTCCAGTGCTCGGTCATCCGCACAGTAAAGAAATTCTTCCTTGTATTCAGGTGGAACTTCTTGTGCATCACTTTCTGCTCATTATCTTTTGTCTTATTGCTTGGCACCACCGAAAGGAGCCTGGCTCCATCCTCTTGACACCCTCCTTCCAGATGCTTTTATACATTGATGCCCTCTGATCATCTTCATGACTCTCCTCTGGACCCTCTCAAACAGGTCTCCCAGAGCTGGACACATTTCTTCCATGCAGGGTCTCACAAAAGCAGAGAAGGGGAGAATCACCTTCCACAACATCACAAGTGGGAGCTCAGCTTGTCTGTCATGGAAAGCCTTGAGGAAATTCTCCATCTCTAAGCTGAAGGAGCCTACTGCCCCTAGAAGGAACTGAGAACTGTTTATCATTTGACAAATTTAGTTTGAGCGTTTATGGTTTGGTGCAGTAAAAATGCTGATCATTCTGATCATAAAGCTTACGATTCCTTACGATTATCAAAAAGTGCAGGTGAAGTCCAAACCCTAAGACCCCATCTGGCTGCGTGGTATCCCAGGCCACTGATTTTGAACACCTGGGAAGAACATCATTTTCCTTGGGCATGGTGGTTTTTCAGAATCCTGCACTGAATCTTTTGTGCAGGGACTGCTGAATGGGTGTATGCCCCACAGATTTGCTTTTAGACCATTTCAGCAAAAAGGGAAGATTTCACTGTGGTGGTTCATTAAATGAGTTAATCAATAAGTTAATCTATGTAAACCAGTGCAAATTAATATACCCAAGAAAGCAGCAAAAGTGTTTGCAAGTATTGCAGGTTTGAAACGTGCACACTGATCAGCTTGTTTTATAAGCCTTTATTTGGAATCATGACAGATACTCTGTGGAGGCTAGCTTCTGTAATTTGCCAGATTTCTCTAGGGACTCTTGTCAATGCAAGAAATGTAATCTACTATGGGACATAAAACAAGCGTATATATATTTCATATGCTGAGGGTATTACAAAAAGGACATGCAAGTAATGAGTTCACGGAGACTGGAGACTCTATGCTTTCCAGATAGGATGTGCATAGAAAAAGTATTGCTGGAAGGTGAGAAAAAATTCACTGTATTTCCACGGATTTTTTTTTTATTATTTGTTACTGAAGATTTGAAATCTTTGCTTCTAATCAGATCCTTGGCAATGCAGTAACATAGGTCTCTGTAAATATAAGACAGACACTTAAGAACAGGTGTGCTGTGGTTTTTGGAACTAGTTTGTTTTAAATTTCTGTTTATAGATGGATTTTGTCAATAATCTCATAGAAAAAAAGAAGTAGATTATTTTAAACAAATACATTCATATACATTTTCCACACTTTGTAGTATAATGTGATTGTGCAAATTGTGATGTGTGCATGCAAACATGCATATGCACTAAGTAAAGCTATTATTTCATATGAAGAAATAGCTGGAAATACCTCCCTATTTCACTATCTGTAAGAAAAAGAGCAGACCACTCTTTCTGACTAACTTTCTCTAACCAACACAGGAAATAACATTGTACCCCATAGAACTTCAGAGAATCAACGCTTCACTAAGGCATGAGGTTGCCAAAATGGGGAGAGGGAGGGCAAAACCCAAGGAATATGAATGGCAAGGAAGCTCTCTTTCCAAAGCTTGTCTGGCATGTCTTTTGTTTCATTTTTTATACAAAGTCTTGTTTTTGCTTTAGTTCATATGCTCTTTGTTATTAATGTCTTTGTTTTCCATGTGGAAAAGAAAAATGCTTTTAAACACTGTTTTAAATGGGTGCCACTACCAGACTCGCTTGTCAATAGCTAGTCTTACTTAATCAGCTATAAAATGTCATGAGCAAGGGTTCTTAATTGCGACTGGAAAAATCCAAGATAGTTACCATAATAGGTTGAAGATCTCTGAGACTGAAGGTTTTAGAAAATTGAGGACATATGTGTTCTGTCTGTAAGATTGTTCTATATAGGATATGGAAAAATGGAAATGACAGGCATTTTGCAGTGTACAGTAGCATTCATCATAGAAAGAACATGTGCATTTGTTTGTCAGAAGCAATGAAGTAAAAAATGACACTTAATTGGAACTGACATAAAATGGCCTCATTAGCAGTACAAATAATATATGTGTGTAACTTGGTTGTCAATAGGAACAAAACATATTTCCTCTGACAGATATATTAGTCTCTTTAAGATTCATGTCAAGTTTTCAGTCAGGTTCACTCATTTAGAGAATGCTGCCTTTTTTTTTTTTAAAGTGAGAGGTTGAAGTGTAAATAATGTGTGTTTCTAGGGTGCTGTGATAACACCAACAATGGACCACACTATGTCAATGCAGCCAGCAAGCATGATGGGCCCTCTGACCCAACAGATGAACCACCTTTCCTTGGGCACAACAGGAACGGTAAGATCATAGATTACACTATTTGCTTTTCATATTGCAAAACACGTATTGCTTACTGAGTTTCTTAAGATAATTTATTACTTCTGGGTTTTCAGTGCTTCAACATCATACAGTCAGCACTAGGTATTACAGAACAGAAATGACAAAGTAGTATGAGTAGTGAAATAGCAGGTCAACAAAACCTGCTCTGTACTTAGCAGGAATTTTCTGTACTAATTCTCATGTAATTATGGAAGTACTGCTCTATCAATTTGGATTATAATATGCAATTGTTTGCTTGTCAATCTAGGAAGTTTTGTACTGCTGGGAAACAGGAGTTCTGGCATTTTGGTAGGATCCACTACTCACTTCTAAACCATAACAGCCAGCCATACACATTTTGTTCCAGGCTTAGAAATGTGAATTTTGATGATGGCCAGCTGTGTTTCCAGTATATCATATTTAAACATGTGTATTTCAACAATTATTTTCTCTTTAAGCTGTGTAAATCAGACTCAGTTAACTCCCCCAGAGGCAGAGAAAGGCAAAAAATACTCTTCCTTAAAATTATTGAAGCTCTCTAAAAGTTCCTAAAATATGACAAATACAGACAATATATGGCGGTTTGATATGTGAATGTGTGCATGCTGCATGTACATACAAATTTTTGTGAAAATACGGGCATAAATATTACACTTCTATGTCTTTAGCACACTCGCTCTTTACACAATAATTACGTGAAAGATCTGTCATGCACTTACAAATGTTTTTCTATTTCACCACTGTACTACTTGATACTAATCTACAAAAACAGAGTTTTCCAACTTTTTTTTTTTTTAATTGAATAACTTAGTGAATAACAGCACATCTGTACGAAGTTATTTAACTAACTTAGGTCTTCTCTTCCTCATCCTCTTCTTCATCTCCTTTTTCCTTATCTGTTGAATGTAATTCTAACTCAGTGTCTTTTCACACTTCCTTAAAAAAACTCTGTTAAGATCTAAGACTTCTGTATTCATTTCTGACAAAAATTAAATAAGATGGCTTATTGTTTGTTTATTCCTGTTATGTTAAGTGTTGCATTCAACAATCAAAAGAAGTAAGAATTACATCTCAGTGTTAATCTCAGCAATTTTCCCTTCATGAAATGGAAGGAAATACTAGGACTAGTGAGAATTTCTGCATGTGTAATTATTGTGATTCAAAAGTGTATTTAAAAATCAAGGGAAGGAAATGGAAAATGAATTCTGGTTGTGCTGTTGGGCAGTTCCTATCAATTTTTTCTTTTGGCTGTTGTTTCCAACTCCATAACTCTTAACAGACATTGTCTTCTGCACACATTGTCTCACAACCTTAGTGCAAACTAGAGAATTCCAAGCTAAGGCTCTTTTCTGACTAGAGACCACTATTACAGTGCTTATAGGAACAAATCCATTTGAGGAGTCAGGGGAAGGACTCTGAGTTGCAATGGATCCTTTAGTAGGTGGTAATAAGATCCTGAATTTATGTTACTGCGACTGAAAGAAAATCTTTCCTTTCTTTTCCTAACTCTTTACGCAGTCTTATCTTTCAAGGTCACGGCATTCCCTATGATAACTTCTTGAAATACATTTAGAGGGACACTATACAGATTTATGTTTTCTATCTTTAAAACTCCTAATTCATTTATAGAAAACTTAAAGAGCAAGGAAGAGTGAATGATTGATGTGTGCTACAATATCCATAGGCTTTCCATGCATCTCAAATGACACCCTATTTTACCACATACAGGATTCCTCTTGGATAAAAACACCTTCAGTACCATATTCTGTCAAAGTACTTGTGCAAGCAGGATAATCATGGAGGTCATCGAGAATTCCTCCTTTGTGAATTCCTCCTTAGAAATTATAGGGAAAACTTCTGGATTTGGGTTGCCAGTAGCAGTTTTGTGGGATGTACCCATCCTGACTTGAAATTTATTCTTCCTAATGTATTCTGCTACAGAAAAAAAATGTGATGAACAGAACATACTTAGAGATATTATTCATTTAGAGGTAGTTTTTGTTCATTTTTTTGGAATTCTGAGTTTTGGTCAAGAGAGAGAAGCACTGAAAGCATAAAGCATGAAGAATTGTGCCAAGTCTAAACCATGCTACTGAGTACCTCAGCAGGACTAAGTTTTATGGGAGATATAGGACATAAATTATACATTTCTGTTACGAATATATTTTTAAATTCTATTCTTAAAACTGTGCAACAAGGTGCCATAAAGAGCCACCAGATTTTTTAGGCAAATAAGACAAAAAGTCACAAACAATTCTGCTCAGTGTTGGCTGTAACTCTGTCCCAGTTTAATTTAAAAGCTTGCAGTATGCAAAGCAGTTTTTATTAAAAGGCTTTCATATGTTCACTTCCTCAGACAAAGCATTTTCCTAATCAACATAATATATTTTTCAGCTGAAACAGACCCCTGTGGTCACTTAAGTGAGAGTTGGCTCCAAAACTGCTTCCACACTTGCCCAATTCATGATGAACACTGGGTTTCTAAAATATTGCTCGAACAGAAAATCTAATCTCTAGTGAGTGAGCTAGAGAAATAGCATAAAGGCATATACAGTTTAATATCTTGTGGGAATTACTCTGCCTTTTAATGCTTTCTGAAAGATTAAAATACTCTGTTCAGGATGGAGCCATTTCAGATGGGAGACCCTTTACAGAGGAACACTCTTTAGCCCTCTGGTGAGGCAAGTGACCCAAGTAGCAGCAGCCTCTGCCAATTCCTGCCTTGACACCAAAACCTGAATTTGACTTTTGATCTCTCAGACCCAAAGCACATGTTAAAACCCGTGGGAATTCAGGAGGCAGCTGCCTCCATCCACTTGGATATTTAGTCACCTGCCCAGGGAAGGCATTTCTGGCTTAATGCTGGCAGGGCTGTTCACTTCCAGCTGGGAGCATGCAATTCAGCAGTCAAAACAGAGTAGTTTTCCTCTAGACCCATTCATAGCCAGCTGCATTTCCCCTGTGCTAGGGAAAGCCTTCCCCAAAAAGCACAAATAATTCTGTGTAGGAAACCATTTTCCATGGATAGGAACAAGTTTCCTTTCTCTCTAAAACCCCCCCAAAATGCATATTTAATTTCACTTTATTACATTTTTTTAAACATTCTTATTTGTTATCTAATATTGCATTGTGTGCATAAAATTAGACACCTCTGCTATATTAAACATTCCTTAATCAAGAGGATACACTAAGGCTACCAAGATACCAGGCCAAGTGAAAATCTGCACATCCATCTTTTCTTGATTTCAGTGACAAAGGATGGTAGAGGGCTCTGGAGGAAGAGAGGTAAGGGTCTGCCATTTATGGCAACTCGACCCTACGCTCTTGTGCTATGACAGAATTTTTTACAGCCTTTATATCTACCAATTCTTCCCACCAAGAACATAATTCCTTTCTGCCTTTGTGAAAATCAAATTGATTTCTGCCAATGAAAATACAGTTTATGTTACTGATGAATTGAGAGGCTAGTGTTCTGCTCTGATCACTTCCCTGACATTCTGAGTTAAGCAGAGAATCTGCCAGAGGGACAATTTCTGCCATATTTATATATATTTTTCATACATACCTCTTCACTCAAAAAGAGCAGAAAGCATTTACATGGGTGTGCTGGCTGTGGGCAAATATGTAAAGAAAACTTAACCTTAAATTACGTCAAGATTATAGCAAAAAGGCAATAGCTCTGAATATTCTGATTAAGGCTGAAAACCCAGTCTCAGTTCCTACAATTGTATTAAAATAAAATTTTAATGACAGAAGGCATAATGTGAAGGCAGACAACTGGTTTTAAGCTTGAATTTTTTTTTACTAGTTAATGATTATTTATTATAGTAAGTCTTGCTTTTCCAATGTAATATTAATCTACAATTAGGTCTGCTATTAAAAAAGATACTGCAGAGGGAGAATAGAGTGAGTAGTCTGTAAGAGTAGCACTGAAAGAGCAGCATTAGTTTGTGTTTAATAATGTATGGAGGCTGGAATTGTTCCATCATCAGCCTGTCATTCAAAATGTTTTCGATACATCCATTGATCTGACATTTGTTTTGTGGTTTAATAAAGTTGTGATTGATGCCTGAGTGGATATAATACAAAAACCTTTACAAATATAAAAACTGAGCAGTTTGATCACTGCTTTCAGTCCCTGTTGCTCAGCAATTCCATATTTGGCCATCAGCAGCAATAATCTGCTTCTTCAGTGGGAAGAAGACTTGCCCTTCTCTTTTTCCTCTGCTGCTCATTCCTGAAGGAAATTTGCTGCTCTGCACCTTCTTGATCGGGAGTTCCCTGCCCTTCTTGCTGTTAGCATCCATTTCAGATACCACTTCGGTTGCGATTTCATTAAGCAGTCTGAGGCAGCCTTTGTTAGTCCTTATTGGCAGAGGGGTAATTCCAGCTATTTCTCCTTCTCTTTTGGAACTGCCTCACTGTAGCCTTGTTTCATCTTAAATCTTTGAGACCCACACCAGTGGAAGAGTGAGCAGAAGCCAGGTTTTTTTACTAAAACTGCTAGCTCAACAGTGCTGCTTAATTGTTCTTCACGTTTGCAGATGGTTCACTCCACTCTCAGTTTCTAATTTAGAAAAAGGCAGCCTATAAAATAAGCTCTCCATTGCACTTTTTAAACAACAACTACAACAAAAATTGTTTAATTGTTCTGGATACTCTGTATTAAAAATGCAATCAGGTGGAAGAAGTGCACTGACATAATGTGGTATCCTGTTGCAGCTGCATACTACCCTAACTCAGCTTTCCTGGTTTATAGTATCACCGAAATCTCTCAGTGGAATAACAGGGTTGTTGTGCAGGTACATCAGTCTTATCTTTCACTTTGTGAGTTCTTTTTGTTGCCAGCAAAGCTTGATGATATCTCCAGAAGCCTTCAATGGAACAACAAGCTTGTTATAAGTTTTTTATCTTTTATTTCCTTTGGATGCTCCACAGTCACCAGTGGTTTAAAATGTCACCTGACGGCCTCAGCAGAGTAACTGCTTTGTTAGATAGGGTTGGCTTTTTTCCTGTTTAATCTGTGATTCTATTTGCACATACTACAGCTACATGTAGCTGATTCTTGTTCAAAAAGTACTCTCTGTTATTCTAATTGTATGTCACAAGGTCCTTGGAGAGTTACAGGAGCAAAGTTTCTTTGCAGTCTTGTGCCTTTCACGTTATCAGGTGTTAATCTTAGAGCTCTTTTATTTTATTTATTGACTGACAGTTTCAGTTACTGTTTGTGTGGAAAATACAGGACTGAATCCATTGCAAATGAAATAGCTCAGTTCAGGCTGAAACTAAGATCTTCCTTATCCATTTACTCAGCCAAGGTCCGTGGCAAATGCAAGTGATTAACAACATGGAGCTGTCTGGGGCAGGAGATCCATTTAAGGAAAAATTATTCTGGTTAGAAAGCAGAAGAACAACATGAGGTCTCTCAAGAGTTATAAAAACCAAATAACTCCTCCTTCACCTTCCTTCCCAATCTCTTGAAAGGCAGCTCCTATTTACCTCATGCATAATTTGAGATAAAAAAGGGACACTCAGTGCAACGGAAAAGCATCAGATTCAAAGCAATCAACAGGGAACAAAGAACTTTTTCATGAAGTGTTTAAACAATTTACAGAATTCACTGCCGCTAAATATTATTGAGACAAATAGGTTAGCAACCTTAAAAAATTACATTCAGCATTTCTAAAGAAAACATTTGTGGATGCAACAGCAGGGCAGAAAAAAATCTCAATTTGACAGTATAGGCCAAACACCTGCTAAGGTGAGCAAGGAAAGATGTGATCTTTTCCCTTCTTGGACCACCTTGAAATTCCACAGACTCATATTAGAATTGGGCCGATCAGCTATTGTGTAAATGAGACTTTTTCTTACGGACTGTTGCAACATGGGTTCCATAGTCTATGTTGGACCATAGCTCTGGTTACATGGTATCTTTAAATGAATAGACTTTGTAAAATCCTATTTCTGTAGTGTTCCCCCTTCTCTTTTGAAATTGGCTTTACTTTCCTACCTTTGTTGGTAGTGGCTTACTGTTTGACTTTATGTACCTTAAAAGCCAATACCTGCCATAGGCAGGAAAGGAAAACATAAAAGGAAAATAAACACGGAGGGAATTCTGTTTTTGGTTCAAGCAGCACTTCATATGAGCCCAGCATGTCAGTAGCTTTTATTCTGTATTAAATTTTACTTTCACACAACACTTCCACACGTGAACAAAGTGCATTTGTTGAGGACTCCTTGCCTCTCTTTGAGGTATCAGCTACTGATTCGAAGTGACATTAACCCAGATTCCCTTTCAGAGAAGGACTCAAATCCCTGATTGTGGTGATAAAAATGTGCATCAACGCAAAGCAACAATAATGGATCAACAAAACAAAAAGTATCAGCCAGAAGAGCCATAACTAATATAGCTTCATTTTCATCATCAAACACATCTCATTCACATAATCAATTTGCAGATGACTTCACGTAACTGTGAACCAAAACATTTAGAGGCTTTTTTCTCATCTATTTTCTTAAATATGACCTCTGCAGTTCTATTTTGTGATTTCTAGAAGTACCACCTGTTGACACTTTGAAGGACAATGGGAGTGTAATTCAAAGCGACCTCTTCCAAAGAATTGGGTTTTTTAATGATAGCCATGCGTTGCATATAAAATGAACTTTTTTATTTTGTAATAATGAATATAAACCAAAAGCCGTAAAACTGGTAGTATCTGGCATATAGTTAGAGGTCTACAGGATATCCTCCCCCAGAATACTCACCTATAGTCATACCCCTGAAAATTTTGATTCATATCTCTGCTAGAGATGAACCAAGATTGTGAACTAATTTTGCTAACTGCTGGTAGATCATTCCCCTAACAACTTTGAATTTTAAGAGGAAAAAAGGTTATGTTCACACATTTTCATGTGAAATTGTGCTGATGCCACAAATGACAGGGCAGGTTTGGGGAAGAGAAGTTTGGTTTAGTTCTACTTACTTTGGCTTTAGTGATTTGTACAAGATTTAGCTGAAGGAGTCTCTATTTAACAGACAGGGAAGTAGAAAAGAGGAACAAATAATAGTTTAAAAGAGCCTGAAAATAATTCTGTGTTTGAAACACTCTGCCACACCTACAACTGACAAACTCAATAGAAGGTGGAAAACAGAAGTATTCTAAATGTCGGGTCTGTCATCTGTACTTTCTTAATGTGTTTCTCTTTTTTAAATGGATTTTCCATTTTCCAATCAAGAACAGTACTCTTCATCTTACTGGAATGAAACTTGGCTTTGTTGTCCTGCCTGTGTTTAGAGAAGTCTCAGGTGATTCTGACAGAAACGACGAATATTGCTTTCAAGAGAAGTACTAAATCCAAATATCAATGGTGCAGACAAGTTCTGTGGGGTCTGGGTAATACAAGGCAAGTTTGAGGATCTTGGAGAGGTGAAGAATGTTTTTCAGAACCGTGGCCGTGTGAAAAGCAAGAAATGTCTCCCAGAGGTGCTGCTTCCACAGTTTTCCAAGAGCTGGGAAACAGTCCTGTGGTCGTGTCTCCACATGCTACAAGTGTGCTTTGGCATGGCAAGAAGTCCTGTAAACCCTGAAGGGACTGTATCCTCAGTGGAGAAGAACAACATGATAAATTATATGGAAGAACAACTAGTTTCTGCTAGGTACTGTTGCAGTCCTTCACACAATACCTTTTCTAAGGTGAAGTACTTGAATTGTATCAACTTCAAACACAGATGTAAACTTTAGCTGAAAGAAAAAGGCATGAAGGTGAAAGACAACAGCAGCTTACAGCTCAGTGTAGGTGTGTGAAAGGTGTCCATGGAAAGGAGAAGAAAGTTTTAGTTGTGCTAACAGTAAGGATCTGAAAGTAAAACAGGGAAAGCATAACTTTAATGCATTGCAAAAATTGGTAATATGTTAAGAGGTAGAATAGCATTTGAAATGAACCATAGAAAGGTCATTGTCTGGGACATCTAGAATTTAACTGGGCCAAACACCTTAAAATCCAGAGGAGGCACTTTCAGGTGTTGACACAAAACCAGAGCAGTGGTCTAACAGTCTTTTTTCATCTCCAACCTCTGTTTTTTGTCTCAAAGAAACATTGTTAATTCAGTTCAAAACAAGTAATAATAATTTAATTTTTATTTTCTATTCATTTAAGTATGGAGAATTCAGGAAATAATAAAAGCTTTTAAAAATGTTTCCTGAGCATGATGTACCAAGACTCAGAAAGGAGCTGTGCATCAAAATAACATTTTATTTGCAATGTCTGAAGTTTAAACAGTCAAAGAGTAAACATATGTTGCAACTGACCATTGACCATTCACAGTATCGGCTCCTTAAAAAAAACATTTAGGACCAGGAGGTAAGATTGACTCATTTCAACATGTGTTGTGTGGATTAGTAAGTACACTACTTGCTTTTGGCTTTTTCTTCTTTTTTTTTTTTTTCAATGGGATGGGTACATTTTGTTAAGCTAAATGTTTCTGCTCTAAGCAGCAGCCTTTGAATTGAAGTGTTCTCTCATAGGGAAAAGTTTACTTCCAGGGGCACTGGGACTTCACAGAAACACTGTATTGCAGATGTTGCAGTGTTTCAGAAGGTGACACATTGCCATTATTGAAAACACATACAGTGGAGTTGAAATTAAATTTAACCTGAAGGATGTTCAGCATTTTACATATTTTAAATGACAGAAATAACCTGTGTATCGGGAAAAGTCCTGGATCTGCAGATGGTCACAAAAATAATATTCCATTGAATTTCACTGCTTTTCCCCAAAACGTATCCCACCTAATTTCAGCGCACAGTGCATTTCACAGTTAATCCACATGGCTTATCAAATGGTTGGCAAGCTTGTACCCCAAAGGTTTAAACTTCCCATAAGACAAATTGCCAGTGCTTTTGAGGTATCTTTCTTATTTTCTTCCGGAAAGAGCAGCCCTGTTCAGGGTTCAGTCATTTGTGAAGCAAGGTTAAATGAAGGAGGTAAAGGTACAGTCTTCGTACATTGTGTAAGACACTGGGATCCTGTATATACAGTGATTTTAGCTTGAAGTTCTCAGAAAAGGGTAAGCTTTGTTCAAACGATTTACAATTCCGCAGGGACCTGCTGATGGCAATAACCTCTGTGCCCTCTGATGGTATTTTATTATCCTTGAGTTATGGGGGATTCTATGTCAGAGTTACGGTGCTGTAGAATCTTCTTGCTCCTAAAAGACTCAATTTGGGAGGAGAATTCTGCTCTCCCTAATATTTACTATGAAACAGCTCAGTCAGCACATTTCATTGAGCTGTAACAAGGGTTTTGAGAGCAGCTGCATGGAGTGAATTTTGGGAGTTTGTTGAATAGAATTGTTTTTCTAGCAAGGTAATGGACTGTTGAACATGGAAGATTTTTACTGTGGCAGAGGTGAGCTGCACCACATCGGGTTGGGTCTAGGGAGCAATCATATCTCAGAGGCACATCCTTTTCTGGTCGGTCTCGTGGAGGACTACTCTATCCCTCGGGATTTTTCATGGCTTTTGAATGTGACAGGCACACCTGTATGCTTCTAACTTTGACTTTTTAGTTTTAGCAGTTGTAATACAACAACAGACACTTTCTTAAGAGCTTAGTATCTAAATGCTCAAATAATTGTGCGTTCCCCAGCCTCAACTCCCTGTTTTCCTTTGCTGTATTTCCCTTGGGCATTTCCCTCAAATCAGTATAATATTTATATGACACAAGCTGATTTCACTGATGCAAAAATTTCATGCTGTTTGTGTTCTCTGGCCTGTCAACCACAGCTGTATGCAGAGTTTGCAGCATAGACCAAAGATGCTATTATCTCCAAAATGATATTTTTTTCAAGCGGGCACCTGACTGCTCCCTTTCTCCTGTTTACCATAATTTTGCTCTGCTGTCACTACTTCCCACCTAAAATGCCTGCACTGGACTAAAGAATTGGTTGTATTTGTTCTTTCTTTGGTGACCATTTTTGACAGTCCAAATCGGAGTGACAGAAATATAGTAACAAGGTTAAGTGAGTATTTGGCTATGATGGTATTTCCACAGATAACCTTGCCTAGTTTATCCACAGAATCCAAATAGGTGCTCAGAATTTTAGTGTTTAAAGGTAATATTTTAACAAAAGCTATTCTGCTGCCTTCCTTTTAACATGCAGGTTCTCTTAACTAGCTTTAGTAGGGCTGATTTTCTTTGAAGATAATGGACTCATCTCAGAAATTTTCATTTTCTGGTAATAAAGGGTTGTTTCATCAAAGTGACTATAATTTGATTCATTGTATTTTTTTTCCTATACACCTTCTAGAAGGTTACAGTATTAGATGAAGTTTATTTAAAACTGAAAAAAGCAAGTAGCGACAACTTCAAATTACCTGGATGTGTTATGGGACATAGAGAAATAGTTGGCAGCAAAAAATTCCATTAATATGTGGATCAGGCCATTGAAGGAGGAGGTTCCCTTTCCTTATTTGTATGAATTGTGCCTGAATTATATTGAGAGCAGAAGACCACCAACCTTCCTCAAATTTCTGTCCTTTGTTTAAAACTGTATCTGAGTTTGTAAAAAATTGTATCAGAGTTAGAAACCAGAGTGGGAAACCAGAAAATGATTGATAAAAAAATTTGAAGTAATTAACCTGCTACAGAAGGCAAAGAAAAGAATTATACATTTCAAGGCTTATAAATCCAATTTTCTCCTTCATTAATTTTTGTACAAATGTAATGAGCAGCGTTGTATTTTCTTGTGTTTCAAAAGAGAAAAATATGGCTTAAGAATCATGGCATCATCTTGAGTTTATTTTTAATATTAGGATTTTTAATTCATTGCATACTCTATTAGATATGTGTTCCTAGGAACAGTTTTACATATATATACGTGTGTATATATATACACACACACATATATGATCACAATTACAAGTCTGGCACAAAAGTGTAATGAATTAATGTCTCTGGTCTGTAATTATTCTATAGAGATCTTTGAAGGCAGAGCTGGTCCCATTGTAAACTAAGAAATTGCAGTACTTACCATTAGTAAGCACTTCCTTTTTTTAGGCAGTTCAGTTTATGGACCTGCAGAGTTTCTATGGAAGTATTTAACTCCATCTGCACATATTCTACAGATTTCTGCCAGTTTTGGGGTTTTTTTCTGAAAGTACAAATTATACAGGAGGGGATCTATAGCATTTGCTATTCCTCTCAAAATAAAACAGGACTCCAGTCTTTTCAGAGACATTCTGAAGCAGGAAACAACTGGAGAATAACAGCAGCAGCACCTATATTGAAATTTATGTTCTCAAGTTGTTTTAAAAATATTAATTAAACCCTATAGCATCATTAAAATAAGTAAGCAAATTATTGCAAGCCCTTTGATTCCCTTTGAGGAAAACTACTCCCATATGGTGTAATCTTTCTTGTAGTATGGACAGCAGCTCCTGTTTCAAACCCAGAGATGGCTCAGCTGTATATTTAAAGCAAAGCCCAGACTCTCGGTGTGATGGACTGCAGTAAGCTGTTCTGGTCAAGACAGCTGAACTAAACAGTCCATTCTTCTCAGTAAGAAAAGAGAAGATTTTACCAGTTCTAGTTAGATTTGGCTTTAGTGCCTAGCAGTGAAACTTAATTGCTTCTCACTGAATGATCTGTAATAATCTGTCTACTATAATAATTAAAAATACTTTAAACTAGAAGTTTGCAGTTACCTCAGTGTTCTAAGTTGCCATACCAAATTACATCATGAATGTCCAATATATTTTGGCATTTATATTTCCTTGAGTTCACTAGCAGCATGGACAGCTATGCCTTGGTGGTTGTATTTAATGGTTTTAATCTCACTCTGTTTTCATCTTCACGCTCTGTGTAGTATTTCTCATGATTCTTCACAACAAGCAAAAAGTTCCAGTCCTGAGGGCTAGGATGACAGTTAAGCAGATGCTGTTTCAGTTCACAATTACAATTCCTTCCAGGCTATTAGGGGATATTACAGCTGGGCAGGCTGGCAGACCATCATCCCCCACTCCCCCTCCATCCTAAGATTAAATTCATTGTCCCTGACATCAGCCACTAAGTGAGAGGAATCTGCAAATGCCCTTATTCAGCTTCGGGAATAGCCAGTTATACACTTTCTAAATGTTAACTCTGCTAATTTGTATTTTATCAGTGCGGCCTGGGAGTTCAGCATAACACCAGTATGTCAGCAGTGATCCTTCTTTGTAAGGTGAATTATGCAAAGTCCTATGGTTTGAAAGTGTTGATATAAATTTATTTGATGGAAAAATGGCCACTTTGTCATCTCTGTCATATTCTTGGACAAGCAAATCTGTAGTGTAGTTAGGACTTTCTCCATTGCAAACATTTGCACAGCACTTAATCTTTCTTTTTTTTTCTTTTTTTTTTATTCTGTGTGTCAAAGGAGAGCAGAAAGGGAGCATTTTGCTGGTCAGTGAGCAGCAATGCAAAATGAAGATGTCTGAGCTTTCTGGTCAGTCCATATGCCAGAGCTGAAAGTGCAACAAAAAACCAAAATGGACAACCTAGCGTAGAAATAAATAGTCTGCAAGATCCTCTTGAGAAGATCAAGTCTCTGGTTGGGCTGTGGCATTTAGAAGAGGCCAGGACTGCTTACCTGTACAGGCTAGAATGCATTAGAAGATCTCCTGCTGGCCTTATCAGCTGTTATGGTTTTGCCATCATTGACAGTAATATTTCATTGATCTCAAATTCCATTTGACAGGATGTAGTATGGTAGAATTTTGTGATTTATAATATTCTCTGAAATTAATACATTATTTAAACTATGTCTATAGCTCTTACTATGCATTGTGACACAATCAAAGGATCTTGTCCTCTCTTAGAACACTCATCTCCAACATCTCCAAGCTCTATTCATTTCATTTGCAATTTGGAGCATCTATCTTGTTCTATTTTCAAGCTGTAACTATGCAGCCACTGAAAAATGAATGACAAAATGTCTCTAAACTTTGTATTTCATTCAAGTATAAATTTGAAAAATTCTATGCCATCAGAATTAAGCATGTGGCAATTGCATATTGAAACATCTTAAAGGATATTCCAGACTAACCTTCTGCAAACTGAGCAGTGCATATCTTGGTACATTTTTTTTCCCCTCTCCTTTATGATGAATAGGTCACTGGTCTACAGCATTTCCTTTCTTTCACTTGAAACAGTTTTTAAATGTGCACCACTGCAAAACCTTCCTTAAAGCCAGTCATGACAGCAACTTTTCTCTTTTCTATTTTCCCTTTTCCCGGCCTTGTCCTTCCTTGTCTTGAATTTGCCTCTGGGGCAAGACTTACCTGTGTTTTTGAGCTGAATGCAGAGTTTCTCAGCCCCTCTCTCCCTCGGTCTGCTTACACCACGGGAAAGCCTCATGGTATGGTAATGCTTGTAAGGGACACAGTAATACATGGCCTAGATGAGAACTGACACTGCTCTGAGAAATATGACAGTACCTCTGCCCTTGATCAGGCTTCCCATTTGGAAGTTTTCATTTTGGTAATTACATCCTTCCCAGATAGTAGCCATAGTCATTGATCATACTAATATCATTAAAACTGATTCCTGTAAGTCACCTTTTAAAGACACTTCCTATGGTTTCTTTTCCCCTATGTCTTCTTCCTCTGCAGTCACAGTATAAGGCTTTTTCTGTCTACCCTTCATCTGATTGATTAGACATGTCAAATACTTCCTTTACGTATGGCCTGGTAATATACACATCACATTTCTTCCCTTGGGATCTTAATCAGAACAAGTAATGGCCTTTAGCTTTTCTCATTAGCAAAATGGAAAAGCACCATACCCAATCCATTAGAAATACAGCATTGTGATATGAATTTATAGGAAAATGGCTGCATGCCAGCAGACATAGAGTGAGTTTACCTGAAAGGATTTTCAGGAGGAAAAAAAAAAAGAAAGAACAAAAAAAAAAAAAAAAAGAACAAAAAAAAAAAAAAAAAAAAAAAAAAGGAAAAAAGTCACCCTTTCTGTCTGGCAAGCAAATGTTTTGAGCCATAACTTATCACGCCTGTCTGTCAGGTGTTTTGCTGTTGCTCCTTAAGTGCTGTTTGGACAGCTCTGTCATATAAAGGGCATTCATAAGGAGGAAATATGGGTGTTTGTACATGTATTAATGTCTTCCCCAATTTTGATTCCCTTCTCGGATTATTCTCCTCATATTCTTTATCAGAATTAGAGGGAGGAGAGGAAGTTGGGAAGATTCTGTTGTTTTGCGTTGCTTTTAATTTTTCACAGAATGTGCTAACCTGAAAAAATGTATCAAGAACAACCATTACTGCGTACTCCTCTATCAAGCTGAGACTGCTGCTATGCTTTTTTTAGCCCTGTCTAAAACTATTTACAATCAGTACACTGATAGCGAGGACAAGACTGATTAACAGGTTTTTTCCTCTGCTGATGTGAATTGCTTTTCACTTGGCCTGGTCTTTATTAGCCCTAAAAATTATTAAAATTCATACACCAGCACTGAAAACTTTCAGTGCTTATATTTTCCAGAACTGTGAGAGGGTGTCAAAGCACAAATCCATACCAAATCATAATTGTATATAATTTGAATGCATATGAGCTGACTCTGTCTACTTTGGAAAGCTAGCACTGAAAGAACACAAAGAACAGCCTTGGAATGTTGTTATTCTGCCAGCACTAAGACACATCTGTTTTCCTGGCCCCTTCAAGCATTGCTAATGTTATTCCTGGGAAAATAAGTACTAAGCACACCCATAAAGCTATATTTAATAGTGTCTTATGAAAAATGGGCGCTTGGATCTTTTTTTTTTTTTTTAAGCAAACCTCAGGTTTCCTAGGTGTTAAGTTGCTCACCTGTACAAAGTGAGAGTCAAAGCTGAAACATCAAGCTTGAATTCTTGGCTACTTATGGTTCATCAGCTGTGTTGATCACACTTTCCCAACAAAACAGAGTGTTCTAGTATAAGGTAAAGAAAGTAGTACCGTGAAATAGTATGAAAGACCTGCAGTAGTCAAAAATGGGAGGCATGATAAAGGGATCTCTTTAAGAGGGGAGTTAGTGATTAGATGACAAGACAGGAAGGCCTAAGGCAAGGAGGGATGACTGTTTTTTGAAATATTGGGATTTTTTTTTTTCTTCTTTCATTTTCTGTTTTGTTCTTCTGGCATTTTGTTTGGTTGGGGGTTTTTGTTGGTTTGTTTTTGTTTGGATTTTTTGGGGGTTTTTTTTGGCATGTTTTGGGGGGGGCTTTAGTTGTTGTTGTTTGGTGGGTTTGGTTGGTTTGGTTTGGTTTTTTTTTACTTTTTGGTATCTTTCCTTCTTCCTTCCCTCCCCCTTTCATCATTAGGATGAAACAATGACAAATTAGGAGAGATTCTGTGTAATTTTTGCCGCTCATGAAGTTTAGGAGTTCAGCATTTTTAGCAGATCGTTACATGGTAGACAAGCTGATGACATAGCAGTATAGTTCAGTTCACTTAGCCAGCACTCTGCTAAAAGGCAAGGTTTCTCCTTTGCTTTTGCAGCTCTATTGCTGATATGATCTCATGTCTCAGAGATCCTCCCACAGCTGATAATTAACATACTTAGGAATAGACTGTAATATTCTTACTCAGTCACACCCTATCAGTGGGGCATTGACTTTAATTTTAACAGGACCCTTCTCCCATAAGAATTTCAAGAGTTTGTGGAAAGCAGGAAAAAGGAAGCCTTCACAAAAATGCTATTACCACCTTCCACAGACCTGCCATGTAAGCAAAGCTAATGATAATGTAAATATATTTAAAGATTTTGACAGAACAATTTTTATGCTAATGAGAAGCAATATCTTGCACTGCATTACTTTAAACACTGTATTTTAAATGTATTGAAGTTGCCACCAGCCTTTAAAGGTTAGTATTCTCTATTATTCCCACCCAGTCCAAATACAGATTTGGTTGATTATTTTGCTCAAGCTACAGATAGAAGAATAGTTGGCTGAGAAGCATTCATGGTTTCCAGTTTATTGGAAATTCATCTTATGAAATTTGATTTCATTCTGATTCATCTTTTAAAAAATCAAAACAAACCAGAAACATTCTCCCATGAGCCAGAAATTCCAAAGAAAAATTAATTTTCAGAAATGATGCCTCATGGTATTTCCAATACAAGATACAGCCTGCAAGATCTTGACAGCTGCCCACTGGTTTAAAATGTCCATCTTGGTTGCTCTCCTGGTCCATGTCAGCTTTCAGGCAGCAGCTGCAAAACACTCCCAGGATTTCATGTTCCAGGGCAGCCTCACCATGTCCAATGCTTTGGGCAGGCTTCCAGATCTCCTAATGAGTCGGCTTACAGGTCTGCTTACCAAGGATGAGATTAGTCTGGGAGAAGTCAGAAAACACCAGGAATGATGCTTTGAACAGGCAGCTTGGTGGGATTGTCCTGGAAATAAAGCAGGACACTGGCTCAAAGGCTGAAGAGGGACTGCCAGTTTCCAGGTGTGTAGGAAGAGGCAAGGGCATCCCAGAGCTTCACCTGAGGACCCATATGGAAGCAGGGTTTTTGGAGCTTGCAAACTCCCAACTCAAACCCACCAACTCTGTGTTGAGCAGCCTGGAAGCCCCGAGTGCATGCTTTGCAGGACATTTATCCGCACATGCCCAACAGCAGGCTGATTTTCCTCATATCCTTAGGCATAAGGGCACAGCATTTCCCAAAGGGAATGTGTTTTCGCCTACCTAAGCCTGGACTTGCATGTTGACCATCAATTCAGGAAGGCCAGCTTTTAAGGCATTCCTAATGCCACTGTTAGCTTCCAGTGTAAAACCCAACAGATGATGTCTCCAAGGTTTTTTTCTGCTCACTGAATTGGCAAGTTCTCCTTCATCTCTGGATGCAGGGTGCTGTTGAACAGCTGTTTTCTTACAAAGAATTGAAATCTTCCCTTCCCTTCCCTTCCCAAACCTTCCCTTCCCAAACCTTCCCAAACCTTCCCAAACCTTCCCAAACCTTCCCAAACCTTCCC